>WOFQ01000069.1:0-147058 GCA_012184525.1 Xenoacremonium recifei
GTCTCAACAAGCTGAAGATGTTTTGTTCAACCATAGACAAGAAGCCTTGGCCGACGAGTCATTAGAGCCTCTGAGCGGCCAAACCAGCGAGATTTTGGCCAGTCAGACTCAAGATACTATAGTAGTGTAAAGTCTTCCGGAGTCCCCCACCCCATCACCAGAGCCACCAGTACAAGACTTTCCCTACTATGCCCCTGAGTCAATATATCAACGATATGTCGTTGCAAGGAATGCTTGGTATAAAAAGCAGCCCATCAGAAGTGTCAAGACAAACCAGCTATATCGAAAGGCGGTCGGGCTACCACAACGATATGATAGAGAGCTGTATACTTGGTGCCTAGACTATAAGCAGATGGGCCCATGCTGTCAGTCGTGCACTCCAGTTAGAGACTGGACGAAGGAAGAGATAACGGCATATATTAATTGGGACTTTGCAGAGACCAAATGCATTGACGCTCAGGTGGAAAGTCAGGTAGAGAACGATCCCAAGGAAGCCACCAGGCGTGGTATGATGAAGATCTGGGACTAAGCTGAAGAAGATATACGAACTCAGGCGAGGAAATATGTGCAATAGTCTTTCTGACTTTAATGCTTTACTTAATGTTATGACTTTGGCTTAATCCTGATGTTAGGCACGTTGACAGGTCTGGCCAATGAATGATGTGTTGACCCATAAAAACGCTACTGCAGCGCCCGGGCGCCGTTCCAGTGGGAGCCGCGTCTAACCCGCATTCGGTGCAAAGTACAGCATAATGAGAATTTGTGAATGGATGTAAGATTGATGCAGATTCTACGGAGTACAAAATATAACAATGTGAATGACCCGCTAATAAGATATAGGTCCTGCTCTGTCCTTGAATCATGTTTCGAAATTCGTGTCTGTCACACTCCCTTTGTGCTGCGTGTCCGATCTCAACAAATACCATTGGCATGGCCAGGGCCCAGCAGAGGTTTTACTGCTTAGTTTCCTCGGGATCAGGAAGCGATTCAACAAGCTCAATGACCTTATGATCCACCATGGCCGCACAGTATCGCTCACACATCGCTACAACGCGCTCCTTGCGCTGCATGTCATAAGGAGTAAGTACCCAGCCAAGTCCCGCCATGGCTGACTTCTTATACTCTGTTACGACTTCTGGATCGTCTACAGACAAGGTTGGTCCACCAAAAGCCGTCAGTGATCTGAGATAGTGCTCTAGGATGGCCATCTCATGAGCCCGTCGGTCCTCAACAGACAGCGCGCCCACCACAAAGTACGAAACGTCGTGGAACGCTGACCCAATGGACAGTATCTGCCAGTCAAGGAAGTACGGATTTCCTTCCCCGTCAATGAATGTATTGCCTGCATGTGGATCGCCGTGGACGATGCAAACAAAGCGCGGGTTCTTGGTAGCGTAATGCTTGCGCATTGCCGCCACCGTGCGCTCCCGATTCCTGATGATGTCGGGGAAAGGAGGACGATCAGCACCAAGGACCTGGGCGTCCCACATAGCCGTCAAGCCAAACATGGTGTTTTCGTATATCGGTGTGATCCATTTATGCTCGGTTGCATACGTGTCGGTTGTGTTCCAAGTACAAGCATGCAGCCCAGCAAGTTGCTCGACGCCAACCATAACACGCTGAACAGGCCAGTTATCCGCAGCCTCGCCAAAAGTGTATCCCTTGTGGACCAGGTCGTCCATCACTACAATCGCCTGTCCCTGCTCACTGTCGGCCCCTGCCCACCAAACTTTGGGCAGGGTCACGTGGTTCAGCTTGGGAGCGATTCGGTTGAAGAATTGAGCCTCGCGGGTGTATACAGTGATCAAAAGCTGTCGGTAGCTCTCGATTGCAAGCATGGCGGGATTGAAGCCGCCCTTGAGGCAGAGGTACGTCGGCCTGTCCGTGTCCACAGCATCGTCTTGGTACTTGACCGTGACGAAAATTTTGCTTGCAGTTTCGTTCAAGGTACTTTTGGTCAGCTCGAAGGATTTGACATCGAAATTCAGGACACTGCTGAGCCAGGAAGCCGTAATTTCTTCTGGCACTTTGGGCAAGGACTGTTTATCGGCAGCAGACATTGTAACAAAGTGTGTCCCGTCTTGTGTAAGAATCTTTTTTTTTTTCCCTTGCGAAAGGGGGCTAATAGAGATGTTACAAGATGAAGAGATTTGCGGTGAGTGGCCTCGTCTTATACAGTGAAATGACCCATCACAACAGGCAACCATACCCTTGCGCGCTGATGGTTCTGGATTGAAGCTATTAGGGCCTCCTTCTTCATTTCAAAAACGGCATTTTGATGCTACAAGTACTTCCCCGGGATTGGCTTATGGGACCGGAAAAGTTCTTTCGTTCCGCAGATGCATTGAATACGACGTTGAGTTCCCAGAGTGTGTTTCAACTACTGTGGACCTTTGGCCAAATCGTCGGAGGATCAGACCATTTCAATGTAGTCCTCTCTCGGGAGAGACGAAGTAGTTGTCGCCTGACCAAATTGCTTCTCCTAGCATGGGAGGCAACCTCCTCGGTAAGGTCCCCCTGCCACCATTCCACTAGGCTCAAATTTTTCTCGCCAATACAACATGGAGTCGCCTCCTTGCTCAAGATTACCTAATGAGTCTTATACAACCTTAAACAAGTTTTGCTCAATTGCCATTCTGCTTCCAATTATTCCTTACCTAGCGTCGTGGTTCTGTTCGGGATTCGCTGTTCCTAGACTTGCCCATTAATCAACCTCGAATGATACTACGTATTACTCCGTAGAAATGCGAAGGATGGTACATGCGATAAGCGGCAGATCAGAGGAGTGGCTACCATGACCTGGTCTGCATCCTGCAGGAGTTCTAGTTCCAAACTGGGGGGGGAACAATCATCCACCCATGTTGCATACTCTCCCCGGTCCGAGGCTTCAACGGAGGGTTACACTCGAAGATAAACAACCCAGCTTTCGAGCGGCATTGAATTGCCGCTGTACCATTGAAGTGGACTTGTCTGTGTTTCTCTTATTGGTTGCGCATGTCTGCCCCTCCAGGAGTCGTAAGACTGCAAACCTGCGAGCCGTAGTTATCTTCAGCGTGTTCTCACAAAATTTGGGACGTCCTTACGGAATATCATCAAACGCCAAAAACTGTCGGAGAAATGACAGTCAGAGACAGTTATTATCCGGTGGCAATCACCTTCCTTCTTGTTGATGGTATCGCCGTTGGTTTGAGATTCTGGGCTAGGGGGCTCAAGAAAGCCATTGGCTACGATGACATCGTTATGGCCGTCTCGCTTGTAAGTACATACTCTCGTCGTCAATCATCAATGTTAGGAAGCAGAACATGAAGTTGACGATAAACTAGATTGGGTTCGTGATATTCTGCGCTATGGAACTCCAAGCCATCAATTACGGTATCGGAGCGAGCACAACGGAGCCCGGATACAACGCCATAAAAGCAGCAATGGTGAGGACTATTCAATAAATGAATGACGGAGCAGGAAGTACTAAGAGTACTCTGTTTAGTATTTCACAGTCGCACAACTTGTCTATATTCTCGCATCCGGCATCTCAAAACTCGGAGTGGGTTTAGTCCTCTTTCGACTCGCCGACATGTCAGACATGCGAATCATCAGATTCAGCTTGATACTTTCGATGGTTATTGTTTCTATCTGGACATTGGTCGTGTGTTTGATATTTGCCTTGCAATGTCGCCCATTATCCGTCGCCTGGGGCGTGGGAAAAGGAACTTGCCTCTCTACATCCACCATCGGAAAGGCAGCAATTGCATTGTCGGCGGAGGATGTGGCAGTGAGCTGGTTTTACGCGGTAATACATTTGAACAACACTTTGAAAATGTTGTTGTCACGCTGACGGACTGTAGCTTATCCCCATACCTATGTTAATTAGGACGCAGCTGCGGCCCAAGCTTAAGATTTCTATCCTTGTCGTTCTCGGTCTTGGAGCTGTGTAAGAGGTCGTCTAAAAAATATATTCTCTAGCTG
Organism: Xenoacremonium recifei; assembly: GCA_012184525.1. NCBI lineage: Eukaryota > Fungi > Ascomycota > Sordariomycetes > Hypocreales > Nectriaceae > Xenoacremonium > Xenoacremonium recifei. The sequence goes on from WOFQ01000069.1 coordinate 3,964, forward strand.
ATCGATTTTTATATAGGAGCTCCGTTGCAACAATTATTCGGCTTAAGTTTGCGATCGAAGTTGCCAATATGCAAGCTGACGGAGGCCTTGCTGCCGAAAATATTATCCAGACAACGCTTGAAGCTACAATCTAGTGGGAACACCAAGTGTCTCAACAGCGGGAATTTCTTTGCTAATAATCACGCAATCTAGCTCCATTCTCGAGATCGGTCTGAGCATCTTCGCCGCGTCCCTCACGGCCTTGCGTCCTCTCCTTAAAAAGATTCCCCTATTCAGCGACATCTCTTCGGGCGGCCGGTCAGGATCCAAAGGATTTAACTCAATCAATACATTTGGGCGGGTGACAGATCGGTCTAACGGCCCTGCCTATCGGCTGGAGGATAGGAACGTGTCTGATGGTGATAGTCAGGAGAACATTATTCCTTCTAGATCTGTTAAGGTTCGGAAGGAGACAATTGTAGAATCAGCTTACACAGTTGAGAGCCCGCCCATCAATAAGAGACAGACTGATGAGCGTTGGTAGGGTAGAGATTTGGTTTCTCGGGTACTCATACTCTCTCGAGGAAGACATCTCCTGCAGAAGCGTCGTGGATGATATATTTATCTTATCAAATCTTGCACCTTTCCAGAACCTTCATGAGCCTTTGGCTTATTCAACATGATTCGCAGAGGAACTGTCCTTCTGAATGTCATCTCTCACTGCTGCAGCGTCCATCAACTCTGTAGTGTCATACGTCTTGAATTCTCGAATAGGTACACCAGCCTGGAACATGAGCTCTATCTCATCAAGACTGCGACCTTTGCATTCAGGAACACAGAAATAGATGAATACTAAACTGAGAACGCAGATACCACCGAAGATGAACCCAATCTTCGCGTTCAAGTTTCCGTATCCAGGATTTATCATATATGGGATAGAGAAGGCAATAATGAAGCTATACTCAAGTTAGTTAATATTTTTTTAAAAGGGGAAGATTTCTCAGATAGCGTACTTGATCACAACTTTTGTGATGAACCCCAATCGTACGGTATGATCTCGCAGGGCTTGTGAGGGTATCTCGGTAGAAATGACATAAATCAGTGTCGCCAGCCCAAGAGCAAAGGCAAAGGTTGTCAGTGCTAGCATTGAGACAATAGCTAGCCTGATCGAAGCAGATTGGGGAGTAACACAGCCTAGTACCCCCATTGCTAGGAGTGTCACTGACTGACAGCATGTGCCCGCATACAGTAGAGGCCTGGCGCAATATATGCGGTTAGTGGGGTAGTTTTTCAGTAAAACTTCAGGAGTACTCACTTTCTTCCAACCTTATCGCTAATCAGGATAGCAATTATTGTCGCTATCATGTCAATGGCAGATAATGTCACTGACATTTTGAAGGGACTTATAGTGTGGAGGGACTTAATCCAGATTGTCCCATACTGTGAAGCAAAGACCTGTCCAGTAGCCTGCTGGAAGAAGTTCGCTGTCACGACAATCATCGTACGCCTGAGATGCTTACCGAGGAAGATGTCCATAAATCTACGCTGTTCTTGGGATAATGTGATGGCTGCCTCCAGCTGGCGAGCCTCCTCTTCAATCTGTTCATCTGTGAAGCAACCAGCCCGCAACTTGCGAAGGTTCTCTTTTGCTTCAGCACGGCGGCCCTTACTCATCAACCACACCGGGCTTTCGGGAACAAACCAGACACCGCTAAGGACGACTGTCGGCACCGTGTAAAAGAGACCATAAGGTATCCGGAAGGAGGCCTCGGTTTGTATCTGGCTTGTTCTATAACAGACAAGGTTGATGACAATGCCTCCACCCAGGAGCATGAGCTGGTACGTTGAGACGGCGAACGAGCGGACACATGCAGGAACTACTTCCGACTGATAGACCGGGACGACTGAGAGCTCCATGCCAACGTATACGTAGTTGAGAATACGCGCGGCCATGATCTGCTCCTTGACGGTGGAGGTAATTGCGATGGTCGCAGTACACAAAGCGTAACAGCTCATTGCAAAAATACACCATCGCCGACCAAAGATTGAGCTAACGTAGCTACCGATGAAGACACCTTTGGTCTCGGATTAGTGTCGCAAGATAAAAGACAATGATGGAAGTTGCCCGGCGGAGGCTCTTCTCATACCTGCAGCAAACCCGATGTATTGCAGACTGTTGAACAAAGACAACCAAGCGGTAGGAAGAGAGTATGTCTGAGTTGCAGGGTCGAGGGAGCCAAACTGTCGTTCAAACTGATTCATTGCTTGGGTTGTTGCATAGCCTTGATTGTCGAATCCGTAGTTGAAAGACGAAAGGGCGACAAGGAGGCACGACAAGGCTAACCGCCGATTGAAAAACTTCGCATGTGGGAATAAATCATTCAAAGGCATCTTGGCTATCTAGACTGTGGAGAGGCTATTCGCAATAGCAAGCGATCAAGGTTCTGAAGGACGGAAGCCCTCCATTTATGGGTTCTAGGATCGCAGAAGTCTGGCTCCCCGCTCCTCCGGATTCCCCAGCTTCCCCAGATTATGTTACGCCAATTTGGAGACAAAACGGCTAGATGAGAGTTAATCCCGAGGGCCGTATGACGCTCTACCCCGCCAAATATAACAAAAAGTGCCTGCTAGTTCTCTGTAGACAGGCGGGGAATGGAATTCGTCCAGAGAATTGTCTCGTATTGCCGACACCCGGATCACAGCATCTCGGCAAATCATCTCGGAACCCCCTGGCCTCCATTTGCGTACTACCCTAACGCTTATCGCTAATGAACTACTAACCGTCGTCATTATGGCTCGCTATCACTTTTTGCCGACATCCGAGTGCTTTATACAGAATCTGAGAGGCAAATGAAACGCGCGTAATGCACTGAATTCGTGCTGTGAGGCAACCATGAAACATACTTGGGCTTATTTTGATGTTTTTAAATAAGTCAATTCCGTGGAAGATTTTCTCTAGGATCCCTGAGCATTATAGCCTCGAGATTAGACGATGGGAGATACAAATCTCCTGGAAAAACCAAGAGGCCGTATTTGCGTTATCTCGGTTTCAGCGATATTGGCCCCTGCGGGGGAGAGAATTGGGCATCTGCCGATAACGGGATTCGCATCAGCAATTTTCATACACCTTCGGCAAGCATCGAAAAGGATATCGCAGGACTGGGACAAGCGATGGAACACATGGGATCCCCTGCTGGTATATTCAATAACAAGCCGGTGTACGAATGATTTGAAATTGGAGTCTTTGGTTTGTCTGGAGCATTTTGTTTTAGGATGCTAGCTATCTAACCCTACCACGGGACCTTTGCCACATTTTCGCGTCTTACGATTTGACTGGTGGTGTGTTTTGACTAATGACGAAGGGCTCTACAAAGATCAGCGGCAGAGGGCTAATCAATTGGAGATAAAGAGTGCCAATGCCCCATCGCTTTCTAGAGCGGCGCCCGAATTACAATGCTGCCCTCTGAACGCTTTTTTGTCCGTGAACCGTTTTGTTGAAGCCATGGTTGGAGTCCCTGGCCGGTCTCGGGGATGTCTTACATGCCTTAGCAGAAAGAAAGGCTGCGACCGACAACATCCTTCCTGTGGACAGTGTGTGAAAGCCGGATTGACATGTGGCGGCTACAATCGGTCGACGGTCTTCGTGAATAGAACCCAGGAGCGAGGAAATATCCCTGTGCAGTACGGCGTAAACGCAAGCTCTGCCTGGGGCGCCAACCCCGCGCCATCGGCCCAGGACGTTACGCTTCCACTCAGTTTGACACAAACTGCATACAATTCGCGATATATCGACCTCTTCTGGTCTATATACTTACCGGGCGGGAAGGCCTTCTCTACTGATGCGGCAAGACTCTCAAATGGTGGCTGGATCAACGTCGCTCTAGATCTTTATCCCTCGGATAGAAGCCTGCAGCTTGCAATGCAGTGCGTTGCACTATGCGGACTGGGCACGCGCCAGAGGGATAGGTCACTAATAGAACAGGGCAATATGGCATATGCGACGTGTTTGCAAGAGTTAAATCAAGCTCTTTGCAACCCTCGACGGGTCCAACAAAATGAACTACTCTGTACGGTAAAGCTCCTGTCGTTATTTGAAGTAGGTCTTGCATTGATTCCATTCTATCCATCAACACGCTTAACATTTAGATGCACTACGGGTCGAGAGATGGTAATGATCAAAGCCAATGCCAGAGCTGGATTGCGCACGCTGAGGGTCAATTGGCAATCATCAGTGGTAGAGAGCCACGGGAATTTCGCAGTGGAAAGGCCCACCAGTTATTTGTCGACTATCGCTATATTTTGGTAAGTGAACTTGGTCATTAGGAGTCAACTATGCCTTTCGCTGAGTACATCCTTTAGGTTATTACTTCTATAAGGAACAGGAAACGATTTCCGTTGAATGGCAAAGGCTGGAAGACTGTTCCATGGAAATCCATAACAAAAACACCACGCGACCGGATAATGGATATCCTCGCAGATTTGGCCGGTGTTCTTGAGGACATTGATAGTTTGGAGAGTTGTGAAAATGGTGGAGCGAAGACTTTATTGAGAAAAAGCATCACGCGGACATGCTGGCAGCTGGATGAGCAGCTTCAGTCTTGGATTCAAGACGTGGGGATATTGAAGAGTTTCGGAGATATCAGTGATAGCGAGGACGTGTCCGGACCACGAGACATTGACGACTTTGCCCTTGGCCACTTGACGATTCTCTACTGGGCGACATGCGTCTTGCTATATTCCAATCTCTCAGCTTTCATCGACCAAGGGGTCGAGAGGCCACAGAGAATGGATCCGGCGCAATACGCCCGCCAACTTGCGTTTGCCTTACCATTCTTTCTCAAACCAAGCGCTGGAATCATGGGACCAAAAGTTGCATCATTCCCTCTCGGGTTGACGCTGCAGGTGCTTTGTGGTACTGAGGGATCGCCGTCGGCGCATCGCAATTCTCTGCGGGAATTCTTTCACTTGCAGGGTGAAAGTAAACCCATAGCCAAGTTTCTAATGGGCCTACAACAGGCTTCAGGGCGTGCCGTAATATCCGGGCCTAGCGATGGAGTTCGAGGAGTTGAGGCTAGAGCCAAGAGTTGGATGAATTTGCATGGTCAGACGTGATGCGAATGCGAGGGTGACGCGGCAATGGCTTATCATACTGCTTGTCACACTATCCATTTCAACTGGTACTTGATGCAAGAAAGTTCCTAATATTATGAAAGTTGCTAGGTCATAGCACGTGGCTGATTCGGGACGACACTGACGGGAGATGTTCATCCGCGAGAGTGAAGGAGGCTTAGCTAGCATGGGGAGGGCGAGCTGTGACGCCGCCTTACTCAAAATGGGAGGATTTGGCGCACGAGAGAAAAGAAAATCCAACCCACGTGTTTGATCGACGGCAGGCGCATGTATTGCACTCTTACAGATGGGAGGAGAGCATTGCGTTTTCACCTTTTAGATACATTATATACTGAGGGTACCGGTTATACTCGGCAGCACGAAGTAGAGAAGCGGCCATGTCTACGTGCTATGACCTGATGGTTAGTTGCCTAATCGCGTGGCAAAGTCAATAGACATTTCGTCACTGATTTAGATCTGTTTGTCAAGGGAACCATCTCCAAGTGCATGTCTTTCAGTAAATAATCATCTATTTACCTGAAATCCAACCATACATAGCCCTCACTACCCTATCCCCCTCCGAGTCGAAGGTGGTACCATGGTCTCCATTCCAAAAACTATCTTCAATCGAGAGAAGGAGCCGGAATTTTGAAACATGGAACTTTGACCACCGTGCGAGCTTGGTTGATCGATGGCTGCCCAAGGATGAATGCAGTTTGTAGATGTCTGTATTTTCCGCCAATGGCTATTTTCAGGCGCGTGGTCTGTCCAGCTTCCGGACCGATTCCAACCTCTTGGACGTAGAGGGGCAACCCATCACTTGAATGACCATACACGTAGATGGAAGGAATCTGTACTGTTGTGTCTTTGCCTGTGATCGTGCTGTTGGACACGTCGATCGCTGCAGCAAAGCCAGCCTGGATAGTCCCGTTCAGATACGGTCCTGAAATTGTCCCATTTGTGAGCGGTTCAATCCTAACAGTGCCGCCCTCCAATAGGGCGATGGGATCAAGCGGCTTTCCAACATTAAGAGTAGCCGTGAACAGGTATGTAGGTGTCGGCGTACTAATCGTCGACGACGTAGTCGACGTGGGCAGACAGTGTGCAGTGAGGCAAACTGCTCCATACGCGATGAATGTGATGAGCAACATAGTGTTGGAATGTATTCTAGAGCCTTGGTTGGATAGGTAATAGGGACTGGTTATTCCAAGATAGTAGATGATTGGAGTAAACTATGGCACTCTAGCAGCAGTGCCCTTGCTCACATTTATATAAGGCCGTCTTCAAGTTGACTCGCCGGTTGTTTGCAGACATCAACGCTCTTCATTTCGTCAAAAACGCCCTCGTGTCACGTCATAGAACCACGCAATAGTCTGTACGGATCAAGGTCTCTCTCATCTCATGATGGATATATGTTCTTAAAATCGAAGTGACCGGCCGCGAGCCAGTTCAATCCAGACGAAGCTATACCCCATTGAGCACCAACTCGCGCCGATGCAACTAAGCCTGGCTTCTGAGCGTGCCTTCTTCGGAGATTATCAAATCATCCGACAAGACGAATTGCGGCAGTGCCTAGAATTTCCTGTGATTGGTGTGCCGCATTGCCGAGCGGCATAATGGACGTGATGGACAGCGAAGGCGTCAGAGATCGACCTTTCGGGCCACCTGTTCAGTTTAGCCCACCATTGCATTTCCCTGCAGGACGCGTTACAATCTCGAGTAGTCCATTCAAGTGCCCATAATCGAAGCCCAAGCAAGGCCCGGATACGCCTTTTTTTCGATGAGGTCATTTATTTCATGGACACCATGGTAATCCACACACACACAGAAAGGTGCGTCGGAATATTGGGGCCGCTTCAGAGGCGCAGATCTGATCTCCCTAGACAGAAGGATTCCTGTTTGCGTATGAACTCTCGATGTAGGAGTACGTCATCCTGCCTTACGATAATGAAGATCCCAGTTCAATCGTCAAGTTAATCGACGAGAAGATGAGATGAGCTGCCTGATAAACGCCTATGCCCCGTGTACGACCACAATGTCAGCCACGAGTTTTGAACACTTCTAGCGGGCTTTAAAAGGAAATCATCTCCAAATCTAGGTCTCAAGCCTTGTCTCCCATAAAGAAAATTTCCCAATCGAAGCGGAATAACATCTTTTTTCTCTTTTTCTTTTTTGAGGCCTTCTATTTTCTCCTGCTGACAAGATGATGACGTTAAGAGGTGTTGGCCATGCCGTGAATTACGCCATTGGTGCCGCGTCTGAAACCAAACAGTACCTTAAGGAAAAGCGCGAATTGGAAGCAGAAGAATCTGAGCCCAGTGCATCTTCAGCGACTCCACGGACCAGCACTGCGCCGAATATTGCTGGCGTGGATGATGTGCAGAAGACTCAATCCGTCCTCAATGTCTCTCACAATGATACTCCCGATGACTCAGATGATTGGGACTGGGAGCTCGATGAGCACGCGAATGATCTTGCATCCCAGAATCCTGAAGACGAGCCGCCAAGCTATGAGAATTCCACAGTGGTAAGAGAGAACGGCAATGGATACATTGGCAGCAATACTCTGCTTCCAGTGCCAGTGGTCATTCCCCAACGACGTCCGCAGCACAGAACTCGAGGGTATGAATTTGATTTGATTTGATGTCTTCTATTCTTCTTTATATTAAAGCAAATATAACTGACATAGAACCTAGCTTTGTCCAAGCCTATGCTCCAGTTCTTGGAAAGCATAAAGGTCTTGACGAACAGGTCTTTATGAATTTCCTGGCCCAACTCAACAACGCGAGCAAATCGTCTCACGTCTACGATGCAATCAATCTCGCTGCGTTCATCGTCGGGGTTACAACTCCACAGGTGATAGGCACGCCTATCAGCTTCGCGGTGTCATTCGCAGCCGGAACTGCCAGGGAGATGCAGCGACGGTGGCAAACCAATACCTTTCTTGACACCGCTAATGAAAGGATTTTCAAGCCTCATGGTCTGTATGCGATGGTTCTGACTTATAAACCCAACCGACAAGACGAACCCGTTGTCCAAGTTGATCTAGATCAAGTTGCCGCAACCCGCAATGCTCGTGGCGAGGCATCCGAGAAGAAGAAGGGCTTGCGTTTCAAAGAGACCGAGGCAGGTACATCTCGGGGCGAAATGTCGATTCCTCAAGCTGCGCCATTGATATATCCTGCATTGGAGGAAGCACATGAGGCATCGTCTTCAACCCAGGAAGGACCGGACCGCCGCAAATTCATGTCCTATCGGGCTTATATGGCGGACTACCTCGACCGCCGCCGACAGGCCAAATTTGCAGTAGCGAATCCGAACCATCCATTCTCCCAGATACCTGAGAAGCCCTTTGCGTCTAATTTCGCAGATCCAAACCACCAGATGTATCATCACGGGCCGATTAACATGGTCACGGGAGGCCACGTTGACTTATGGAAGACTAAACGGGAGCAACGGGTTGCTCTGGCCGAAAAGCAGGCTGGTCGCCCACTGACAGAGGCCGAGCGAATCCGTGCCAGCTTTGACCGAGGGTTTACAACGCCAGCTGCGTTTGCTCGGAGACTGATCAGCGAGAATCTTTTGTATCTTGTTATCTGCAATGAGCCGACTGAAGAGCAGATGGAAACAGCTAGGCAGATGATAGACAAAGCAAAGCAGAAGGGAAAAGTGGATGATAGCCCAGACAGCCGTGACGAGCAAGGATACAACGTGTGATGGGGGCGTGAAGCTATGAGTATTGTCGGAAGAATGGTACTTGAAACTAGCCGTACCTTATATAATTAATTCCCTTTCCATTGCCCATTAGTTAGGACATATAAATGAGACGGTTTGCATAGACACAAGTAAGAATCCAGTGTGACTCTACATCTTCGCTTTATAGCCCTGGTTGCATTTAGAGTTCTGGTTACTAAATTGCTCTGCAAGAACCTCACGACTGCCTCCCTCCTGTACTCTCACGGTCATGGACCAGCAACTCAGGATGGTTTTGGATTCTACGAGTTTCGGGCGCGTTTCTCTTCAACTGTCCCCACTACGGACTGCTCTAACAAAGTTCCTAAACATCCCTTACGACTTCTTGAAATATAGAATTTGCGTATTGCAGAAGGCAAGAAGACCACCCTTGCCCAGTTCTAGCCCAATGCCGCTTTCCTTGTGCCCTCCATAAGGGATGTGTGGCCGTAAAGCAAAGTGATCATTCACCCAGACCGATCCTGCTTCCAGCTCGCTCGCCATACGGCTTGCCTGATCAATATCATTCGACCACACCGAGGCTCCCAGTCCCATTCGAGTCCCGTTGGCACGTGCAAGCACATCGGCCTCGTCAGTCCATGATAGCAATGGCACAATAGGACCGAAAGGCTCTTCTTGGACAATTCTACTGTCTTCCGGAGGGTTATCGATTATCGTTGGGTTGATAAAAAACCCCGCCTTTTCCTGGGCAGGCTTCCCTGTTGCAATCTTCAGTTGTTTCTTCTGCGCATCTGATACGAAACCTTTTACTCGCTCATACTGAGTTATATTTTGGATAGGCCCCATGAAAACGTCTTCTTCATTCCCCTCGCCCACCTTGAGCGACTCAGAATAACCCTTTATAGCCTCGCGAAACTTCTCATAGATATCCGCGTGAACATATACGCGCTTGATGGCCAGACAGATCTGGCCCGAGTTGAGGAAGCAGAGATTTCCAATCTAGGTGATGGTGAGCTGATCCAGTGATACAAATCTTGATGGGAGATGGGCCTAACCTTTTCAGCAGTCTCCTTGATATTCACATCCTTACAAACAATAGCCGGGTCGTTGCCCCCCAGTTCCAACGTGAGACGTTTCATTGTATTTGCGGCCGACTGCATGATCATCTTTCCCACACGTGTAGAGCCGGTAAATGAGATCTTTTGGGGGCCAGGGTGCGAAGAAAGCCAAGGCCCCAGTTCATCGTCGCCGCTCAGAACTTGGACAACACCAGGCGGAAAGAAACTCTGAGCGATCTCACCAAGCTTGAGAGCGCAATAAGGAGTGAAAGGTGATGGTTTAATGATGATGGGGTTACCTGCCAAAGTTGCAGGTCCCAACTTGCCACATGCAAGCGATAAAGGGTAATTCCAAGGAATTATTCCCACAGACACTCCGATTGGCGTATAACGGCGAATTATTTTTGTTTGGTCGTCCTCGTCCATCACCTCATCTGCGAGATCGAGACGACAAAACGCTTCCAGCCACGCTACAGCACTGCGAACCTCAAGTACAGCGCGCATCATCTGGACATTGAAGTCAGCAATCTGCATGTTCCAGAAACATCAAGCTTCAAAATTACTGGTTTTCCCTGCTCCATCACGAGAAGCCTTGCTAGCTCCTCCTCATTCTGGGTTAGGGCATTGGCAAACGCGAGCAAGCAATCTCTGCGGTCCGAGAATGGGGTTCTGGCCCAACTTTTAAAGGCACTCTCTGCTGCTGAAACTGCCTGGTTCACATCTTCAATCGTTGAGAGAGGCACCGGAGGATTCGCGAGCCCAGTAGCGGGGTTAGTTCCGAATCTTGTCTTCTCGGTGAGGGTCAGGTTCCCATTGATCGTATTCCTGAAGTTTTCGAACATATTGATCTTTGTCGCGCGCTCGCTAGCAGATACAGCAATTGTCGCGGTCGCCATAATCACTGTACTAGGAACTAAAGTCTGGATCAACAGAATATACGACGCTCATGAAACGGTCGAGAAGTGTTACCCTAGACCTTTTGAGGGCTTTTGTATGCGCTGGACCGCAAGACTACAGACCAAGACGAGTTTATGTTAAATCAACACCCGCGCGCATTCGCAAATCTTCTCAATTGTGTGGAAGATATGGATAGCTAACCCGAAAGGATTCTAGACCGGTGTCGGCGTATGAAACCTCGACTCCCGGCCAACTCTTCGTCGGCCGTGCTAGCGGCCAACCCGCAGACAGGATCCACCATAATCCGCCGAGTTGGACGATTGCCAGAGGGACAGGCACTGTACAGGCATTCTGACATCAAGTTGGTATTTGAGTCTCTCCAACGTTTTCAGCTGAATAGTCCTTCTCTCGAATCAAATTGAAGCACTAGTCTGATCCCTCGAGCTTCAGCTGGCGGTGAACAACATATTTCAATATTCTCTTTTATCCTGGACATATCGACAATCATGCCTCTCATTCCTGCTCGCAAAGCAGTAGCCTTTAAGCTTGATGCTGGCCAGAGGGTGAAGATCATCAATTCGTTTGGGAAACAAGTTCTTGACTTCTGGGCCTTTAACCCAGTTGATCCTCATGACTTTCTATCTATGGTCCATTGTCGGACCATTCTCCGAAAGGTCTCGCTAGCTACAGGGGATAAGCTTTACAGCACAAGAAGGAAGCCGATTTTGACCCTGGCCGAGGACACTACTCCTGGCGTACATGACATGATCTGGTCTGCTTGTGATGCCGAGAGATATCGTATGCAGGGATTTCAGGGCTACCACGATAACTGCACTGACAACATGCACAAAGTGAGTACAAATTCGACCTAAACTACGATGCATCGATTTATTGCAATCAAGAAGATGGCCAGAGATGAGAAATGCCTGGCGAATTTTCTCCCTTATCCATCGCTGATTGTAGACACTATTGTTATAGTAGAATTAACGACGATGAGCAGGCATTGAACGACTCATTTCCCGATTTCAAAATCGCGGATGATTGGGTTCCAGACCCTCTCAATTTGTTTATGAACATCCCTATTGATCACCACGGCGGTATAGTCATTCGGCCTCCAACCAGTGAAAAGGGGCAGTACGTGATCTTTCAAGCCGAGACGGATCTCATCATAGTCATGAGCTCTTGTCCGCAGGATCTTGAGCCTGTGAACAACGGCATGCCGGCGGATTGCGAATATCAGCTGCTTGATACAACAGAATCTCTTATTTCGACAGCGGTGACACATGCCCCTTCTCGGAAAGTTAAAATCGCTCTCTCCGTTGACTTTGACGCCGTTTCACATTGGCTTGGGACGGGTTGCCACAAAGACAATAATATGGCTGATTACAGTTCTGGTATTTTCGCTGGCCAAGTCGGCGCTTATCGACTTCTTGATTTGTTTAAGAAGCATGGCATAGCAGACAAGATGACATGGTTCATCCCGGGCCATACCACTGAAACATTCCCTGAAGCTGCAAAAGCCGTATTGCAAGCTGGGGCGGAGATTGCTCTGCATGGCTATGCTCACGAGGGCATTTATCAGATGACCGAAGAACAGGAAACTGAAGTTCTGCTCAAATGGTAAGACTCCGAGTCCTAAGTAGTCTCCACAGACCCAATCGACCTTAACTAACGGAACCACTTCGTAGCATTGATGTTGCTACCAAATTGACCGGCCGAAAGCCTCGAGGATATCGTGCCCCTATGTACACCATAAGAGAGACAACCGTGAAGCTTCTCCGAGAGCACGGATTCCTCTATGATTCTTCCCTAATGCATCATGATTCCCAGCCATACTTTACTCCGAGCGATCCTCCGATCAAATCAATCGATTGGTCCAAGCCTGCGTCATCCTGGCTCGAACCGTCGGAGATCGCATCACAAAAATATCCGGAAGGGCAACATCCATTGGTAGAGCTCCCCTGCGGATGGTATAATGAGGATATGATGCCAATGATGTACCTGCCTCATCTCGCAAACAGTATGGGTTACGTATCGACTCAGGTCGTAGAGCAGATGTGGAAGGACAAATTCATGTGGCTCTGGGAGAATGGAAAGAAGGAAGGGAACGAATCCGCCGATTTCATATTTCCTATTCTTGTACATCCCGATGTTACTGGCCTCGCTCATATCATCCCGATGGTGGATCGCTTCATTGGTTGGCTACGGGGTTTCGGGGACTCGGTCCAGTTCTGCAAGTGTGAAGATATTGCAACTGCCTGGTTAGCAACTCAGAAGCCGGGCAACTGAAAACTCCGAGAGAAAAGTATTGGCTTACAATGTCGCATCCTCATCGGCCTCTTGATTGCCTTTGGTTTTATTAAATTAAGAAGTTCACCATACGACAAATTTTCTTAATGGAAGCCCAGCGTGTATACAGTTTTGGAACTTGAAAGATCTCAGGCGTGATATTCTGGGACAACGCGGGTTTCCGAGCTGTCATTTGATCTATCCTTCAACTTGGAAAACTTGTCCTCTCCAGTCCAGACTCTTGTTGAGATAAGGAGGTACTCTAGTTTGATTTCGAGACTAAGGCGATGGGTTACCCCGTAATAAATGCCCGGAGTTCCAAGGTCGGGCGATGCGAGTACGTTCTAGCGCTCTGACAATCCGATAGGCCAAATTACGCCGTGAACAAGCAAATTGCATTGCCCGGATCCACCACTTTTGGCCTTGTCCTTAGGGCCAGCTAGTCTCCGCACGGGGAAATGCTGATACGTAGAGGATGGTTTGTCTTTCAATTTGTAGTTATCACTTATCACGTAGCCATGTACCTTTCTACCGCCAGGCTGAGCTCGACGAGAAGACCTCGCCTTTCTTCAATTCAATACAACACCTTCCTTCCGTCTCAGCTTGCGTTGCTCACAAAAGATTGCTTCGGAATGACTATCAGAGGTTTGACTGGCGTAATCGCTCGTCCGCCGAGCTGGGAAGCTCTCCGGATTAATGGCTCACGATTGATGCAATCAATACACTTGACCTGCGAATTCGGCCAAGCCCATCGATATGGGAAGTGAGTTAGCCCAGAGTGGACGATCCGGTCAAGAGGCTCAACACGGGGTTATAGGCATCCTACTGAGACAGGCATGGCACGACTCGCGCTCAACGACGACGATGCAAAAGTACGGAAGTGGTTTGTCGAACAAGTACAAGCGATTGGCTGCAAAGTGACAATTGACCAGATGGGCAACATTTTTGCCGTTCGTCCAGGAAAGTTCAATGGCGCAGCACCAGTGTACATGGGCTCACACCTTGATACTCAGCCTACTGGTGGACGATATGATGGCATTCTAGGTGTTTTGGCTGGCCTTGAAGTGCTCAGGACGATTCACGAGAATAGCTATGTCACCGAAGGACCTGTGGGTGTTATCAACTGGACGAAGTAAGTAACACAACCATCCTCTTCGCCCCCGTAACTATTGGCACCTAACTTCTCGATAGTGAAGAGGGTGCCCGGTTTCCTATGGTCACCATGTCCTCGGGCGTCTGGTCAGGATCAGTCCCTTTGGACTCCGCCTGGAATTGTGAAGAAGTTGCGTCTTCTGCAAAAGGATCGCCGCGAACTGTCAAGCAGGAACTGGATCGCATTGGCTTTCTGGGCACCATGCCTGCTTCGTACAAATCTCAACCTATTGGTGCTCATTTTGAACTGCACATCGAACAAGGTCCTATTTTGGAAGATGAGGGCCGCAAAGTTGGGATAGTTCAGGGTGCTCAGGCCTATAACTGGTATGAGATTGAAGTTAAGGGGAAGGACAGACACGCTGGCACAACCCCAATGGCTGCTCGGAGGGATGCTATGCTAGCTGCAGCTAAGATGATAGTGTCGTCGAACAATATCGCCAGAGACTTCGATGGCGTGATCACAACCGGGATCCTGCGGATGGAACCCGGGAGCGTAAACACCATCCCTCATACTGTTCGGTTTACCTTGGACGTTCGACATCCTAACGACGAAACTCTCACAGAGATGGTGGTAAGATGTCGCGAAGCATTTACAAGGATCGCCCAGCAGGACTCTGAGCTTGGAGTGCAAGTGAAATGGACGACATTAACAGAGAATGCGGCAGTCAATTTCCACCCGGACTGCATCAAGGTCATCGAGGAGTCAGCAGAGGATGTTTGTTCGGAACTACCTGGCGCCAATAAGACACAAAAGCTCTGGAGGCACATGATGAGCGGCGCAGGACATGACACTTGCAACGTGAGCAGAAGATCCCCTTCTGCGATGATTTTCGCACCAACTAGAAACGGGATGAGCCACACACCGGATGAGTATTGCAGCCCGGAAGATTGTATTATCGGCGCACAGGTCTTACTGGGTGCTGTTATTCGATATGACATCCTGAGACATGAGCGGCAAGAAAGTGCGTGATTACGTGACGGGGAGACGAAAACTATTAGGAATTCACAAATATTTGCCGGCGAGGAAGATTGAAAGGTAAATAGTTCAGGATCAGCAAAGAGGTCGGAGTGGATTCTTCTCAGACAAGCCAACGAATTCCATATGATAGGAGAAGGATATGGTATAATTCGCAACTTTAGACATCTCCAGATACTTGAGAATCCTTCTCCTGACAGAGTATGACAGCTGGACTTTCAGGTCCTACACCGTGAACAATAGTTGATAATCCTTTCCAGCAAATAGCTCCCAGTCTCATGGCAGCCAGGCGGGCAAGCGGCCATGCTCGCGCTTGTAGTCGAAGCGTGTCTCTCCAGTCACTCAGAAGTGCTTTGTTTTTAACCGCCATCTCCCTCGTCGGAGAATGAGCCAAATTCAACAGGATAAAGGTCGAAAAAGAACACAGTTGGTAACGAACGTCTGAACGGTCAAGGGTCAGCTCAGTGCAGTATCATGTAAGAGGATCAGAGAGCGTTTCAGTTATCAGAAAATAGAAACAAAAACTTCAACTCACGTGGCGGCCAGAAGCTAGCGAAATGCTTTGAGCGAAGCGAGGCTACCACTTCCGTTGCAACCTTAGCACATGTGTAGCAGTTCTCGAAAATCATCGAGACCGGCTCACCAGCACTTTCAGCAACTGCGACAGCCTGACCAAACAATGGTCGCAGAATGGCGCGGAATATCAGAATTTCCAGAGACAAATGCGAAAGACGCAACGTGACACTGTCTTCAAAGTCCCCTTCCCCGAGTTCCGAGATTGGCGTCGCGAGAAGTGACATTGTCTGCCTCCAGCTCTCAATACGTGTCCGTAGAGGCTGGGCTCGGTTTAACAGATCATTTAAGACAAGAGGTCCTCTGTTACCTTTGACTGTGCTATAGTTGAGTTGAGCTATTCAGCATCGCCGGATAGAGCGTGATATGGTATTGTAGCAGTGACTTACTAGAACTCCTTCAATACATCCGCAGCAATCATACTCAACTCGGTCTGGGCCAAGCAGATTGGTATTTGCTTTTTGATTAAGTCACGGATAACATTGTCCTCGCAGTCGTCATCGAAATCATCACCAACCAACTTGGAGACATCCCAATTGTCGTCGTTAAGATGCGACGGTCTGCCGCAACCAATTGCCTGCCATATATGTGTCGAAAAGGTAAGCCACCAGAGCCTCCTCCTCAGCTTGATCTCCTTTTGGGGAAGACGCCACCCGAGAGGATCCAGATTCAAGCCCAGGTTTTCAGCAATGGCCAGCGCCGAGCAAGATAACGACCAGAAGCTTGGCGGCTCAGCTACGACATAGCTCTGTGGCGGTTGTTGTAGTAGAAGTAGGCAAAGTTGTAACAGTGAGAGGTGAGAAAGGCGGCTAGATCGCTGGAAGCTTCGATGCGCGATAGTCCAAAGTTCCCCGGCCGGTATCTCTCGGTAGCCTTTTGAGACACTCAGCTCGTCATCAAAGAAGATAAAGGGCGATGCCAAGGCGCAAATGGCACTTCGAATTCCGACAGGTAAGAGGTCACGTTTCGGTCTGCACTTATACGAGAGATCAGACAGACAAAGCACAGGGTATCTGGGATGGACGAAATGAACGTAGCTACATCCGTCAGCTAGCACTTGACGTCCGTATATATAGGACTTACAGCTTTATCAGGCGAAGTTCCAACTCCGGAGGCACAAGTTTCTCCAAGAGAGTTGAATCGTCTTGTTCAGTGCAATGCCCCGAGAATAAGGATTCGGCAGCTTTCATATCGTCCTTCCAGATCTCCTCATCGACCATGACAAATTGAATGGGCAGAGATCCATTCAGCCGAGACACTTGGTTTAATGATGCAGGACTGTGATGACTCTGCTCATCGGCATCGCTCGAGATCGTACGGAAATGGAGCCGGAACATGCGGAATGTGTCGTACATGTCATATACGTAGTGACGAAGAAGGTAAGGGTCAGACTCGCAGGTCAACCCGATCAACTGGCTTGAGTGACCTTCTCTGGAGTCCAAAGAGAACATTTCAGACCACTGCGAAGCACCACTTTTGTCTGTGCTTGAAGTGATAAGAGGGGTTTGATGTGTGAAGGCGTTGAACCCATCGCTCATGACACTATCAGCATCCTGGCTACTCAAAGGTCCGTTCAAGTGACTATCGCGTTCAGAAGCAGTAGACGGAGAGCAATTGGAGGGGTTGTTTGCTTGAGTAGTCTGAAGTAGTGTTGTTTCTTCAGGGGCAGCGAGGTTGGATGAGAAATGATGCTCATTTTCCGCAGCGAAGTGAGCATGGAAGTCACCATCGTCTTGCGTCGCTAAACCTATATTTACGACCGGTTAGCTCAGCTATTCTCAGGTTCATACAAGAAAGCATACCTGGGGGCAAGTCTATTGGTGGCCAGTCCAAGCTATGCGGCGCCGTAGGTGGTTGCCGGCTTGCCTCGTCCAAGGGAAACCAGAAGGACGGCGACTCCATGAAAATATGAGGGTCAGGATTCTGAGATAATGGTATCCCCATATGCGCAGGCTCATGTTGTCGGTTGCTAACTTCAAAATGGGTTGCGCTAGCATGGCTTATGTTCTCCTCATTGGCAAACGTGCGATACCTTCGCTTCAGAGGCTCCAGAACGAACGTGCATTGGCGGCGGAGTTTCCGGCAAGGCTCGCAAGCAGCATCCTTCTCCTGCAGCTTACACTGGATCTTGCGGGATCGGCATAGGTCGCATGGCCTTTGTTTCTTCGAGCGATACTTGCGCCCTCGGCTTTCAGGTTGAGCGTCTCCTAACATGGGCGTAGGCATGGACGCGACGGCGCTCGCGCAACAGCAGGGTGGGATGGCCGCAAGTGGGTTTCAAAAGATGAACAGTATTTCCCACGTCTCGGGCTGATTGTACTGACGGCCGGCGCTGAAGCGTTGTCATTTTCACGATCCCAACAGATCTGAGGGGGGTTCACTCAGATAAGGAGGGGGATGTTATCCGGTCACGTGAGATAGGTTCGCCAATCAGAGGATGCACTCCACACTTGAGATGTCCAGCTCCTCCCGAGTGAGCCAAATACATGTTTCGAAACAATCCAAGAGCATACTGCGTATGACGGGCGCGTAGTTCTTGTGTTTCAGCTTCCAATAAGCGTTAAGGAACCGACTATGAGGTAGACTCAAAGCATGGTAATTTTTGACTCAATCGGCGATCGAAACATGTACGAGTAGTAGGTGTTGATGGAACCATCCACCCAGATTCATAACATACCCTATAGGATGCCGTCTTTCTGGAGAATGTCTCAAGCAGCGGAAATTACGCTAAGTTGCTGATTGTCGTGATTGAATGAGCATATGTTCTCCTAATACTCTGAGATAAGACCACTCGAATTCATCTTTCTGCGTCTGTTCTGATTGTCGCCTGAGGAACACAATTTTTCACGTGCCTAGAGCCTCCCAGCTGGCCTGCGCCGCCGCATATCTCCATAGCTTGGGCCAGTGCCTATCGCAATCTAGTGTGAGAGACTTGAGCAAGTTAAGCGGACTTGCCCGTTATTGGCACACTGATCATCCTTGCTGCTCCGTTTCCCGCTATTGCCAGCTTGTTTCCAATCTAAGAAATCGAGATAACACCGCGGCTAGGCCGAGAGAGGAATTTTTCTGGTGCTGATACATCGTAGATGGGATAAGGCTAACAAGTACAATTTACTCTCGATCTGGGGCAGGATGCTAGAGCTGAGGACAGCTTCAAGTTTGTTCTTGCACCTCCTTGGATCATACGAAGTGCATAGCAAGGATACATTGATCGATGACCTCGGTCAATGAGAGTCCTGAGAGAATGATGGCTCTCGACACGAATCACAGTATCAGCGCTTTAACAACTACAAATCTCATTTCCAAGGGCTTTTCCATGCCGTGTGGGCATTGTTCTTGACGAAGAGTGCTTTCAACTCGATCACTGACCTCAGGACGAAGCTCCATCTAATCGTCGCGACTTCTCTGTTGTTACGAAAAGAGTTCATCTTATTATAAACCCTTAACTCATATAAAGATCTTGATGTATATGTTTTAATTAGAAGACGGCTATGCGTGCTGCCAAAACTTCCTCATATCAGACTTGGCAATCTAATGGCACGGTAAGTCTGAAACGCGATTCTCAATTGAGGTTAGGTATAGATGGCCATAAACGCCGAAACGGCAAAGCGTGCAATGTCAAGTTCGCCGGCCGGGCAAATCATGCCGGGCGTCGGTGATCTTGACAGGCTGGCTGATCGGCCAACTCGGGAATCCACAAAAGTTCATACTTTATCGGTCACGCTTCACATCAGATAACGTGGCGGGACCTCAGTTCCATGCTTCGTGCAAAGATGGCCATCAAGAAGTAAACATGGATGGCCGTGAGTGGAGCACTTTAATTCGCCTCCCCATAGTTAGGTAAGAGCGTAATTGATGTAAAGGTGGTAAGGTTGCTGTATTCCAGATAAACCCTGACATCGGGACATATATGCCGATGCTCCAGCGCCATCATTTGGGACCAGATAAGCACCTCAACACTGTTCACCTCTAAAATGCCTTCTGCCGACAGCGAAGCAGTTGAGTACGACGTGGTGATCATCGGCGGCGGTCCAGTTGGACTTCTTCTGGCCTATCAGCTAAAAAGATTTGGCATATCCGTTTGTGTTCTCGAGCAATACGAGAAGGAAACTCAGGATGCTTACGGCCGCGCGATTGCGCTGTTCCCAAGGACCACAGAACAGCTCAATCAGCTTGACCTTCTTGAGCCCATGCTCCAATTAGGGTTTGCTTGTCGAACTAGCGTTACTTACAAAGATGGTCAGCGCATGTATGTGCTTCCTCACTATCCATCAGAGCATCATGATAACTCACACGTCTTTCGCCAGTCTTCCCGGTCGTGTTTGGACATTCATGGAAGGCATTTCAGGCACAGTATGCGACTTCACTCTCGTGCTCCGACAGTTATACACAGAGGCCATCTTTCGGGAGAAGCTGGAAGACGTGGGAGGCCACTACCATCAGTCCGTACAGTGCACGGGCTTTACGGTTGATGATACTTTGCCTATAGGAAGATCTGGAGTTATTTCAAAGTTTATTGACAAAAAGAATGGGCAGACTTTTGAGCTGAAGAGGTAAGCAAGTTCAACGACCCTATCCTCTTGTTGTCGGGTTTGGAAATTCTGTTTGGTTGCTTACCTTTTCTTAGCAAATACCTGATTGGTGCGGATGGTGGCCGAAGCTTCGTGCGATCTCACGCTGGCATTGCTTTCGAAGGCGACACCACAGAAGACAGATGGATTCGTATTGATGGTCTGGTAGAAACAGACATGCCTATCAATCGTTCGTATGGGTGAGTGTCGAAGGGAAATTCCTGTTCATTCATGTTTATTTAACATACCGTTTCAGTGCTATTGAGAGTAAAACCCACGGGAATGTTCTCTGGGCTCCTTTGGACCACGGTGCAACTCGAATTGGGTACGCGTTCACCGCAGACATTGCATCTAGATACCCGGATGGCGTTACGGAGGAGGTCGCCGTGAAGGAAGCCATTGAGAGCATGAAGCCATTCAATGTCAAGTTTAAGGAGGTCCACTGGTGGACATTGTAAGTGTGCAAGCTTCCTACAACTTCAGACCTTGAGCTATATGCTGATGCGGCTTCAAATCAGGTATACCATTGGGCAGCGGATAGCTAAGCCTTGGTCTGTTAAAGATCGCATTTTCCTGTGTGGTGATGCCGCTCATACCCACAGTAGCGGCGCTGCTCAGGGGCTCAATACTGGAATCCATGACGCTGTTAACTTGGCTTGGAAACTTGCTTTGCAGATTCAAGGTATCACCAGCCCTGATGTCCTAAGAACCTATCAATCGGAGAGAACGACTGCTGTCCAAAAGCTTCTTGATTACGATAAGGATATTGCTACTCTCATGTCACACAAGTGGCCTGCCTGGTATAAAGGTGATCCCGATGCGGATCCGTATTTGATCCTTGGAGAAATCTTCAACCAGGCTGCCTCTTTCAATACTGGTTTGGGCATTAGCTACCCGGTGAATATCTTGAACCAAGATTCTTCTCTTCTCCCTGAATTAGTACTAGGAGGTCGACCCCCAGACGTCGAACTAGTCACACCTGGAACGAATCAGATTGTGCGACTTCAAAAGATCACTCTGAATGTCGCTAAGTTCTACGTGGTCATCTTCACTGGAAATCCTGCGACAACACGGCCCCTATTGAGAGACCTGGAAGATCATTTGGCCACAAATAGCAAAATTAAGGGTCATTCAGCGATTCGCTGGTTAACCATCAGTCCGGTGGTTGGCTGTTCTCCATTTGAAGCTATCGGAATGAAGCCTTTTGGTAACACGTATTTCGATCCTTCAAACCTGGCTCATGACCAATACGGCGTAAACTCAGAGAAGGGGAGTGTCATTATCCTGCGACCGGATGGTTTAGTAGGCTCCGGAGGAAGTATTTCGGGACCATGGATCGAAGAATACTTCTCAAAAGTCCTGAGCTTGTCGAAGATTCCATAAGCGTTGATTGGTGGTGCTTTTTAAAGAATTTGTTGATTAAATAAAAAGAATAGGTTCAGATTGTATAGAGACAATAGATATAAGAACATTAAGTTCGGTTTACCATCACTACTCTTTTGCTCCGAGAGCATGAACAGAGTATTCATCTTTGCTGTCAGAATTATCAATTCTGGTGTGTGGTCTAGAATGTCTATTTATCTTGACAATCATCCCTAGTCATATGGTTTTACTTCCATTTGCGATGAGCTATGTTTTTCGACACCACAATAGATCCTACATGCGAAAGAACGTGGACATTTGACCAACTTTACAGAATGGGGTTACTATATGAACCAATGCTTGAGGGTGTAAAGAAGTTCAGCTTTGAACAAGCCAAGTACCAACAACATTAATATAATTCTCTCTTTCTTCTAAATGTGGCATATGAGTCGATCGTTGAAGTTTGATCCAGGTGACATTTGATATCATCTCTAGGAACGGAGCCACAGACAAATCAGTGGCGCCCTCATTGACTCCATTCAAAACCAGCGTGGGCGCTGTAATATTTTGGAGCACCGGAACCGATGTCCAGCCAGCTAGACTGCCGGTGACTTCCCATCTGTCTGGGCCATGCCTGTGCCGAGTTAGATTGTCGTATTATATACACAGTACTATCAAGCTCGGAGCTGGACTTACATTGTCAATGAAACCGTCCTATCCTTCGTCCTCCACTCGAGGCTAGCCCTGAGATAATCTGGCAAAGGATCAATGTTGCAGAAATGCTCTCGGTTAAAGTCTCGCATAAGTTCGGCATACTTGGCCGAATCTGTTGTTCCAGACTCCTCACAGCGCTTCATTGCGTCCTGGCTTTCTTGTGACTGCTGGAGGCGGTATTCATTGTATGCGGTATCCCAGGCCTCACCAGTTGCAGTTACGTTTGATAGGACTAGTCTTCGAAGGCCTTTAGGCCTCTTGCCCGCAAACGTCGATCCCATCATTCCACCCCACGAATGACCAAGGAGGTCATAATAAGACAAGCCTAGCTGTGACACAAGGTTGGATAGTTCATCATGAAAAAGAGCCTCTGTCCAAAAGGACTCGTCACCTGCTTTTTCTGGGAGGTGGGTAGAAAGCCCGTTTCCGAGCTCTTCGGCTCTTGTTAGCAAATACTGGGAGATAGGGAACTTCTAGCTAAGCAAATGAATGAACAAGAAAAACTTCGGATATTACACCGCAGAGTCTTTCGGCTATAGATGTATGAGGGAACTCACGATCGTAGAAAATAAGAGGAATTTCCCACTTGTCATAGAAGTCTATCATGGGAAGGAGATAGTGGTGTGTAAGCCCAGGCCCGCCATGAACAATCACTAATGGTGTTTTCCCACTCGACGACTCGCCAATAGCCTTGTACCAGGTCAAACATGGTTTTGAGACCCCATATACTTTGAACTCTACGAAGCCTTCTGTGGTCTTGGTGGCGGTGGCCGCCATTGCGGGAGACTTTGCAATGAGACCCTGTCCAGAGGTTTGGTCTGCGATCTTGTAAGGGTCCAACGGCTTGGGGAGACAAAAAAGGATATACAGCCTTAACCGTTGGAAACGGGCGAAGGAGGGAGTAAACACATTTCACTTATTTCTTCCAGAAAGTGACTAGCTTGTCGGTCGGGATGTTCCTATTGGGCACCGTAACATTTGTCACAAGACAGGGTTGACGATTTCTGGGTCTCGGCGTCCCCTGCGGGCGCACGATGCTTACTGGCAAGCTAAGGCCTAAGATCTGCCGTGCCAATCTTGTCCACGCCCTCTTTTTCTTGTGTTTGGCGAAGCTTGGCCCTCAAGTTGGCCAGTTAAGCAAATCCTCTGGCTTGAAACTAACGACCGAATTTAATTTGGTACTTATCACGACCGGGGTCTACTTGAAACTGGGTTCGGGAGATGCCGATTGACTATGATGTCGGGAATCCTCAATACTTTACTTCCACATTGGTAGACCTCCTTAGGGCAGCTGTTGATGAGACCTTTGGATCCACGGCGCTGGGAAAATCATCGGCTCTGTCACAACCAGCATTGATTGGAAAACTTCGAGTGCAAACTAAAAGTACGATGGACTAAGGATGAACTGGAATGAAGAAATACTATTACTCTGATCGTTGCTGACACGATACAGTTGGGAAAGCTTGGATTTGAGGTTAGATCTTGACTCCATAAATTTTTGACCTGATGACGAGCTAGAACAGCTCGTATATTGTAAAGCCCGCGTAGAGAGAGACTAAAGGTGGACGGGCAACAAATTAGTGTGAGTAAATCCTGCCAGAAGTTCATCCTAGCCCCCCACTCAGTGTGTCTTGCCTTTCTTAAACCGCAATGAAATCTTCTGTTTGATCATTTCCCAGTGATTAACATTTTCCTCCACGTATGAGGCCTCGTAAGCATCAATCACAGGCCGCTCCTATTCGTCCTTGTCAGTTGTAAACATTGTAATAACGGATTTAATAAGACACGAACCCAGACCAGATCCATCTCAGAAGATTTGACTATACTAGTCTTTTTAATAATCTTCCATCCGAAGTATGCCACTGGAACGAAGAAGACCATCGTGTAGTAAGAGAAAAAGGTTCCCACACTCCACCCTGTGACATAGGTTAGCCTTTGCGGAGAACATTTCAAGATATCACCGGGTAACATACAGCCTGGTAGGAAAACTGTATAGCCATAGCAAGTGACAACTACGGTCATAGCGCAAAGTCCATACCATCCACAAAAAGGCTGTGCCCATCCCTTGTATGGGAGTAGATTCCGGTCAAAGCCTTGAGTCTTGAGACCCCCGTAAAAGGCCAGGTAAATGATGCACATGCAGAGGTAGTCCAACACTTGGGATGCTTGTGTGAGGTTCGCTAGCCTACACGAGTATTGTTAAGGTCGCCAAAATTAGCACCGGGATCAATAGTCGACGAACCATGAGATAACTTGTGCCGTTCCATTTCTAATCTGAAGGAAGCTTAGAAAAGGGAAAATCATCACTACACAGTAGCAATATATAGGCACACCCTGCTTGGTACAGCGGCGAAAGACTTTTGGTGCATGTCCATCTAGAGCTAGACCGTACAGAGTTCGAGACGATGTGTAACTTCGGAAGTTAATATCGAACCCTCACACGGGGTTGTAAATCCTTACACAAAAGCATTTCCAGCCGAGAAGATACTGGTAACCAAGAGAGCGTTTGCTATATGAGGTAGAACGCCGATGCCTAGGTGTTGCATGGCGATCACATACGGTGAACTTGCTGCTGTGCCGCTTGAGCCATCGATTGTGCTGGGACATGTTCCATTGCCGCCCCAGGGGGCGTCAGTGAGGATGCAGTTGAGGGTGATGTCATTGTACTAGTCTCCGTTAATCCCCAAGAGCCAGGTTCCAATAACAGTTCGCAAGGCATACCGGCAAGACTACACCAACTGCAATTGCCGAGCCAAGGAAGATAATTCCGAAGCGCCAGTATAGATTGGTATATGCTCGCTTAAGGTTCTTGCGGGGGTTGGACGCTACAAATGTTGAGTTAGTCCGATGTAACATCTTAAGGACTTGAAGACCTTACTTTCACCCGCCAGCATTGCCACGTACTCCGGGCCCGTGATAACGAAAGCAGCTTCCCAAAGCCCTGCCAGAAATCCTTCGAAGCGGCCTAGGCTACCGGTTGTAACGTATTCGGCAAACGCACCCTATGCCGGAAGCCATTAGCGTTGTCTGTTAGTCGTCGGTACTCTTAGGAGCTATTTACAGGGGTTTTCCAGTATCTGAAGCCGTAGGCGTCGTGCTTCGGATTACCTCCAACCATGGTAATGAACGTAAAGCTGAAAACAATGCAAACAAGAACAACCTGTAAAAGAGATGAGCTGTATGTTTAAAGAACACGGAGAATCGGGTTCGACTTATTTCCAATTGATCTAGAGGATGGTCACTTAGCACTGATGTGAGGAGCACCGGGCGCCAGTCTCTATACTTACAACCAGAATTCTGCCTCTCCGTACCACCTGACTGTGACGATATTGATTATCCTAATAAGGTTCTAGGATAAGTGTCCGGTCGCACATAATGAGATAAAACTCACGCATACAGAACGACGCAAGCAGCACAGACGGCTGCAACTGGGACGTCGTCGCTCCAAAACGTCAAGACAAGATTCAATGCACTGCAAGATGCTTAGTGTCTTGTACCAGTGCGTTGCAGTTGGTTACAACTCAAGAAAAGACGTAGATTGGAGGCTACAGGCAGCCTATGGCTGATTGCACGAACCTGATTTCGAACGGAATCGAGACTGCTTCTATATCACGACGGTTAGAGGATTATGCATATTACGGCCCAACATGATGGATTACCATAAAGAAAGAAGTTCCATCCAAGCATGAAACCGAAAGCCTCGTCCACCCATTTGCTACCAAGTCGCACGAAGCCACCGGAGACAGGCATGAAAATGCTCATCTAACATTGATTTATGAGTACTCCAACCACTCTTACGCGTGCTTTGACGTACCTCAGCCATGCAGTTATTGACGCATCCGAGGAACGATGCATAGAATAAAAAGCCGATTATTAGAGAGCCAGGGCCCCCTTCGATCAATCCCCAACCAATGGACACAAAAAGAGCTGTCCCAATTGTTCCCCCTATAGTCATCATCTGAATTTGCCGGCTGCCGAGTCTGCGTTTAAGATGGTCGACATTGTCCACAACTAATTCGGTATATCCTTCTCCATCGCCCTTTTCGTCGGGGAAGGGAAGGGATTGCTTTTCGTTGGAGGCATTGCCGGTCGTCATTTGAATATTGTCCATTTTTTTAAATAAGTCAGATGAGGGTTGAGTGAGAAGCCGAATACATGGCGCCATATTTGTAGGAAAATCCCGAACTGTGAATACGTCAACAACAATCGTATTCTTCTCAATGATAAGCAAACGCTGGTTACGGAACTCTAACAACGTTACAAGCTTCCAGAGGATAATCCAAGTACGGAATAGCCTCATCGACCCCGGCATGTGCCGGCCTTGGCATTTGCCCTGCCCTCGCAATAGTACGGAGTAGGTCAAACATGGAAGAGCAAGTACGGAGTAAACCTGGGGTATCTGTTTAGCGCGGCAATCTGCGACAAGCAATGAATGCTTGGTTCTGAGCCGCCATCTCATCCTTGTTAGCTTGTCTAGCTCTGGAGCTAACGGGCGATAAGAATCCATCAAGACTTTGCCCGAACTGCACATACGTAGAAAGAAACGGCCGTGAGCTAGCGGGCGATAAGCAAAGACAAACGGCCAATCGGAGTTGGGTACAAGACCTCATGAAGGTCCGTTCCATGGCCAGGGGTCGGGGCGAAGGTAAGCTTCGCGAAATAAGGGCCTTGGGTGTGTCGGCTCAAGGAGTGTGGCTGGCCAATCAATCTGCTAAATGCCGCGACGGTGTCAGTGCTTGTAGTCTTCATTACAAGTAAATGGTCTCCTCTAAGTATGTGAACTAGGATATGTTGATTTTGTCTTTAACACGTGGTAATCAATTAGAGGGCAGCACTGTTGATATCCCCTATCTGGAAATGTCGCACCGCCGCAGCGGATGATGACCCTAATGAAAGTGAATCCTCAGGGCGCAATCTCGTAGATACAGAGATGGCTGACGAGAGCGACTGGCGGTGGTCGTGAATACGCAATTCTATCAAGCCGTTTTCACTCCGTATCTTTGAATTTCCAGATGTCAATCTTACGTCCTTAAAACTGAGTACAGGGTAGATCGAGATAGGGCTAGGAGCAGTAGACGGCAGCATGCGAACCATACAACTAGCCAGATAGAAACATTTACTTCAGGAAGTTTCTCTCAATCGTTATCAAGACCAATAAATCAAACACCTTCTCAAACAGTCAATCCTCGGTTAAGGAAGAAAAGCTGACTTAGTAGGACTAATCTTAGTGATAGTCACACGGTCTCCCCCGCAAAATGTGACAAAACCCGGCACCTCCTTCAAACAACCTCGAATAAGTCCCTGTGTTCAGCCTTGATCATATCTGCGCCCTTTTCACCAACCATATAAACCGAGTTCTGAATTCGACAGTCAGGAATGACAGGCATGACAGATGCATCAATCACTCGCAGACCCTTGATACCATGAACCTTAAGTCTCGGATCAACAACTCCCTGCCCGATATTCTTTGAAAGGCGAGCAGTTCCACATGGGTGGAACGCAGTCTGGCAGCGATCCAGGACAGCATGGTGCATCTCCTCATCCGAGTCAAGTGGCATCTCCCAAGGATACTCACTGACAACAACATCCTTGAAGCCCTCGCCTTTGGTAAGAATGTCATAGCTATATCGAATGCCCTCTCTCATCGCGATAATGTCGAGGTCATCGGCGAAAAAGTTGAGGTTGATATTGGGCTGAGCAAGAGGATCGGAAGAATTAAGTGTGACTTCACCTGGCTTTGAAACAGGACGAACCAAGTCAACAACAACACTAAGATAACACCCTTTCTTGGGAATTGGGTAATGCCACTGAAATGCACTTCCAAACATAGCCACGAAGTCCAGCTCGAAATGAGGTTGCCCACTGGGGCAGAACGGGTCTTTGCCGCCGTTTGCAGCCTTTCTCTTTAGATATTGCTCGTCCTTCTCAAGGTAGCTATCGATTCTAGGAAACCCGACCATCTCAAGAAGACCGGATCCTACGGGACCGGTATGGGTTTTGCTGAAGGTCGTCACGGCTTTGTCGTTCTTTGGTCCTTTGCGAAGTAGATGATCATCCATGCCGTAGCCTTCCTTCACCTGTAGGACAAAGGGGACTCCTGGATGATCGAGGAGATTCTGACCCACATGAGGAGAGTCGATAAGAAATTTAATCCCATGTTTGGAAAGTTCTTCGTGTGGACCGATACCGCTGAGCATGAGAAGCTTCGGCGACTCAAAAACACCCTGGGACAAGATAACCTCACGGGTCGCATAGAAGCTCTGCTCGTGACCGGAAGAGTCAATGACGGTCACTCCCTTACATTGTCGAGTCTTCTCGTCAATGATGAGGTTCTTTGAATGAGCCTTTGCAAATATGGTGATGTTCGCCTTATTCTGGACAAACAGAAAGCTTCCAGATCGCTGGCCCTTGTAGATAGAATCTACGCAATGTGTGAGACCAATCATCTCGCCATCATATATGTTTTCAGTGAGAACACCGCCCCGGGACAACCAAGCTTGAGTCAGGCGCTCGCGGAATGGCTGAAGCTCTTCGAGTAACTCAGCGTGGGAAATATGCAGAGGCCCACCCGTCCCAAGCTTCTGGAGCTCCTTGGGATAGAGACCGGAGTCGTCGTGGTAGCTCGCACTCTTTCGCAAATATGGAAGAAGGTGGTTCCATGTCCACTCAGTGCCACCGTACTCTTCCCACATATCAAAGGTGGGCTTACAGCCAGGAACCCAGGTGAAGTAGTTCAGAGAGGAGCTTCCGCCTAGCGCTTTGCCGCGAGTGTTCGGTTTCTCAATACGTTCATAGTCATCGCGCTTGACCATTGTTGTCTTATAAGACCAGTCATGCTGACTACCCCGGAGCCCCATCGCCGAGGAAGGAGTTGTGATTTCAGGAATGTCTTGAGGGTTGTCGATGCCAGCTTCAACGATGAGAATACTGACATTGGGGTTTTCGGCAAGGCGACCTGCAACAACGTTGCCCGCGGTGCCTCCCCCAACGACAACAAAATCAAAATATGATCCGTTTCTGGGAGCCATGATGATGGCAATTTTGTTGATGAGATTTACTTTTCTTTCTTCAGAGACTGAGAGGTTGCAAAACGATTGCTTGAGAATTCAATCTTGAGGCTTTCCTATGCAACCTCTCTTATACTTTTGCTGTCGTCCAGCTTCCATCATTACCCCGCTTGCAATATCGTCACTGTTAGTAAATTGGACATATGGGTGGCCTCGTACCGGATTTCTGTGAATTCCTGTGCTCGATCAACGCATAAGTGTATTCATGGCCGTTCAGCAAAATGTTTTGATTGTTGCAAGTTGTGATTGGATGACTAGTCTTTTCTAATCCGGCTTCTTACGTGTTGATGTGTTCTCTTAGAAACCTAACTCAAGACTAATAATGCATGTACGAAATTTGGGATGCATTAGCGATCAATAGAGCGTGCATCAGACACAGTTATTCGCATGATAGGGTTCTTTGGTTGCTCCGGCGGATATGTCGGACTTCGGGAGTGGATTCTGGAAGGATCGGCAGTCATGTTTTCGGAGATGTGGCAGGGCTCCATTCCGTTATTGGGAACACCGAGGCCTCCGAAGTTGCGCAGCGCCAAGTGAAGCCCGCTAGGACTGGAAATGATCAGCAGCAATTCCCGGCGTCCCGAAAGCCGGTCAATGCCGCGTATTGGTATTGCTATCTTTGGCAGGACTATTTAGCGAATGAAATCGGTGAAGTTTCCCAACCCGTCTTCATAGATGCTTGTATTGCTGGTTCTGTAAACCTCTAACTTCTCCTTAGCTTAAGCATTCCGATGATAAGCACCCGAATCCGATGCGAGTAGCAAACGAGCATGTGATTATCTTCGGCAATGAATCCATTGGCTACACTCGATAGGCTTGTCACTGTCGCCCGAGCTGGCGCACTCTTCCAATCTGACAACAATATGACAAGGGGGCTAGCACATTCGACATGTTCAAACAGTACATGCTAGTTTTGCCGAGAACGGACTACATCCCTTTCTAGGTCCTATAAATGTCAGAGACGTAGACGTGGCAGATCTAGACATTTTTATTCAGATTACTCTTGCTATCGAACTGAAGTTCATTTTAACCTATCGGGCCACAAAAGATGTCTTCAGCTTATACCCTTGCCGAAGGTGATTGCGTGCGTTATCCGAAATAAACAGAGTTTTTGATTAAAGGCTTGTCTAGGGTGCCCACAGCCAAGCAACGTCACCAGCACTCAACTCCGTAATGGCAATGGAGGAGGACTTGTCCTATTGCAAGACACACAACTCATTGAAACCCTAGCACACTTCTCGAGAGAGAGAATTCCAGAGCGGTAAGTCCCTAGAGGAAAAATTCATTGCGGCGTAAACACTCAGCCTTCTATCCAGGGTGGTGCATGCTAAAGCTGCCGGGTAAGCCGTGGGTTTCATCTTACCAATATGAATGACTAAGGAAGCGCACACAGCGCTTATGGTGAGTTCGAGGCGACTCACGATTGCTCAGACATTACTTCTGCCAGCTTCCTCAATACGGCTGGGAAGAAAACGAACTGCCTTCTCCGTGTCTCCACTGTAGGACCGGAGCGGGGATCCGCAGACACGATTCGTGACGTTCACGGATGGGCCATGAAGCTGTATACAGAAGACGGCAACTTAGACTGGGTATTCAACAACACGGTGAGCTAACACGTCCCAAATTTCGCTACTTCAAATGACTTTGGAAGCCTGTCTTCTTTGTTAGGGATCCTATAAAGTTTCCCTCGTTGAATAGGTCCCATAAGAGACACCCAAGAACCAACATGCCAGACGCCGATATGGTAAGGCTCATCAATATCGACCTGAACAAGTTCCCGTGTTGAAAACAGTACTCAATTTCGTAGTTCTGGGAGTAAGTTGGTTACTGTTGCTAGAATGGACAAAACTAAACCGATTTCAAAGCTTTCACGTGGGTAATCCAGAG
Source organism: Xenoacremonium recifei (assembly GCA_012184525.1). NCBI lineage: Eukaryota > Fungi > Ascomycota > Sordariomycetes > Hypocreales > Nectriaceae > Xenoacremonium > Xenoacremonium recifei. The sequence goes on from WOFQ01000069.1 coordinate 35,294, forward strand.
GGGATTCACGAGCTCATGCATTTGTTCAGTGATCGAGGCACACCGGCTTCGATTCGGACAATGAATGCCTATAGTGGACACACGTACAAGTTCACAAAAGAGGTAACCGGCTTTTCATCCACGTATTAAATATGGCTAACCAAGCTTACCAGGATGGGGCTTTCCAGTACATTAAGGTTCACATTAAGAGCCAGCTCGGTGTTCGTAACCTGGATGCAAAAACAGCTACGAAGCTCGCAGGTGAAAACCCAGACTATCTCGTTCAAGATCTTTTCGAAGCGATTGAAAGTGGCTCTTATCCAAAATGGGATGTGTTTGTCCAAGTCATGACCCCTAAGCAAGCCGAGAGCTATAAGTGGAATATATTTGACATGACCAAGGTTTGGCCGCATGGCGATTTTCCATTGCGACAGATTGGAATCTTGACTTTGAATAAGAATGTGAGCCCCCCAGTACAAACTTTTCTGCTGCAAGAACAATCGCTCATTTGAGCTCAGCCACATAACTACTTTACCGACATTGAGCAAGCTGCTTTCTCCCCGTCAACGATGGTTCCCGGCTGGGCAGCATCTGCCGATCCCAGTAAGAGGAGCGATCCAAGGCCTTCAACATAGACTGACTAGCCATAGTGCTCCAGGCTCGCATGTTTGCTTATCCCGACGCTGCACGATACCGCCTCGGAACAAATTATCAGCAACTGCCGACAAACGCTGCTCGATCTCCGGTTTACTGCCCCTTCCAACGTGATGGGTTCATGAACTTTGGGGCCAATTATGGCGATGACCCCAACTACGTTGGTTCTACGTTGAAACCAACCAAGTTCAAAAAAACATCTATTGGAACAATGATCTCTTCTACAATTTCTGAGCACGAGAGCTGGGTGGGCGAAGTCACGAACTACACATCTTCTGTTCAACCTCAAGATTTCGAACAGGCTGCAGCGTTGTGGGAAGTTCTTGGCAGGGATCACGGACACCAAGAGCGCTATATCGACAACGTCAGCAGCAGTATTTCCGGTGTCAAGAATGACAGACTGAGGCATGAAGTTTACAGTGGGTCGTACAGTATCAATACATCGGACAGGTCATCTAACAACACCCTTAGGTCTGTTTACTACCGTCCATGAGAGCTTAGGGGCCCGAATCCGAGACTGGACAGAGCTTAAGAGATCGCAGAGGACATGAAGTATTATCTGTCTTCGAATTGGATAGACAACTTGCAAATTCAGGCTTACCTAGTTTCATTCTCTGGCTATCTTGGTATTCATCTTGGCGTTCGCAATGTGACGTGGAATTTTATTTCCTTCTTTGTAAAATGTGCTACCCCGTTCCTACCGGCTTCCTCTAGGACACCCTGAGGTAACGTTTGATCAATCCCGAAAGAATCTTATAAGTTCCCCACATCTCGTCAATCCATACCGTACGTAAGTACGGTACCAGACTGCACCTCCATCATCGCTATTGGCTGAGTAGTCCTACCAGATTCGGTCAAGTCAAATACCACGTACGTGTTTGGTTGGAATGAACCCCGCAGCACGCCGAAGAAGCGATGACTATCGACGTTGGCCTGCGAGTAGCTTGGTTAGGAACATGCATGCACAGTCTTGCGGGGTAGCAGATGGTTCGATGTCCTCCAAATTGGACCCGGCCTTTCCACTTACCGCGATTCATCATCATGAAGCCCTTTCGACCCTACGAACAGCCCGCAAGTTTCCTTAGATATCTCCTCTCGAGTCCTTTGCAGGCACACTGTCCAGCACGCATCGGCCGTGCCACGCTCCATCCCAAAGACGCTCTCCTAACCCTCCAACCCGGGACCCATTCTTCAATGACCACCCAAGCGGTCGAGGCTCCTCTAAGCCAGTCAGCGACATTCCTCGTCGTGTCCTTGACAGACAGTCCCCATGCTACCCAAACGATACGTTCCGCTCTCGCAGCAATTTCGGATATCACGAAAAACGTTTCGATTCGCCATCAAAGCGGTAAACTTTCGTGTACGGTCGGTATCGGGAGTAATGTATGGGATAAAATTGTTGGGCTTCCCCGACCTAGCGGGCTACATGCTTTTAAAGAGATCAAGGGCAAAAAGCACACGGCTATCTCTACCCCGGGCGATTTACTCTTTCATATTCGATCCGAAAGGAGGGATATGTCGTTCGAGTTCGAAAGACAGCTCATGGACAGAATAAGCGATGTCATTAGGGTCGAAGACGAAACAGTAGGGTTTCGCTACTTTGATGCTCGAGACGTGCTTGGTTTTGTTGATGGTACTGCCAACCCGGTTGGCTCAGATATCGCGGATTCGGTCCTGGTGACTGCTCAAGATGATCCTGCTGGTGAAGGGGGTAGCTATGTCGTTGTACAAAAGTATCTACACAGCCTACAGTCATGGCGCAGCCTCAAGACAGAGGAGCAGGAGTCCATTATTGGACGGACAAAGCTTGACAACATTGAACTAGACGATGCGGAGTCTGGCCAGCAATCCCACAAGACTCTCGCCACGATCGAAGATGATCATGGTAACGAGCAACAAATATTGCGGGATAACATGCCATTTGGGTCTCCTGCCCAGCGTGAGTTTGGTACTTATTTCATTGGATATTCAAAAACCCTTTATGTCACTGAGAAGATGCTGGAAAGGATGTTCATTGGGAACCCACCAGGTCTTCATGATCGGATCCTGGATTTCTCCAAGCCAGTCACTGGTTCTGCCTTTTTTGTCCCACCATTGTCTGTACTAGAAAGACTTGAAGTATAGTTTGCCATTGGTCCTAAAGATAACTCAATTCATTCCGTGTTTTTCTCTATTGTCCCGATATCAATGATAACAAAGCATCCGGCGACCATTCCTCGACGAAGATGTTTTCGTCTTGCGTATTTACTTGACAAAGAATCCCTAATAGACACCTCTCCACAGCATGACGAACCTCCCCGTCCATTGAAGCCATAATGCCAGTCATGTGTTTTATGTATTCAGTCTGGGGTTCTGCTCCTCCTGCCGTCACAACATTATTGAACAGAGTATTGTAAAGGTGGTCGACAGAGCCCAACCATGAGGATTTGTTATCCTCAAGAAATGAGTTGAATGAGTTTACCACCCCTGCGTCGTACGAAGTCGATCCCACTTCCTGAGTTGATGTTTGGGTATATTTAGAGCCAGCTGTTGCTTGTTGCAAGAGTACACAGATAAACAGCAAACATGCAAGCCTCGTGAACTCAGCATTGCTGCAAAGCTCTGACCGGTCTAGATCAACATCATGACCTTGGCGGTGTGATTTGAGAAGCACGAAGACTTCACGAAGTGCACTGTATTGCGTCATCCCGTAAAGGTTGACCCGAGCAGAATTGGTGCGAAACGTTCCCATGTCTTGAACGAATGAAAGCAGCCACAGGCAGCGAAGCCTATGCAGATTGCCCTCATCGCCAAGGATCGGATGCAACGACGGGGCAAAGGTCTGGGTTGATAGCTCCATAATCTGGTTGGAGCAATCAAACCAAGTTGGCCTTCCCATGAGAGATACCCTAGAGGAGGTTAGACTTCGTAAATCTTTGAGTGAAGAAGACACCAACAGGTATGTCGTCAGCTCAAGCCTCCAATTACTTCTCAGTGTCTCGATACCGCCGCGAGCCTCTATTAAGTTTAAAAGTCCGTTTCGGTGAACACTCCATTCAGCTTCAGTCCCCCAATAGCGCTGAACAAGGCCCACATTAGTCTTGAGGTGCACATTTTAGGGCCGCGACGACATACCTCGAAGGTCAACAAACGAAGGACGGCAGCCAAGAGATCGTCGGTCAGAGTAAGTTGAGAATCATTCATCCATAGCTGGACGATCTGGACTGCCTCGCTTTTAAACCTCAATGCCTCTCTTGAGTGGGTGAACCCTTGCATTCTAGAGAGGTGCGCTGCTGAGTGGGCCATGATAGCGTTGAATGATGCGGCGTTTGATAAGTCAAGAGGCAACCATACATCTCGCATAGGGTTGAAGACGCGATCATTAGGTTCTTCAAAGAACATGACGGAGAATGTACTCAACCCTGTGAAGATGAGTAATGAGAATTTGACCGGACTCATTGAAACTCACAGTGGTGAAGTAGTTTGTGATGCTGGCTTGTGAGCTTGATGGGGAATCGGTCGAATGGATCGAGCCGAGTAGACCCCAATGCCACGTTCATGCCTGATATCATTTGATTGGGAATACCATCCATTCTTGCCGCCAGTTCATCGTTTAACATCGTCTCAGATTCGGAAGATTCACTAGTTATCAATGCCGAGCTGGAAGAGCCTTCTGGATTGAGGGCTGATACTCTAGAATGCGAACTTTCTCCAGAACCGGTTGCTAGAGCCGGTAAGAGAATGTGCTGTGGCCTAGTCAATACCCTCTGCTTTTCTTCTTTCATCCGCTGTCTCCGTTGCTTCCAATGCTCTCGCATAGCATGACTTCGGGATTCTCCTTGAACATTCCCATGTTCGACGAATGAAAATGTCTTTGGAACAGAGCTCTCACCGCTACTCTCCGCTGATCCTTCAGGAATTGGTGCCATGGCTATGATACCTTGGGCTGTGGTACACAGCGGTTGAAACAGGCTGGTATCCCATGATCGTAGACTTCTGATCTTCAACTTATGTTTCTCCGACAGTACAGTAGATAGAAACAGAGAGAAGGAGAATGCTAAAAAAAAGGAGCTAAAGACCCATTTGCAGTCGGCAAAGCCGAGTTTGACAATTGTATCTAGAGCGTAGTTACTTCATTTTGAGAATGTCGCCGAAGCACGGCATTCGGTATTCGGAGTTAGATAGCAATCGTTATCGCCATTAAACTTATTTCGTAGCTAAGTCGTAATCGCTTTACAGTGGTTTTGAGGCTGATTCAAGACCCTTAATATGTACTCAATATGTAAAATAATGAGATTTATCTTTGGATCAGTATATATTCATCGGCACCGCTAAACATCCATTTTGTGTAGTTACCGAATGAAGAAAAAAGAAACAAGATGGGTCGCGGAGGTATTCGGCATTCGCCTCTAGGAAAAAAACGGGGTCTCAACGGAGTGACACTACGAGGAGAACTCGGCCTAATTTCTTTCTATTCCAGAGGAGAATCTATTCCAGAGGAGAAAAGATAGGAAGGCGAGCTTCCATTGCTGAACAGCATCTTTCAATGTATCCGGTTTCAAAGTGTGGTAAATCGACTTGCACGTAAATGGGTTATTCCGAGCCTATTAAATAGCTTCAATAGATTCGGAATAGTCGTCATCTACGATCCAAATGATTCAAATGCAAAGGCACCATTCACAATGGACGAAAGAGGGTTTCATAGTAGACGTGAAATGTCAGAAACGTGAGGTAGCCAGTTAAAGCCATCAATTGCACTCCCTATATTTGATGCGACCACTCTTCATACCTGTTACTCTCCTTCCTATATGTACCTGCCTATGAGTTGGTCCTCTTATATATCCCTATATAGAGTCCAACGTTGCAGTAGCGTCTTTAGGCCAGCAGCTTATAAAGAGCCTTCTCTAACTCCAGCAGCATCGCCCTAACGTGCGGATCATCTGTTGGCATCACCTGAGTAAAGAGTGTTGCAGCTACACCTCCTTCACGGTCAATGAACCAAGCTAGATTTGGAAGCCCATCCCGGTTGACAGTTCGTTTTTTTCTTCGACCTTTAACGTCCTGACTGTTAATCACACCACAAAGACAATGATCAATATCCATAAGATCTCGCCATTCCTCCGATGATTCGATCCACATCCAGGACTTGGATCGCTCCGGGCTGGTGCTAATCAAGAAGTCTCTTAATGCAGCCTTCGAATGCGGTCCTAACTGTGCAAGGAAAAGCTCATCGACGGAGGCTTCCTTCAACAGCGGCCCTCCCCCAGTCAATAGTGCGCCTAGGAGCTTACTATAGTCGTTAGCAGTAGAGTAAAGGCCAGCCCCTCCGAGGGTATCTCGACATTCAAATTTCCAAGGCGACTTGCCAACTTTAAGGCTTTGTGTTCCTTCCCCGAGGACCCGTTCTGCAGATTCATGAATATCTGCTACGGAGATACCCCGTTTTGCCGGGAAAAAAGTCGTATTTTCTGCCCCTATTTTGTTCCAGATATGCTCTTGTTGGTATTGGTCCATATCCATACCAGTTAGCCTTTCGACGACTTGACCTGCCCAGTCAAGTCCAGGACCATACTCCCATGATGTACCTGGCTGAAAAACAAGAGGGTGTAGTTGCCCCTCGATTGTACCGGAGAACATGTTTTCCGCGCGATTGGCCCATTCAGAGTATTGAATGAGGAGCGGATGCCGCAGGTCGTAACAAAATCCTGACGAGTGTGTCATGAGTTGCCTACACGACTCACTCGTTAACACCGTACCTTGCCATTATTTGCAATCGAATGTTATCTCAGCTGCACTTACCGTAAGGTAATCGGTATCCTGACCTCTTCCAGTATTGGCCTCACGCAAATCCTCGACCTAGTAATGGCTGTTGTTTCTCTCCATTTTTTGTCCAAGTTGACCTTGTCGCGTTCTTCGACCCTTGTAGCGCCGTCTCCCCGTTCAAATCCAATGATCACTTTCAAGTCTTTCAGGCTTGGGACGATGTCTCTAATATCGTCGTCCAACCCGACCAAGCCTCGTTCGATAACTTGCATAACCGCGACTGACGTGGTGAGCTTGGTCTGGCTGGCCATCCAAGTTACCGTGTCTGGCGTCAATCTTGGAGAGTTGCGGATGTCAACATTTCGGAAACCAAAGGACTTGCGATAGATATCATTTCCTATTGAGACGCCTGAAGTAAGAATAAAAGTCAAACTTGGACCCAGAAGCATGCGTTCGGATTTATAATGGAAGAATTGGAATCTTCTGTTTAATTAGGAGACATACCGGTTCTATCAACAGCTACAAATGTAGCGCCATGTATCCTACCAGTTACTGGGTTTGTATATCTTTCCAAAACGGTATCGATCTCGTTCATTCTGATTGTACGCTGTAGCCTACCGTCTCCAATGTGCCTAACGAGGACAGACAAGAAAAGACAACGAAGGGGCCTGAAGTTAGACAAAAAGCAGTTTCATATTTCCACGCTTCGGGGCGGTTGCAGTGTCTTGCCCTTCATAATTGTATAGGTATCCAGAGATCAGATTGAAGCTGCACGGGTCTCACATCATCTGGGATAGGAGCCTCATGCGGATCCCGCTAACGGTGAAAGTCTCCGACGGCCAACGGCTGCTGACTGTTTGAGCCAATACATGGCTGTATAGCCGAGGCCTCGTCTCTTCAGAACCATAGGAACAGAATTGGAATCACACTAACCGGTGATGGTGGCGGGGATGGCGGACAGGCGGGGATGGCGGACAGCGGGGATGACGGCTTTCCCGCCCACTTCTAGCTTGGTGCAGCAACAGGATCTCAACCCTAAGAGCGCTCCGATGATGCTCTCTCTACTACCATCAGGCTGTAGTACACGAAGCAGAACAGCAGGTGATTGGCTTGTCAGTTGAAAAGACTGCGACACCTGTCTCACTTTGTCACATGAAACCAGTATCATGCCTATCTCCCCGATGGGCCGGGCATGCGTCACACCTGTGTGATCTATCAAATCACAGTCTCAATTGAGACTCATATCGGAGTGGAGTATCATTAGCAATGAACCCCGGCATAACATATTATGCGGCCAAGTCAATTGCTAAAAAGGCCGGCAGTAGTCCCAGGATAAGTATTTCATCTCCCTCGGCTCGTCGATGAATGCGACCATTCGTTCAACGAACGACCCTTCGCGTAAGAGACTCCTTACACTTCGACAAAATGACCGCGGGACGAATGAGCAGCAATGGAGTTGACAAGGCGAACGGCGAGATGATCCCTGGTTACTACCAGGCGTACCATTATTCCCAGGACCACTTAAGAAAGGCTCGCCCGCTCCGAATTGTCGTTATCGGTTGTGGTGTCTCAGGTATTGCTGCTGTGAAGCTATTCAAAGAGAGATTCTCCGGCCAGCCCGCACAACTAGTCATATATGAAAAGAATGAGTCTATTGGAGGGACCTGGTTTGAGAACCGTTACCCGGGGTATAGTCTTTTTCCCCTGGTTTTTATTATATAATTTGCTTGCTGATAACCAGAATGTTGAAGTTGCTCTTGTGATGTCCCATCACACACATATAGCTTTTCTTGGGAAGATAACCCCTACTTTTCTCGCGTATATGTTGGCGCATTGGAGCTGTACGACTATTTTACGGATCGCGCCAATGCTTATGGCGTGCCTGAATATGTCCGGCTTCGGCATCAGGTCACCGAAGCCCGTTGGAATTCGAAGACAGGCCAATATAGCCTAGCTATAAAGGATCTGATTACTGGGAGGATCTTTACCGACCAGGCAGAAGTTGTGATAAACGCAACGGGCATCTTAAAGTAAGCGCAAGTGTGACTGTTCCAATTGTGTGCGTTGTCTGGGAGCTGACATTTTTCTCCGCCCAGCTCGTGGAAGTGGCCTGACATCCCAGGTCTAGAGAGTTTTAAAGGTGTATTGCTCCATTCTGCTCATTACGACACCACGGCGAAACTCGAACATAAGGTGGTGGGTGTTATTGGCACTGGTTCTTCCGGAATCCAGATCGTTCCCCAAGTGCAGCCGGGTGAGTCTTGAAGATAATCAAGTCTAGCGATGAAGCTTATAGGGTACTCAGTTGCGAAGCATCTACATACATTTCACCGATCTGCCACGTACGTTACTCCAGAGCTAGCCCTTGAGCTAGCACCGAAAGGCAGAGATACCGTTTACGACACAGAACAGCAGACCAAGTGGGCGCAAAATCCTCAAGAATTCCTTGTATTTCGCAAACGAGCCACGCATGTACTGAACGCAGGCTTTGAAGTTATATACAAGGACTCTAGGGAACAAAGGGAAACACTGCAAAAGATCAAATGTCAGATGGAGCAGCGTCTGAGCAAGAAGCCAGAGTGAATTCCTAAGCTAGTTCCTAACTTCGCTTTGGGATGCCGCCGGTAAGCTTAAGTACTGCTCGCGATTAAGGAAATTATTGACCTGATGGGAAGGTTCACTCCTGGGGATGGATACCTCGAAGCTCTCTGCGAAGACAACGCGACGGTCCACACACAAGCAATTTCCGAAGTCGTAGCAAATGGTGTCATCATGAGTGATGGAAGCCTTGTCAATCTCGACGTCCTTATATGCGCGACGGGCTTCAACACTTCATTTTTTCCTCCCTTTAAGCTTACTGGCAAAGACGGGGCAGTGCTGAACGACATTTGGACTGAGGGACCTCGAGCATATCTTGGTGTGGCTGCCGCGAAATTCCCGAACTACTTCAGTTCGTACTTCTATCATTTAACATAACGGAACTAGAGGATGGCTGACAACCTTTCTAGTGACAACGGGTCCCAATGCTCCTGCAGCCCACGGCACCTTCATCCCGTGCATTGAAGCTTACTTAAACTACGCATTCGACGCGGTCGAGAGACTAATGACAGAAAACATCAAGTCCATCACCGTGAAAGAAGAAGCAGTCGATGATTTTCAAGAACACAAGGACGATATAGTAAAGGACTTAGTGTGGACCTCCAGCTGTCGGTCATGGTAAGTATGCTTCTAGCTCTGTATCTCACGGTCCAAGATCTAACAGCACGTCAAAATAGGTACAACAACGGCACGGTTGACGGCAAAGTGTGGGGGCCGTGGCCCGGGTCGGGACCTCATTTCCTTGAATCCATTTCTCGGCCTCGTTGGGAGGACTTTAACTTTGAATATTTGACGTCCAACCGATTCCAGTATCTAGGGAATGGGAGGACATTGCGAGAGCTTGAAGGCGGCGATCTCTCATGGTTCATCTCGGATGACAAGCTTTCTCAGAAGTCAGTCAGCGAAACCAACTGGGCGCAGACGAATGGACACTAGCCATTAGAATCTAGATGAAACGCAAAAGTCCCGCTTACCAATGAGCCATACGTTGCTCGCGGAGACTAGGAATGGGCTTATTCATATTACGATCTTCCGTCATAGAATGCTACTGAATTAAAAAAACAAACTTGACTGCAATTTGAGATTAAAACTGTTCTGGACTCATGCAGGGCCTGCTGGGTTCAGTTGTCAGACGACTATCTTCAGTACGAGAATTGCGATTTTGATACTCTACTCAAGTGGACCAATGTCATTTTTGACTTTATGCTTCGTTAATGTCTATGCGCCATTACCCATTACCGCACCTAAATGTAAGTGGGATAGCAAAATGCAAACGACGGTAAAGACTTGGAATATATAAAATGGTTGAAAACTATATGACATGATAAGCCACATTTACAATGATGCTCATTTTGCACATTAGAAGAAACAATAAAAGTTCCCTATGACCATATTTGCTTAAATTGAGTTGAAAAACTCGCTCCGAACCTAGCTTAGCAGGTTTTTTCTAAGAAACCATACATGTGTAGTCCGCGAATTAAGGGATAGTTTTTATGAGGACAGGTCAGGTATTACTGTTCATCACAAGCCTGATTTCAGTTAGAACTTCTTTGAACCATCCTGTGTTTCACGGCAAGTTCACCAAGCCAACCATCCACCGTCAATGACCTATTCTCTTTTTCAGAAACAGTTCATAGAAAGGGATGCCGGTCGGTAAACACTCACGATATCAGCACCCGTCAAATAGCTACTGGCTGCGCCGGCCATCCACACCATAGTACCTCGAAGCTCGCTAGGGTCAGCAAACCGTCCTAGGAATACATAAGCATGCAACAAAAAGCGGAATCCAGTGGCCAAAACCTACCCATCGGAATTTGGGTCAGCCATTCCTTTTGCAAATCAGTGAGTGGTTCTTCGTGGCTTTCTTTGCCAGTTTGCTCCCTCATGAGAGGCGTCTTCATGAAACCAGGGCTCAAGGTATTCACCCGTATTCCTCTATTAGCCCATTCAGTAGCTAGAGAGATGCCTAGAAGTTTGACACCGGCCTTGGAAGCATTGTAAGAGGCCTGGGACTGGGGTCTCGGGGGATGCGATGCAGCAGCACTGCACACCAATATCATTGATCCCGAAATGTCCTGTTCTAACATGTGTTTTCCGACGTGGCGAGCAAACAAAAAAGTTCCATCTAGGTTTACGTCCATGACTTTACGCCAGGCACCAAGATCGGTAGATTCAGCGCTGCGATTAATGCAGATGCCAGCACAAGTTACCAGGACGTCGATTTGGCCAAAGTCTTCCACTATTCGGGTCACAGTTGCTTTGACATCTTGTTCTATAATCGTATTGCAGGCATACCCGCGCATTTTGCCAGCATTATTGCCTGTCTCGCGAAGGATATGAGCTGCAACATTCTCCAACACCGAGTTGCAGGCCTTAAGATCAAGGTCCACACAGGCACTATTGGGACTCTACATCAGTCTCTAAGGTCGGGTTTTTGCAATCCTTTCATCTCACCAATTAGCTCCTGATAATGCGAATGCGATGAGACATTCTTGGCCCAAGCCCCCTGCTCCCCTAAAAAATTCATTATGTTAGTTTTGACTCCTCTTCGGAACTGCCACCGACATACCCCGTCACTTGAAGGTTAGCTAGGTTTCTTACATATAAATGAGGCACCCTTGCTACCTTACCTAGACAATTCTTCCCTTCCAGGGAGAATATAGAGAGCACCTTCGAGGGGTCTGTAGATAGGCTCATTTTGCCGGAATGAAATTAGTAGGTGGAGTTAACATGAGTAGTGTTGCACGACAACCGTTCTCCCCCCCCTATGTATACTTGGTCTTGGTCAAGGAATGAAGATCCTACCACAATGTGATAGGGCCAACCGCTAATACAGTCTAACGGCGATCCCCGGGTCAGGCGCGGAGATCGGACGGGAAACCGCAAGGACTCGTTGCCACGTAACCATATACGACTCGTTGAGCTGAATCGTGGCTGTCTAGCTTTCCTCTGATAAATTGAACCCATTTTAGGCTAGCACGTCGCGTTCGAGGCCGACCCCCTGGGAGGGAGGCGGGGAAGCTGGCGGGCATGGCGGAAGGCGGATGACTGGGAAACTGGTTCCTCGCTCCAGAGCCTGCACTCTGTGATGAGCTGAGACAATATTCGGCTGGTCTTCAGAACTTATGTTCGGAATCGTCCCGCGGGGCTGGCGGCCTTTTAGACAATGCTCCATACCTTTCTTCTAGTCCCGTGACAAGTCTGGATTCATCCTGCTGACGGACCTGAAACACATGAAGATATTTAATCATTTAAATGAGATTAGAGGATTCAAGCTAGGTGGTATACCTATTTCCCCGTGGGAAAGAAATCTGGGGACGGGCATGATATTCCCAGTGGCCCAGTCATTTGGTTTTCGGCGTGCCCGTCAGGCTACTGAAAGCCGGGCATCACATGGAGTCGATATCCTAAGGAATATAAGTATCCTTTTCCACCCGGTCTGCTCAAGAGACATCACAACCATCAACTCTGGGGACAGTAAGAGCTTCGCAGCTCTGAACTTTGACAACATGGCAGGCCCGATCGCTACCAAGCGCAACACCCATGTGGAAGCCAAGTTTAGAAAGATCCCAAACAACACCCACAACCTGTGGTGGCTCGATCCAGGTAATCCTATATCATGGAACATTGCGATATCTTTATATTGATGGCATATCAAACGTAGGCTTGAGAATGAATATGCTACATTGCGTCGGGCTCTGTGGCACACTTTTCTTCAATGGCTGTAGGTAATCCGGTGGACTATGTCAGGAACTGGGATTGACTGGTCAGCAGACGATGGTAGTTTGTTCAACGGGCTCCAAAGTATTGATTCTTGGCAAAAATTCTTTGACTATCCAACTAGCAATATGCTCGGCCTGATGAACTGTGCTGGTTTCCTCCCTGGTCTCGTCGTATGCTGGCTAGCAGACTGGTTTGGCTACTATTACGGCAGACGTCCTACTGTTTGGCTCGGATCAGTTTTTGCTGTAAGGCTGTGAACTTTTGGGCTGTTTGATTAATTGCTTGGGTCGCTGATAATTAGGTCTATAGATCGTCGGTGCCCTCGTCATTTCTCTTGCAAATGGCCGGGGCATGTTTATCGCTGGTAGAGCTATCTTAGGCATTGGTGTTCAAGGAACGCTGGTCATGGCCCCATCTCTCCTCCAGGAGATTGCCCACCCACGATACCGGGCAAAGATTGGATCTCTCTGTTAGTATACAAGCTTTTCTTGTCCCATATTCAATCACTAACATGTGCTTAGATATGAGCATTTACTATGTGGCTGCAATTATATCTGCATGTGTCTGCCGGGGTACCCTGGCATTGCCCGGCAATCAGGCTTGGAGAATTCCGTGTTTTTTACAAGTTGTTGGTCCGACCTTTGTCATTGCAGCAACCATTACTTGCCCAGAATCGCCAAGGGTAAGACATAAAAAATTATTCGAAAATCTAGCCCCGCTAACAACCAACGTCTCTGAAGTGGCTCGCAAAGAGAGGCAAAGAGCAGCAAGCCCGTGCTGTCCTCGTCAAGTATCATGCTAACGGTATGGAGAATGATGAGCTAGTCGAATATGAGTTTCGAGAAATTGTAGAAGCCCTCGGTGAGGAAGAAGCCAATTCCCAAACCAAGTACAGCGATTATTTCAAGGGGACTGGTAACAGACGTCGACTGCTCATCGTCGTGGTTGTTGCACTGGGAACCAACTGGGTCGGAAATGGCATCATTAGCTATTACCTTTCTCCTATACTAAAAACGCTTGGCCTCAACTCGACGGACCAGAATCTAGAGATCCTGATCGCCCTTCAAATTTGGAATTGTAAGATTCTCTTCCTCGTGAGCTTGCAGAATCGTACTAACGTCTTTGCCAGTCGTCATAGCGACTGTAGTCGCCATGGGGGTCGACAGAGCTGGTCGTCGGCCACTGTGGCTTATATCAACTCTTGGCATGCTTTTCTCTTTCTGCATCGTGATGGGACTATCGGCAGGCTATCAAGTAAAAGGGACCAAAACGCTTGGAGTTGCTGTTATCCCGTTCCTTTTCATCTTCAACGGGTTTTATGATATTGCTTGGACGCCGTTGTCCTACTCGTTAGTATACTAAATTTCTTCGTTTTGTCGTGTCTTAGCTAAGCCACTTTGTAGGTACCCAGTCGAAATCTTAACCTTCTCACTCAGAACCAAAGGGCAGGCTATCTTCGTCTTCATGCAGACGCTTGGAATGTCTGTCAATCTATGGGTTAACCCAGTAGCATTGGATGCCATTCAGTGGAAATAGTGAGTAAGAGACATTGACGAAGATTCTCTATCAGTGAAAGCTAACCTTTCTCTCAGTTATGGCGTCTACATTGCAATCCTTTTCGGATTAGTAATTTTGATCTACTTCACCTTCCCCGAAACAAAGAATCTCACCATTGAAGAGATAGCTATCGTTTTTGATGGCGATCAAGCAAGGGGGATTACCGACGTATTAAACGCTGAAAGTGGCGGTTCGCAACAGCGTGTTAAGGGAGATAATTACGGCGCAACAGAGCACGTGTCCTTATCCAACTAGGGATGCAACCAAGATTCAGACAGTCCAGAAGGTTGAAGGTTGCGGTGTATTTCGTGTCAATCCAACGCCGTAGTACCATTGAAGACTCGCTTCCCTCAACATGACCTTCAGGAGGTGCAGTGAACTCATCTCTGGCCCTTCATACTGTAGGAATCAGGACCAATCTTATCATTGATAGCAAAGTATTAATAGATTGAAGGTGTCAACAGAAAGGTCTGAACTCTTTCACGATGTACTACATTGTGACGACTCTAAAGTTCTCGAGGAATTGCTTCCGTTGAATTATTTGCATCATCCAAACACCAAACTCAGCAGTAGAGTTTGGCGTGCCATATGGTTGTATAGTTTGGATGACCCTACTCAAAAGTTCAGAGATATCAGGGACTAGGTCTTTAAGCAGGGGGCTTGACGATGCTATTGACAAGACCAATCCGTATGCAACCAAGCTAAAAGAAAGAGTAATTAGAGGGCTACGTGGTGCAAAACAATTTATTAGCATCTGAGAACTCACCCTTGGACAACGACCCAGCTGTATGGGGTCTGCTGTTTGCGAAGGTAGTGCGCTATATTGATGCAACTACGACAGCTTTGAACACATATTACGCAGTACTCCATTATACCTGGCGGGACATCTTCCTCTTGGGTGAAGGAGGTAGCATACAGAAGCCATGGGCGACTTATGATATGCTGCGCGGACCAATATCGTAGGCGGAGCCACCCGTCGTTGACATCCACTGGTATATCATCTTCAAAGTTGGGTTTTATAAGTCCTGGAAGAGATTTATACCATATATCCAGCTGTCGGCTTAGCTCGACGCATATTCGCTCGAGAGATGGCGCTGAAAGAGCTAAAGGAGACTTCGCTGCTGTAGGTGATGCAGCGATCTCCGTTGGTGATGGGGCGAACGCGCCAGTTGTGTTTCTCGCATATAGAGTGCTGTGAATTCGGTTAAACAAACGTCTAATTGAGCAGAGAGCAAGAAACAAGGCCCCATCTCGATCTGTAGGGCTGCTAAAGTGTGGGAATGGCATTTTGTCAACAACAAGCTCAATCCCGCTGCGCGGCAAGTGAAACTCCGCAAGAACATCACTAAATTAATCGCAAATTAGCTTACGAGTAAGTTTAGAAACAGGGTGCACTTACGATTCATAAATATAGCATGCCCAGCATAGACGATCTATACAGGCTGCTTCCGCTGGTGTTGTGTGTTTGCCTTCATCGCTAGCACCGCTTAGTCTCGATAACCCCGACATCATGAAGGTTAATAGAACCTACCTTGCCATAATAACTTGAAGGTTGGAAGAGGCTAAGGAGACAAGTTTCCAGGCTTGAAGTGGTCTTAGTACGTATAATAAATATACGGCACAGTAGACCAACGTCAATGGAAGAGCCAACTCGAGACGAAAACAAGCTCCCCATTCCGTGACCGCTATGTGATATGCCAGAGAGAAATAATCATTACCGGCCAATGAATCCCATTGCTGGACAACTTCACCAGTTACCATCTGCGTGGCCAACTTTCCAAGTGCAAGCACCGTTAGAAAGAGAGCAGATGGAGGATCTCTGTTGACACCATCCTGCAAAACCCTTTCATAAATGGGCATAAAGATATCTGGAGTAAGCATCGGAGCGTGAGGATAGATGAAAGAAAAGAACATTCCGACTAGCGGCTCCGTATCTTCACGATTGAACTCCAATCTGTTAATGTCAACGCCAGAGGTGAAGGCTTGAAAGGGGAGGTCGCGGTGCGATTCAAGGCGAAGAAAGAAGTCTTCTGCATAGTTCCCGAGGAGAGCTTTCAGCTGTGGAACAGAGAACAAACTTCCAGTGGTGCTCTGGTGGCCCATTGGTATGGTAAAAGGAGTATATTCGACATCCTCTCCTCCATCTGAGTTGACTGGTCTCGGGTCCCTCCCTGTTTCCGAGGCCGGAGGGACCTGCCAGCTACTTTGATCAGGTGGAAAATCAGTCCATGGAAGATCTTGGACAGAGCTTGCGTGATCGGCCAGTTCAGTGCTGCCAGAGAAATGATTTGATTCAGGGTTATGGTGTTGCGATGCTTTCGTTAATGAATCTATTGCTTCTGATTGCCGTAGTACTAGCGCAGTGAGTTCATCGAGCCGACGAACCAGGTCTCCATCAGGCCGTCTTGGAATAGTTAGAAGAATACGAATCGCCAATTACATGTGCTGTCATACCTTTCAGTGGGAACCTCCAGATACTCGCACCTATTTCCAGACTCTCTGCAAAGGCTACACGTGGGAGTATTGCCGTCACATTTCCGCTTCCTGTCTAGTATAAGCTATATATTCTGTTGACGAGAATGTTTGACATACCTATGGCGACAGTAGTTGCACGCAATGGGTGCCCGTTTCCTTGGATAACTCATAGGCTGGGTGGTAAGTCCCAGGCAAACGATGTGAATGCGGTTGGTGACTAAACTTTGAGAGAACAGCTCGAGCGCCGTCGAGTATCCCAAACCAAGCCCCGCTCACGTGCTCTGAAACTACCCAGTTTGCGGAATAGTGTCCATCATGACGCGCGGGGTTAATGTCAGAGTGCGTTCGGGGGGATAGGCTCAGTGGGTGGCAATTCCCGGTCAGAATCTGGGGACGATGAAATTCGGCGAGCATGGTGAAAAAAATGCGCGGACTTTCCTTTCTCTTGGGACATAATTATCCCGGATTCTCCAGGAATATAAATTGTTGATCGCCTATCTTCCTAACACACACACCATGGCTAAGAGAACCGTCTAATCATCTGACCTTTCTTCGTGAGACCTCTCTTCGCTAGGTCTCCTGTCTTGCCCTTGGGTAAAACGCCAGCCCCCCCTGTGAGGCTTCCTGGTCCGAAATTTGGCTCGCTGCCGAGACTACCGAAGATGTCGCCAATATAATTGGTCGGCTTCACCCCCTTCTCGAACGTGCAGTCCCAGTTCTTAAGGATACCCTTAACGATTTCGATGCCAGCGTTATAGATATTATCTATCGCAATGCCGAACCCGTTCTGATCCTCGAGACGAAGATGATCAAATGCGGAAATTCCAGGTGGAGGTCGATCAAAATCCGAGCCTTGGGAGGAGTTAGTGGGTAATCTCCAGTTGAGGTGGTACGCTGAAGGAGAATGGGCAAAACGATCTCTTTAGAGAAAACTTACCAGTTCTCATGAGGATAATGCGTGAAAAGTCAACGAGACCCTCGATTGCCATGCGCACCATAACCTCAAGGGTGGCATTGTCTTCCTGCGCTGTCATGCAGTATTTTCCCGTACCATTGGTCCAGCTTGTGGTGGTGTTCTCAAAAGCCTCGCTAAGAAGATTGCCAGAGTAATAGACATCACTGGTCGCCGAGTCGCACTTAACAACGGAGGGCTTTTTGGTACCTGCTTTGTATACACCGATCGTGGCGTACTTGGATCTGTATGCCGCAGCATCGGAGTTATCTGACAATTTAGCCTTGACAGCATATCCGTAGGCGATTTCACGGAGTGCTTCGTTTAGCTCGAAAACTTCAGTGCCGTAAAGAGTTGTTGGATACTGAGTTGGGTAGTAAGTGCCAAACGGTAAGTAACCGGTCGTGAAGTTTTCCGGCATCTCCCTGGCGTCGAACTCGTACTGCAGTGCCACTTGGACGGCGTACCTTGACAACGCGACGCTGCCAAGAGTCCCGTGCTTCGGATTCACGCCCGCGATGCCCGCGATCATAAAGTACGTCTTCTTAAGATCGAACTTGTCTGAAAGGGCCATAGCCATGATTGTCGAGGCAGCGTTGATCTCAGACTCCCCCGTAGTTACTTGGCAGATCTGGTGATCTGCCGTGCAATGAACATGGGGGAACAGCATCGACAGCCCAGGCGTGGAGATGTTCTGGGCGTTGAGGTCCCCAAGACCGCTACTCGGCAAATTCTCATACCAGATGGCTGCCTCTGGGTCAAACTGGTCTTTGTTAGCGACCGAACTGTGGCAGTAAGGGTGACTAGAACACTATGAGAAGCAGAGGATATTGAGATCAGGTGCATACCATGCTGATAATGAAAACTTTCGGGGCGATCTTGTGATGCCCAGGGTTTCTTTCTACTGCGGCCGAGCTCACGAATTGACAACCAGCCAGTAGGGCAGGCATTGCCCAGGAGAAAACTCGCATCTTTGCGATCTTTTGTGGCCAGAAGGCTCAACGGTTTACAACGGTTCCAGCTGAAGACGGTGGTGAGGGTGGTGAGAAACGCCTATCCCGAAGAGTCGAAGAGTCCTCGACGCTGCCAATGAGAGGTCGTCTGAAGCTAACTGATTCCTCACAGGGGGGAGAAAAAAGAGCGAGGAAATCAGGTACGGGATCGACATAAGAATTTAAGCATTCTGCAAGGGACACACGAGTCGGGGATGCGGTGTGGCTGTATCCTACGACGCTGTTTACCCAGTGTCATGAGGGAGCCTCGAACGCCATTATTGAGCGACGGAAAAGCCTTCCAGCATCAACCTGGAACTCGGCGAGCACCGCGTGGGTCGTGGACCTCGGAGATGACGGGTTGTAACTCACTTTGGAAGGTTGAAGGCTTATCTCTATAGGTATTGACGATTGTAGATCTAGAAGCAGCAAGTCCGTAGATAACGGATAACTAAAACTTGATTGACTGGGGAAATTCCTTCTTAGCGTGGCAATCCAAGCATTGGAGCTCGGTGCAGAGCCGGTTACCGGCTTAGCGTTCGTCAGTTCAGAGCTCAAAGGACCCGTCGATCCTGATAAGGAACGGGGCCGTAGTCCTGGCCAACACAAAGTTGAATTACGGCCTAGGAATCGTGAATTTGTGCCGCGTCACGTACGCATTGTTATTTGCATTCGTCTCGTAACGGATTGCTCCGTACTTAATCTCTTCATGACCATAAGCCCAAGGAAGATGAGCAGAGCGGAGGCCTTAGATAAACTTCGAAGCCAATCCCGCAAGTCACGCGACCGAGCCTGGAAGATAGTTTGATCCATTTTCAGCGTGAAGGATTCCAACTACAGAGGCTCACCATCACATATCATTTAATATGACGACCGGTGTTTAATTAATATAACCTTATTCTACGAGAGTAAGCACTAAAAGAATTGCAAGCTCAAGTTATTGCAGAAGGACAATGTCAGAAAAAGACCCAATCTCCTCCAGCCACCTCGGCACGCCATGCTGTGTGACCGTGCTGGATATCTTGTTCTATGAAGACAGCCCGACAGAAAACACCAGTTGGACTTGTCTCAGCTTCCGTACTTTGCACCAGTCCCACCGAGCTCTCAGACCTGGAAGAGCAAGGAAGCTGCGCTGATATGTTCCCTCATTATTCATCAACTTTCCAAAGCTACCCTAAACAACCCCGAAGGTATAGAGCAGCTGACAACCTCAAATTAGACACCCCCGGCTATCTTACCAAATCCTTCATCAAACTTTCTTCTTCATAAGGCAGTCTTGGTATGCCTGCATGACGGGTTTTTTAGCCGATCAGCATCCCCTTCCTCCCAGTTATGAACCATTTTGAGATTCATCACTACGTCTGCATGAGCAGAGCTTCGGGGCGTAATATTGAGGGGGAATGATTCTGGGCGGTGTGTCAATCCGGATTCTATTTTGACTTCTGGGTCTACCTCAGATCCATTCTCATCGACCGTCTTCGTGATCCTAAACATAGAGAGGGTTTGAGCAATGTTCAAAAAGAGTGTTGTATCAGCAAAATATCGCCCCGGGCAAACCCTGCGTCCAAAGCCGAAAAGCACAGGCGCTGGATCTGGCTCGTTACGTGGCTCAAGATATCTTTCGGGATCGTACGACTCTGGGTTCAGATATACCGTAGGATCATGAGTGACCTCATAGGGTGCTGCAAAGAGAATAGCCCCCTTAGGTATCAGGTAATCGTTGTAATAAATATCGTCTTCGGCCATGTGTGGCAATCCCATGGGCACCGCGCTCAGCCATCGCAGAGTTTCTTTGAGTACTCCTTCAATGTAAGGCAAACGATCTCGATCTTCAGGTGTTGGAAGCTTGCAAGGCCCGACAACTCGGTCCAATTCTTCCTGTGCTCTCCGTTGTACCTCGGGGAATTTAACCATCGCCAGGAAGAAGAAACTTAAGGTCGATGAGGTGGCCTCGACAGCTGCGAGGTACATGTTTGCGGCCGTTCCTTTGATCGCGGGCTCCTCGACAAATCCTTTTGACGATTGTACTTCGAGAAAGCCATCCTCAATAAGTTTTGACACATATGAGAGCCTACTAGTCCCGTTGCGCATCTCATGCCGAACGAATTGATACGGGATTTCTACCACATCCCTCCATGCGTTGCTGTATTTGCGTGCCTTGCTCTTGAACCCTCCTCCGGGAAGCCATTCAGGCCAGTGTCGAAGTATTGGTACGAAGTTGACAATCCATTTCCCGTTTATCGCCTCGAGATTGGTTTCGATCCCGTACTCGATCAATTGTACCAGGGGATCGGGGTTTTCCAGCTCAATCGAATAGCCATATGTCATCTGAAGAATGTTTGCAGCCATTTGGCTGTCCATGGTTAGCTTCAATACCCATTGATCTTCGAATTGGAAGCATAGATTGTAGGATCGGTGTTGTTTGCCGGAGTTTCTTACGATTTGAGATGCTGAAAATGATCCTTGGGGCGACGCAAAAGTTGGTAAAGGAAACGGCCAACTTCTGCTTCTTGAATACTTTGGAACCTTGCGACTCGTGGTTTCGTCCCAAGTTGCTCGTGCATTAATTTCCGAAACTGCCGGGTAGTGGCGTCATAAGACATGATGAACGTATTTCCCCGATAATCGCAGACTTTGGAAAGGAATTCAGTGGTTGGCCTCGCCGATGTCTTCAGCGAATTTCGCCCTAAGATCTCGTGTGCAACCTCCGCCTCATGGAGAATGACAATGCTCTGGCCAAGAACTGTAATAGAAGTGATCGGCCCGTAGAGATCTCTGTGCTTGAGCCAATGCAGATGTTCAAGCCCTCCAGCCGGAGGCAAATCCAATATGTTTCCAACAATAGGGAGCGGTTTCGGCCCAGGGGGGAGTTTAGAGAATCTTTGCTTTCTCTTTATGTGGTAGTAAAGGGAGCATGACAGTAGAATTATAAGCCCGCATATCACCTTAATATTTCCGATAGCCATGTTGCTTAATTCAGATATGAAAGCTACCCGAACTTTGGTGCGTACTGTCAATCGATATCTGGAAAATCCTTGCAAGGGCAGGTCGCTGTCAGAAATGAGACTTCTAAAGTGGAAGACTAAATTGAACACGTCTAGGCAGCTTTTGAGGCTTTTTGATGACCCAGAGCTCCGGGGGCGGCTTGCCCGGATTCCCCAATCTCTCATACCATTCCACTCGATACGTCATTGCTCAGTGTGGCTGCAATCACACAAATTTGTTTGGGTATATGTGTTTACTAATGTTGTGACTAATGCAGAAGACTTGCATCCCATCCCGCTGGTGTCCTCACGGCTGACATTTCAACCTATGATGTGTACGATTTAAGCGCCAACCATTCTACATCGAGTTTGGGTTATTCTGATGCAGTCACGCTACATAAGCACTTCTGCAACCCAGAGGATTCATCGACGAACGTGGTTAAAAGTCTTCTGGAGTCTCTTCAAACTAGTACCTAGAATGTTATCTACCTAGATAAATCAGGTCAAGATTAAAATCAATTCAGTTAATAAATAGGAGACAACAGGGCTATAGGTGAATCGCAGAGGAAAGAATAAAAACGAAAGCTGCGTAAACATATTTTCTTCATCAGGGTGGCCCCTTCATCCTCCATTGTAAAGCCATGACCAAGGTCAGCTCATACCTTTTCGCAATGAAACACACATCTCACGGCAGCCTGGCTGGCTGACTTGAATGAAGAAATATTTTCGTCTTGTAGTTAGAATGCACACAACACGAACTTTTGCCGCGATACCTGGCAACTGTAAGAATGATGACCAACGCATTCATTTATAACTCAAGTGGTATGAGTGATCTTCCTGATAGCCAAGTGAAATGTAGAAATTTGGGCATACAAAGTGTAGAGTTAGGATAGGGTGTCCCCGACAAGGCTTGCTGCTATATGTCCAACCAGCCATAGTCCTTATGCTTCAAATTAATATTCAGATCTTTGTAGATAAATTCTTAACCAAAATGAAACGTCCGATCTCAGCCAGCCCATTAATGAAACCTTGCATATACGCTCTGAACGCTGTCGTGATGGCACTTCCACCTTGATTTCGTCTGTAATGGCCCCTCCGCCAGAATCCTGATTTGCAAAGAAACCAACCGAAGTAGACATGGGATGAAGAGGAGAATAGTGCATACCCAGAGGCCCAGCCAATATCAATAATTTATACCCATGAAAATGAAAATTTGCCGATGCAAAGGAAAGAAGTTTATTTTTTCATGCTCACACCTTGAAAACAGGGGCGTCGGGCCGAGCGCTGCAGCCAAGGCCGCTCCCGCTATCAGAGCCACGTCAGCGTTGCATGTGCCGCGATTTCTCGTGTTTGATCCTCCTTCAAAGTGCACGAAGTCGAGCTTCGGCGCAATGCCAGCCTTTATAGTACTCTTATTAAAATAATACCTCCCTTCATAAATAATAATAAGACACTAAATCTCAAGTAATTGCATATACTTGCTTGCATCAAGTGTAGAAACATGGTGTGAGACGGGGAAGGCGACGAGCTAGCTGGGGTTCTTCTGCTCGTCAGATGTTACTGAAGTGAAGTATACAGTGAGATAATAGAGCTATTTTTTTTTTCACCGAAATCACGCAATTCAAACTCTCAGTGCTATCTGCCGCGAACAATTCGAGCCCACAGTGATCAATGCAAGATTGCTGTTGTTGCTATCTGGGTATTTCATGATCCCACGGCGACCCGCCAACAATGGAAATGCGACAAACAACGGGAGGAGCAGTGACTCAGTGCGTTGTTGTGTGCAAGGAAGTGAGCCCCGGGTTGATCCGTCGATTCCGCTCGGCTGGTATGGCCGGTGAGATCGTCCATGATTTATTCCTACTCCAGTGCGCGATGGCCCGTCCCCGCTGCGAATGCAACACTACCGATCCCTCAGGTATACTCCGTACATACGAAGGTACTCCGTACATTCTCCGATCTAGCCTACATAGTCGAGGATGGTTATGCGGGTACTTGAAACCGAAAGACGCTGCAGATGACCCTCTCGTGGACGGCCAGGTAGCCGACACCCAACTAGATAGGAGGGAGTGTCTGTGGTGTCCTTCTGCGTGGTTGTTCACTGAATCTCAGGTCCTGCCCACCAGCCCAGACATGACCTCCTAAGCAGAGCTTCTTTGCACCGTCTTCAGGTCTCAAAACTGAACTGAGCCAATCTTCCCCTGTCTTGCAGTGTGTAGCTGGGACTACATGTGCCGTTCTACGCTCACTTAATATCTCGTGATGTTCCTTGACTATCATCCTTCAAGACTGCTATTGATGAAGCGAAACCCCTCCGCATGCACAACGGCGCGCCTTGGCTTGAAATCAGCGCCGTGAGCGAGCACACCCCTAAAAGCTCTACCCCGAAGGCACTAAAGGCGCTATGTCCCTTAGATCATATCAGCGAAGACTGTTCGAGTAATCTCTACAGTAGACTATTTCGTCAACTTTCCTAGTCCAGGCGCATGCGAGCTGTTTCTCCATTTCTCGTCAGATGCATCTACTTGGTTTCACGCGGATTTCGCTTTATTTTCTGCTGTCTATTTCTCTTCACCTTTTCCCTTCGATTCTGCTTCACTTGTAGCTAGCAGGGCTAGCCAGCAAGATTTAAAACGAAAACATCTCTCGGTCTTCTTTTGTTCTCAAACCGAGGATGTCAAGGACGTTTGGCCGACGATGCGCCTCATAATGCACGAGGAACATCCTCAACCTGACGAGAAAATTCTGCCTTGATATTTGGCCATGTACGCCGAGTTTGTTGAGTATTAGTAGTTTAGGTCACCATAGGGCTAACGAGGTGCCTAATGTGGCAGCTGTAGACTAGCCGTTCGTACAGAGTAAAACACCCAGACTCGCGCCTACTAAAGAGAATCCCCGCGCCACATGCCCCAACCCATCTTTAAAAAGTGAAATCTCCCATCACAGCGACCTATCATTATCACTCCGGTGTTCGCTGAGTGGCATTGCATTTTTGGCCTCGTCCAGCAACATCGTACTTGGGTTGATTACTTTAGTATCATGCAAACACAGTCCTTGGCGCGATATCTCTCTCTTCCTAAATGGTGTACCAAGACCGAAGCGACCCGGCATGCATATAGAATAATTAACCTCGCGGAAGGACTGCGCGTAGGCAGCTTCTCGCACTCGGGGACGTTTCCGCTCTTCGGGATACGCTTGAGAATCTCTACGTGAACCTGGGGCAGACCAGAGACACCGAGATCATTATCGAATTGGTGTCGCGGAGGAGAGGATGATGATCTACATCGGGGCAACAGAATCGCAACACGCCAGAACAGTTCTTATGCTGCTAATGAGAGTAATGGTTGTCCCTTTCTTACCCGTGGCAGGCAAACTCGCTTTTCTTTGAATCAGGATTTGGTTCACCTACTTCCCATAGCTCATGGTCTCGATCCTACACTACATCATCCTATTTAGACAGGAGTCTGCAACGCGATAGTAAAAGGGAGGCTGAGACGCACTTGGCTCCTAAGACTCTCGATACCCCGTATAATATGAAGAACATCGTTTTACTTGAGAACACTTTTCTCTAGAAGAACCTGCACGCGGATACCTTTAGGCGAGGGGCGAGGAGAAGAAAGTTTCGGGATTGTCACCGCTAGCTCTACCAATGTTTGTTAGATTAGAAACATGATACCAGTGAAATGTGTATAACACAAAGATTTGTCGATCGTAATAGTAATTTAGCCATTTTATCATCTTATGCCCTATTCATGAATCGATATCTTGGTCTTGCCCCGTAAATCTTAATCCTGACAAATACGGCGAAGGGGATTCTCATATAATGATTTTAACAAATTGCTTCTCTGGGAACTCCTAGCACTGTCTTTGGTCTCGAGCGCATCATAGCCAGAAATGTCGAAATGCTCTCTGCCACCTACCTAGGTTTAAGATATTCATACGTACAATTAATTGCTGTTCTTCGGCTTGTCTCAGATGGAGAGAATATATCCAAGATCAGTCAAAGTCTCATTTCACTACCATCATTTCTAAGTGCATAAGCTTAAAGGCCAGTGTATTGTATTGGATGACCATGGCAAGATATTATTTCATGATCAGTGTTTAGGCTAGTGCAAGGGAGAAAATACCCAGCGACGCAACGTCCGTGGAGTCATTTCATCCTTAAATCAAAAGATAGGTAGTCTCCAGGTAAATTATCCAATAGAATTCCTTATGAAAACACATACACATGTTATGCATACCCAAATCTTTTGTACGTCGTTTCAACGCTACAGATGGCGGCGGAGGGGGGTCCAAAGTTAGTCTCCCCAAGTGGGTAATTCGGACATGTCGGGGACCGTCGGCCTGAGAGTCCGCCATCCGATAATCATACTCCCCCGCCCCCATTGTCTGCTGCTATAAGAGAGACCGACGTGAGGCGTTGCGCTGATTACCGTAACTCTTTCGGTTCTGAATACTCGTATAGTATTCTCTTTAGCGCTTGAACCAGCCTCAGCAACGCCCAACATGAATGTGGATTTAGAAGCCGAAGACAAAGCATTTCAGGAACTAGCGGCCTCGATTGAGAAGGAATGGAAAACTCCCAGACAAGCACATCTCAAACGGTTATATATTTCTGTCTCTTTTACAATAAAAATACTAACAAGCGGCAGACCGTATTCGGCAAAGACTATTGCCGCCTTACGAAACACCATTCCTCTATCTTATGCTTCTAGCATCCAAGGTGACAAACTCTGGGGCCTCTTAAACGCCCATCTGGCCAATGGAACCTGTGAAAAGACATTTGGTACAACTGAACCAACTGTCGTATCTCAAATGGTTAAGCATCAGCAAGTACGTCAGGCATCGAGATGTTCACATATTATTTTATGTTAGACAATAAGCGAGCAAATCTAACGATATAGACTGTGTATGTCTCAGGAGCTCTTTGTGGCCTTTCCGAAGTCCAGCACCCCGGCTGTGATCATGCAGATTATCCATGGGATACAGTGCCAAAAGTTGTGGAAAAGCTCTTTAAGGCTCAGCTTTGGCACGACCAGCGCCAGAAGCAGTTCCGCATGCAACACAGCAAGGCTGAGCGAGAGAAGCTTGAGGCATATGATTTCATGGCACCAATCATAGCCGATGGAGATATGGGATTCGGCGGGTTGACTACTACTGTTAAGATGGCTAAGCTCTTTGTGGAAGCAGGAGTTGCTATGATACACCTGGATGATTTAGCCATTGGCTTGAAGAAGTTCACTATTGGCGAAGGCCGGACCGTGGTGCCAACTAGCGAGTACTTATCTCGACTCACGGCTGTACGCATGCAATTTGACATCATGGGGTAAGTCATAAGAGTCGCAAAAGAAATCGTAGATTGCTAACTTCTGACAGCGCCAACACTCTACTGATGTGTCGATGTGACACGGATCGGTCCCAGTTCATCACCAGCACCATAGACCCTCGTGACCATGCGTATATCATAGGCGCTACGAAAGATGTAGAGCCTTTGGTGGAAGCGGTGATGGAGGGACTGGCCAATGGCAAGACCTATATGCAAGCTCGTGACGAGTGGAAAGCAAGGGCAGGCTTGATGACCTTCGACGAAGCTGTCAAGAAGAAGGCCACTGCGCAGCAGTACGAGAAATACGTTCCAAAGGTCTCGAGGTACGGCACGTCCCTTAAAGAACGGCGCCGCGTTGCCAAAGATATTCTAGGAGAAGACGTTGTTTTCGATTGGGAGCTTCCAAGATCTAAGGAGGGTCAGTACATGTGGAAACCAACTGTCAAGACCATCGTGGAGCGAGCGATTCTTGCTGCTCCTCTTGGAGACATGACCTGGGCCAGAATGGATGCCCCAGGTGAGTACCAGATGCTTCCCACAAGGTCATTCACTAACCCTGCACAGTATGGAAAGATATTGTTGAATTCCACCAGGAGGTGCGCAAGGTCTATCCCAAACGGCTCTTTGCCTTTGGTTTCACCGGAATGTACGACTATGAGAAGGCGGGATTCAGCCCGGAGCAGGTTCGGTCTTTTAGCGACGATATGGCTAAGTTGGGCATCGTCTGGCAGGTTCAACCCATCTGGGCTGTGAGTGGATTGAATATCACAGCAGAGAAGTTCTCCAAAGAGTGGCAACAAGATGGAATCGCTGGGTATATAGAAAACATCACAAAGCCGTCCAGAGTGCCGCCTATCGTTGATGGTTTCCATAAACCTAGTTATGCCGGCTCGTATCTAGCCGATGCCTTCTTCGCCACTGTCGCTGGCCAGGAGATTACCCCATGATGGGTAAAAAGGTTGTTGAGGGAATAGATCTATTGTGGCATTTCAATTTTACAAAAATCGAGCACCCAACCATGCCTGTAGGTTAGCTAGACCCCATAAATTTCAGCTAACATTGAACAATTACTTCCGACAAATCACTAAAATGCCATTTTACCAGGGCTCATTTTGGATAATTAAAAATTCGTTCATCCTAAGAAATTCGTGGCTTAAAGGATTCGACATTTGTATGTTCGTGATGACGCTGTAGGGGGGAAGCCTACCCTACAGATCGGCTTTATCAAGCCCCGACTCTCCTGAAACGGACCGTCGGTTCTTCCGCTTCCCGAATGACAAACATTGGCGCGGGGCTGCTCCGATGGAGACTTCCGTACAAACAGACAGAACTGCGTCAACCACGAGGATATCATCTTGGGGGCAACTTGAAAGTCGCCTTATACACCGTGACGGGATGTGACGGGGTTACGAGCAATGCGATCCTA
This sequence comes from Xenoacremonium recifei, assembly GCA_012184525.1. NCBI lineage: Eukaryota > Fungi > Ascomycota > Sordariomycetes > Hypocreales > Nectriaceae > Xenoacremonium > Xenoacremonium recifei. The sequence continues at coordinate 63,702 of WOFQ01000069.1, forward strand.
GCAAAACTTCGACTGTGCAGCTGGAGAGGTTGATACCGATGAAGTGAGAGCTGCCCAGATGTCCAACTCTGCAAACGGCCCAGTGCTTCTGGGAAAGCGGAAACGGGCGTGTGAACGATGTGCGCGAGGGAATCTCCCATGTGATTCTGGCGGCAACTCATCTTGTCAAAGTTGTCTGGCCGCCGGTACTGGTACGCCCATTCCCCGAGTACTGACGTTCATCCTGAATAGACTTGGCTAATCGCGTCGATAGCTTGCCAGATAACATCCTCTCCAGCGAATTCTCTTACAGGCTTGCCTCCGCGCCAGCTTCCTATGGATCAACTGCACCACAGTCGCGATGGTTTACCCGACTCGATCATATTGGCCCGGCACCCTGAAGTCCTGCATCCCCGGCCAGATTCCAATGGGTCCATGAGCACCGGCCTTGACCGCGTCGCGCAGTGGCAAGCCTCACCTGCGTCTGCTATTCTGAGTCAATCCTCTCACCAAACATTAGCTAGCCAGGTTGGCTCTCACTTGTCACCGTACGATCATCACGAGGGTCTTGATCATCCCAACGACGAAGCTGGAACTGTATCCAGAATCCTGTCACGTTTTCTGGACGGAACCCATGAACTGAACAGAAGCTCTGGCGTATCAAAAGGCGATATTCCACTTCCGGTGGTTGCATCCCTTTTCCGAACGTACTTCGCTGTTATTCATCCACAATATCCGTTTCTGGATATCAAACTCTGCGCAAATTATTACATTGCCTGGAGAGATGCTCCGCCAGATGCGGCCCCTGCCGGCTGGCCAGCATTTTTTGTCAATATGGTAGGTATTATGACAAATTCATCATTGGGTAGGACTCCTCTAACACAATAGACTATAGATATTCGCCATCGGATCTCTCATCGAGTCTAAATCAGACAATTCCGCTTATCCTCAGTACCAGAATCTGAAATCAAGAGCGCAGGCCGAGCAATCAATCATGGCGGATTCTACTTCAACGCCGCTCATTCGGCTACAAGCAATGCTGCTATCCGCCATGTTTGCGCTACATGCTGAGAGCACTTGGCGCATCGCGCACATAAGTGGTGCCATTATCAGGTTTGCCACTTTGCATCGCTTCCATCGGCAGTCTAATGATCCCGCGGACCCTGCCTCATCAATATCGATCCGAGCCTGGTCTTGTGCATATGTGTAAGTTGGATATAGACTTTTAACATATGGTTATCGACTGACGTGACTCTCTAGCCTGGATCGAGCTGTCAGCTCTGCCCTAGGAACACCAGTTAGCTTGCCTGACATGTATATTTCCACCCCTCTATTCGAATTTTCTGGTGCCGAGACTGTTGTGTCTCTTCCTTGGCTCGTGGGCTGTGCTGCGGAGCCAACCATGAATTTTCCGGACATCAGAACCTTCGCTTATATCTGCAAAATCCGCGCTCTTCAATCATTCTTCATGCACATGGTCGAGAAAGATAATTTGGAAGATAGTATACCTCCGGAACTAGAGATGCATATGCTCAAAAGCTTGCGAGAGTGGGAAGACCCGATAGCCATTCAGGAGCACAGGTGCGTCTTCCCCTCAATAATAATGTTGCGTTTCTAATCCGAATCTCAAGTGTTCAGAATAGTCACGGATATCGAAGTGCTCTTTGGCTTTACCACATAGGCCACCTAACTCGGCTTTCTATCTGCTTGGTCAACAAATCCAATATCTTTTCCTCCGCGGCCGATATGGCCTTCGAGACGAGCTGTGCAGTCTGCACAAGCTTCAGAGCTCTACAAAAAAAGAAGCAGGTGGCACAACCCTGGCTCGTGGTTAGATCACCAACCAATTGACGGTTTGGTACTTCGCTGATTCTCTACCAGGTACTGTCACAGTTTCGAGCCGCGGTAACGCTTTGGTACATCGTCTGGGCCCGAGCAATTGCTGTGCCAAGGGAAGCAAATGATGCGTTCCGCGATTGTAGTGCCGTTCTGGCTATCTTTGCTGATAGGTGGCCTAAAGCAGAGCATTATCGTGATTGCTTCGAGCTGCTTGCAGTATCGATTCCGAGAAGTCAACCACCGGGGTGCCTAGGTGAGGATATACGTCGAGACCTGAAGCCCTTGATTCACAAGCTTGAAGGCACTGGAATTCATAGGACTACATCAAGAATGCTGTGGGAGATGTGTACCGAAGAAGCAAGCCCTCTGCCAATCGCAGACTAAGTGTATTTATCAGGCTCTGCCTACAATTCACCTATTCATGTGTCTTCATGTGTCTTCGCTACGGTTCAAGAATAATCTCTTCGGCTCGGCCTGTATATATTTATATGTATGATACCTAGACTACAAAGTGGATGGGTGAGGGTCCTAAAATTTTGTTAGCTATATGAGACAAGACAGACAGACAGACTGCTAGACAATATGGCTCAAACCTACCACGATGATTGTATACTTGTCAATTAAGACCTTGCCGTCTTCGCTTCTCTGAAAGTGCATCCGAGCAGCCCATGTGAAAGTGCTCTTCTCGCCACTTTTCGATACGTTGTGACTCCTCCCGTGCAACATCACTTCGTCCGCCTTAGGTCCAAAAGGGAAAACCTTATAGACAATGTGGTCACGGCTTTCCAGAGAGGCCCATGACTTGTTCACCAAGTCAACAAGCGCTGGGGGGTGGGAGTATGTGTAAGCAGAGTGTTTATGAGATCAAACAAGAGTGTTTTTTAAATGATCAAGTCGCTTACTTGCTCTGCCTTTCACGTTGGAGGTTCCTTTCTTCAGCTCAGCATCCTCAGTGAAATGTGCGCCCCATTTCTCAAGCTCTTGACTATCTACAGCCTCATATAGACTCGCAATATGAGCCTTGATGGCGGGGTCTAGGACGCTGTCGTCGCTCTCAAAGGTCTTGGGACTAGGTGCCATATTGCTGATGAGGAAGAAGGCAAAACAAACGCAATGTAAGTAATGGCGATGGGCTTGGTCCTAGGTGACGTCTTTTAATTGAAAATGAGGAGGCTCATAAAACGATACAAATGCCAGCTATTATTATCTGATTTCATTCCGATACAAGCCCGATAAGGATGTAGTGATCCTTCTATGATATCGGCTTACCATGTCCGAACACCAATCCATCCACCGATAAGATCTACGCAATCCGTCGCTCTTCAACTCCGACCCCTGGAGACCATCCCTTCAATCTGAGTCGATTGGTGTGGAGGTAGGACGTGAGGGGTGTGCCCGTAAGCAATTTTACGAATCTGTCTGGTTCTTGCAACGCAGTCCCGCTAAAGATTTGCAACTGATCACGTAACGCATGTTTGCCCAATTCCTGCAGCCAAAGAGTTTACAAATAGTTGTTAGCATTTCTTTCAGCCTATTCCAATATCTAGAGTCTCTTATGTCACACTGTTACAAAACACTTATCAAGTCTGCTGAGCGCAATGAGCAGCGTGAATTTGGCGGCGATGGTTTCTTTTGGGTCCAAGTTCCCAACTCTATGACGGTTACAAGAGATACACTGCAGACAGGAATCATAGGAACCATTTAATTCGAGAGGTCGCATGAGAAACACTTTTGACTTCAGTCAATCTCTTCCCTAAATCTAGGAGAAATGCAGACACAAAGACGAAACGCGGAATAAAGTCAAGCAGGTCCCCAAGTCTCAGCCAACAACCAAGTTCTTGACCTTCCAGAAGAAATCCTTCCGGGCGACTTCTTCGTCGATGCCTCCCAACCACTCCCTGCGTCCACTCGTGATGTCGGCCTCGGCAGGATTTACCCATTTAGTCTCTGCACACGAAGGTTACTCAATGACGCAAACAACAAGAAAAAAAAAGGAGGTGGGGATAACTTACTATGCCATAGCTTCCATCCAACATAGAGAATGATGAAAATTGGAATGACCAAGTAGGAGAAAATGAAGCCTTTGAGATCGAAAGGAGTTAAAAGCGTCGTGTACCCTGAAATGATAACGAGGAAAAGATTTGCGCAGAGAAGAATCCAAGGGACATATGGATATCCAAACGATTTGAATGGGAGAGAAGAGAGGGGCATCCCTTGGGCCTTCATTGCGGCACGGAAGCGCAAATGCGTCAAGCCGATAAATGCCCAGGCCACGTATGCAGCAGCGCCTGAGATGTCAAGCAGATAAGTGAATACATTGCCAGCATTCTCTGAAATGTTGAGTAGCGAGATCAGGCCAAAGAGGTTGGTGAAAACAATGGCATTGACTGGGACGCCGTTGCTCGTTGTCTTCGCTAGAAAGCCCGGAGCTCGTCCCGCCTTTGCCTGAGCGTAGATGCAGCGACTGGCGATATAAATAGCAGAGTTGATAGAGGAGAGCAACGTGACAATGATGATTGCGTTGATCAAGTTACCCGCACCAGCCCATCCGGCCTGGTTCAAAGCCACGGTGAAGGGAGATGAAGCAGACTTTGATGTGGCATTGAGCAATCCTTCAGAATTGGACGGCACAATGAGGCCAGTAAAAAATGCCATTCCGACGTAGACAATGAGGATTCTCCAGAATGTCTGCTTGAGGGCCCTCGGAATGTCTTTCTTGGGGTTTCGAGACTCTCCGCCGGTGATGGCAACAGCTTCTGTTCCGGAGTACATAACTGCGGCTAGGATCAACACCTTTCCGAATCCATTGATGCCGTTTGCAAAAGGACCCGGGTCTTTCCAGTAACGAAAGCCGATGTAGTCGCCACCGATTGCTCCGGTGTCGAGAAGGCTGCAGATTGTGTCAGCTTCGCTATTGTGCGGACTAAACATTTGAGACGAGGGAGCTTACATAGCCACAATGTAGAGAATGATAATTACGATGAATTTGAAGGTCGCCAACCAAAACTCCATTTCTCCATATACCAAAACGCCAAGGAGCGACGTGCACATGAAGAAAGCCCAGCAGATGAGGATCCAGGCATAGTTGGGGAGTTTATTGGTCCAGAAGCTGAGAATGAGAGCGGCTCCGTTGTACTCGTTCGCAAGAATCGTGCCCTGTATATGTTAGATCGGGTTTTAGATGTCAGGGTTATCAAGCGATTGAGAACTACTTACCCACATGTACCAATAATTCCATCCAAGAGCAAAGGATAGGGCAGGGTCGACGAAGCGTCCGGCGAATTCATTGAATGACCCCGTGGTCGGGAACAAAGTGGCCATCTCGCCCAGAGACTGGGTGACAAAGAACACATCAATGCCGACGATGATGTATCCTATCAATGATCCAACTGGACCGGAGTACTGCAGTGCAAACCCCAAAGCATAGAACGTACCAGGACCAATCACGCCGCCGAGACTGATCATCTGCAAGTGACGAGATTTCAGTACACGTCGGACGCCATCGTCGATGATGCGATTGTCGGAGATCTCGACCTGACCATCGTCGATATCCTCGGCCGCTCTGCCAACTTCTTTGCTGTCTGCCTCGGCCATCTTAGCGACTGGGGGTTCATGCATGTTGGAGGGTCCTGCAATCCAGACAGGATTTGACGATCAATATATGTATCCCTCCTCGTGCAAGTGCCAACCCGCCGCACTTATCTAGCAGGGAGCTGGGCTCCTTTGCCATGACAGGGAGTTGTACTGGAGAAGCCGGAGGCAAGTCCAGATCCTTGTTAGCGTGCTTCCAAAAGCCTCCTAGAGTTGAGATAAGTTAAGTCTGATCGCTCCCGGAGGCCGATTGACAAAGAAGTCCGAAACCGTCCGATGGCGAATCAAGGTGCTGCGATAGCCCAAGGATTTTTGTGAGTGCGCTCATTAGTTCACACTAAACCATATTCTGCTAGTTAGCCTCGACCGTATCTCCCCTTGCACGTGCTCGAACTGAGGAACCTGTTCACGCACGCAAACAACGATAGGCTAGTCTAGGGTAGTTCAATTACTGTGAACGACTGGACAAGTCTTGGGCTAGGTTATCTCAGGCCAGAGCTCTTATCGCAAGATACGATCAATATCATTCGGCGCTCTCGGCAAATCAAGCAATGAGAGTGTTGGCAGTTCTAAATGTATGTTTCAAAACGATGCTGACCGTTCATAGGCGACTGACCACTACTGACGCCGATTTGGTGACGAGGTACTCTTCAACAGCAACATCCTTCCCTGCTTCTTTGCCGTACCCAGATTCCTTAAGACCCCCGAAAGGTGACTCAGCTCCTGCTATTGAACTCGTATTGACACCAATCATCCCGGCTTCCAATCTATCCATGAGTCTCCAAGACCGATCCAGATCCTTTGTAAATACGTACGAAGCCAAACCCAGCTAGCTCATTGTGTCAGCAGCCTTCAAAAATAGATTGAGACAAAATTGCTCACAGGGGTATCATTTGCAGCTCGGACGACCTCTTCCTCGTCCTCAAACCTAAAGAGACTCAAGACTGGGGCGAAGGTTTCTTCGTGGGCAACGCGCATCTTTGATGTCGCATCGGCAATGATAGTAGGCTGGAAGAAGAATCCCGGCACATCTTTCAGCCTTTCTCCACCCGTCAATATCCTGGCACCATGTGCTTTGGCATCTTCTATTTGCTCCTTTGCGCGATCCAAGGTCTGAGGCGTGGTGACAGGCCCCAGGGTCGAGGATTTAGAACTCCCATGGCCCAGTACGAGTTTGGACGTCTGCTCAGTGAGAAGACCTGAGAACTCATCGTAAACCCCTGACTGGACATAGACTCGGTTAGCAGTGACACATGCCTGACCAGCGTTTCTCCATTTTAACCCCATAAGTGCTGTGAAAATGTCAGCCCATGGGTTAACAGACGGTTGTCAAGAAGATCCGGACCATCTGCAGCCTGCTTCAAGTTTGCATCATCAAAGACCACGAAAGGACAATTTCCTCCTAACTCTAAGGTGACCTTTTTGAGGCTCTCAGAGCACAATCTGGCCACTAACTTTCCGATTCTGGTCTTTGATAAAGATGAGTTCCTACTTGCAGTTCAAAATTTGACGTAAAGTGACTTACAGAGCCGGTGAAGGTGACTTTCTTGACTAGGGGATGACGGCAGAGTGCCTCGCTGAGAGCTGGGGTGTTCTCCAGACTCGTTGTTAAGACGTTTAAAACCCCCTTCGGAATACCAGCTTCTTCTGCCAAGGCTGAAATAGCGAGTGCTGAAAAGGGTGTTTCTGGAGACGGCTTGATGACCATGCTACATCCTGCTGCAAGGGCCGCTCCAGCCTTGCGTGCAATCATCCTTCTATTTTCAGCCAATGGACACAAAAGGCCCACACATCAATTACTCACGAGATAGGGAAGTTCCACGGAACTAAAGCTGCCACCACACCAATAGGCTGCTTGATGGTCAAGACCTTCTTTCCGGGGATGGCGGCATCAAACATGGTGCCCTGAATGCGATCTGCCTCTCCTGAAAACCAGTACGTCGAGCTCAAAGCGTAGTCAATCTCAGCCAAAGACTCCGCAAGGGGTTTGCCCGTCTCAAATGTAATGATCGTCGCCAAGTCTTGTTTGTTCTCTTCAATAAGCGCGCCCCATTTCATAAGCCATTGTGATCGGGCTCGTGGCGTAGCATTTCGATAGCATAGAAATGCTTCCTGAGCGGCCTGCACAGCAGCATCTACATCATTTGCGGAGTTGTCTGGCGCTGACGCCCAAGTTTGTCCTGTCCCTGGATCTTTGTAGAGGTATTAGCACTATGTTGGAAGATACCGCGGATCGGACTGCTAACCTATTACATCAAAGCGGGCTTTCGAGGCGGCTTCGACCCATTCACCATTTATCAAGGACAGTTCCTTGAAAATTGAAGGTCGCTGGAGCTATGGCAAATATTCAATATTGGTTGTGCTGAGGTTTGAATCAGGGGATGGGTACCTGGAACGGCAGCTGCGGACGCATCATCGCTGCTACTCTGACTATGATCTTGATAGAACTAGAAGGCTTTCATTTTCGAAGGATGGCGCATACGTTAATACAAGCAAATGAATATCAAGGGCTAACAAAAAGTATCTACCAGGATACCCTTGCCCGGTAGCGTCCCCAGCCCAACTGACCTCCGAGAGCGGTGCGATGGATCGGACTCAGCGTCCGATTACCTCCACACAATCTGAGCTGCGATTTGGACGTTAGCGGCCCACTACACCCTGATCCTAGAGTCGATATTGGTATACAAGTGGAACTTTAATATGGCATTGTAGCTCATTGCTGACTAGAGTTGCTGGCCTCCTCCATTGCCCAGACCGCATCCTTGTTTCCCCCATCCGCATATTGCATATACTTCTTGTTCCCTTAAAAAAACCCCTTTCCTTTATTTGGCCTTAGTAGAAACCACCTTTCCAACCATGACTTCCCTTCTTCCAACGGGGGAGCAGATCAACCTGCAGCTAGGATGGCCGTCACCTTCACTTTTCCCCTCTGCAGATCTGAATGCAGGCGCCAATGCCGTCCTGGGAGACTTCTCTCGCGCCACCTCCGCGTTGATCTACGGCCCCAATCGAGGAAACATTACTCTCCGCCAAGAAGTGGCACGCTGGTTAGGTTCTGCTTACTACAAAGACCCGCGGGCCATTGACGAGAGCCGAGTCTGTATTGCAGGTGGCGCATCACAGAACCTTGCTAATGCTCTAAATCGCTTCACTGACCCCATCTATACGAGACGTGTATGGATGGTCGAGCCGACATACTTTCTGGCATGCCCAGTTTTTGAGGATTGCGGTTTTGCAGGCAAACTACGCGGTGTCCCTGAGGATGAGGAGGGCATTGACCTAGACTTTCTTCGGGCAGCTCTGGCAGAGACAGAGGCTGTGATTGCTGTTAGTAGCCAGCCGGACGAACCCAAGCTCAAAACGCAGGAACATGGCTACGAAAAGATTTACAAGCACATAATCTATTTGGTGCCAACATTTTCAAATCCTAGTGCAAAGACCATGTCTCTACAGCATCGCTATGATCTCGTGCGATTGGCTATTGAGTACGACGCCTTGATAATATCAGATGATGTCTACGACTTTTTGTACTGGCCCGAAGAACGAGGGCGGACACTTGATCGCAATACACTCTCCCTGCCACCGCGGCTAGTGGACATCAACCGGCAGATCGCGCCGGATAGCAAATGGGGCAATACAATGAGCAACGGTTCATTTTCGAAACTCATCGCCCCTGGTGCGAGAACGTCTTGGGCCGAAGCAACTCCGGCTTTTTCGACATGGTTAGCGAATACGTAAGTTCTCGCATTTATAGCTACATACAAAGATGAAGACTGATGAAGGGCAAGAGGCGCGACCTGGTCAGGAGGAAACCCCTGTCATACCATGTCAACATTCGTGGCCAATATGCTTTCAACAGGAGCACTAGAGACACACATTCATGAGACTTTAATACCATGTTATGCAAAGCGTTACTACGCCATGGTTGACGCCATTAGAGAGCACCTTGAGCCGCTTGGCGTTTGCATCAACACCGGAAAGCCATATTCAAACAGCTTAACAAACAACGAATCCAGTAAGGAGAGTCATGTCAAGATTGCTGGCGGATTTTTCCTGATGCTCACGCTACCAAAGAATCTTCCACCGACTCCTACCCTTGCCAAGATTTCTTTAGAGAAGTACGAACTAAAGTTCGCATATGGCAAGATGTTTGAGGTAAAGGGAGATCCTGCAAGTCTCAAAAGGTCGAGCGATGAGTATGGAAATGCCGTTCGCTTGTGCTGGGCGTTTCACGATGAAAATGCGATTGTGGAAGGCATCAAGCGCTTCAAGGATCTTCTTAAAGGGAACATGAGAGGAATTAGCGAGAATTGAGGTCACGAGGACGGTCCAAGCCAGAGTGTGTCGCCCTTTAGAGGGCATACATAAACTTGAATCACGAGGCACAATCGGATTGTTAAATATAAAAATACACGGTCTCACGAATTCTTCAAATGCCTTGGTCTGGCAAGTAACTTTTGGAACAAGATATATTTAGACTTCGTCGTTAACGGGAATCCCGGTGAGGTGAATTTGATGAGTACCTCCCTACGGACTTATGATCTAGTATTTATCACTTTCCAACGCCTGGCTCTAACAAAAACGCGACTATTATATCGGCCGCAACGGCAGCATCGTCGCCCGTCGATGCTGATGCGACGGCAGTGTCAGTGAAGTCCTGTTCCCAACCAACCCGGGCTCCTACGAGTTTCAAACATTGTGTTTCAATAAATTGATCAAATTCGGGATGTCCTTGATAAGTAAGGAGTCGCCCTGGCTCGTAGATCCCTTGGTTTACGCAATGAGGCGTCGAGCCGATGATGCAAGTACCATTGGGCAGCGACCCAGGTGGTAGCAGGACATGGTCACCATGTAGAAACTGAAGTCGCAGAGATCTTGACGGAAGAAGAGCCCCAAATCGAGAGAGGAAATCATCTGAGAGCTCGACAGCGTGTACGCCGAGTTCATAACCTGCGGGATCCTTCTGCACAATGGCTCCGCGCTCCTTGAACAGCGCCTGGCAGACAATTTGGTGGCCAAAACATGACCCGTATAACTTTATTGAGGGATTCTCAGCATACACGCCTATTTGAGAAGAGTTAAAATTGATCAGGAGAGTCTAGATGTGTGAACATACGCGAAATGTACTGATTCAGGGTATGAATCCAATCTATGTCCTGATACGCGCCGTTGGGGGATCCAGTAATGATGATGGCATCAACACCGTCCAAGCTTGTCGGGTACTTCTGACTAACAACATCCCATCCTTGGATTTGAAGTTTCACTCTGGGCCGAGCAGTCTGGGCAGAGAGACGACCGACTGCAGCCTGCAACAAAGCTGCAAAGATGTCATGATATTGGCCTCTCTCTTTTTCGATGACCGGGCTTGTGTATCCACAATTCAAGACAACTATACTGATCACTTGGGCGTCTATAGCCATAGTTACAGCTCGAAGAACTCGGTTGGTTTGCGGCTTCACATCCAAGAGAATCGTTCCGGGCGCCTTTTTCTTCATTGCCTTCACTCCAATCCACCTCTCGAACCCCGACGCCCGATGGCAAGTCCGGGATGTGCTCCAGACCCGGAAATGTTAGCGCCCTAAGTTGCCTAGCGTTCATTGCCGCTGATGGTGTCTCATCGGGGCCAATTCCGAACGGACTCCGAAAGTCCATCGCCGTCTTCTTCCTCCCTAGTGACGCTAATGACTTGCTTTATGTCTCACGTGATCCACAGCGCGATCTCATTCGCTTTGTCAAGCCCCTCCCTCTTGTGCAGCCGATAACGCGGACGAGCTGTTGCGAAGAAGGCCGAAATTATTTTATCTGGTCCGATCAAGTTCTCAATTTGCAGGTCAAGGTGAGTCCTTGGGTGGTGCCCCACAGTCGGTCTACGTTGGCCAGAATAATCCCGAAGCACATTGTGCATAGCGATTGCAGTCGTGCTAACAGCCTTGGGGGTACAGAGGCTCAGGCCCATGGACTTTGCACAAGATGTCGTCGGGTCAGGGGGAAGCGGGACCATCTAAGCGGCAGAAACTTCTGGCCTGTCAGCGTTGCCGGCATCGAAAGCAGAAGGTAATTGATAGCCGTGCTGTCTGATTGCTTCTTTGCTTACTCTGATACTGACTGAAGCTTCTATAGTGTACCGAGGCTCGGCCCTGCGAAAATTGTACACAGTCGGGAGCAGGTACGGGGCCACGCCCTTCTGCAATGGCTGAGGTTGCGCTAATAGTTCTTTAGAATGTCTTCCCACTCTATCAGCGTCCTCGAAGGCATCGCTAGAGCCAGAGTCAGTGACTGCATCTCCAGCTTGCACATCATAGACAAGGCTAATATTGAGCTCAGCTACGTTCAACGACTGGAGGAGCGCGTTGCACAGTTAGAATCACTGGTTCCACAAGAGAGCCTAGATCACATCAATTCAACGCATCAAGAGGGCAGACCTCCCTCGAGACGACGGCTGGAACCAGATGTGCGGCCTTTGCAGAACGAAGGACCGGTCAATTCCACATCTATGCCAGTTGCACAAACGTCTCCTGACAATTTCAGTTTCGGTCTCTTCGGTACTATATCAGGTGTCCAGACTCGACTGGCGCGGGAAGATGATTCAGTACCCGAAGTTCTCGACCTGGATTTGGAGTTGGAGCTTTTCCTCGCTCAGACGTATTTCGAAATGGCACATTCGCAATATCCTTTTCTGCTCAAACACAGATTTTTTCACTGGGCAGAGTCATGGAGAAACAGTAGGGGCAGCTGTCCCCCGTCGCAGCGATGGCAGGGATTTCTGATATACATGGTAAGTCCTCTTGGCCTCGCGTCCCAACGATTGAATGACATCACTTATTGGTTTAGGTCTATGCAATCGCATTCCTGATGACCAAGACGCGTATTAATGGAGCAGCAAGATCTCAGGTGGGTGATCAGAGATCAATTCGTTTCTTAGTGTGATTCTTACTCAATCTGGCAGGCTATGTATCTTCTTGCAACTTCACGATATCTCCCTTACCTTGTTGCCGCCCCTGATCCCATCATCCGCGCTCAAGGCTTTCTCCTACTTACTTTATATGCTCTTCATATGCCTTCCAAGGAGAATATCATCACATTATCTTCATGGACAATGCGTTTCTGCATCATGGCTCAATTACACCTTGTGGAAGCTGAGCCCGAGCCACTCGACAGCGAGACACTGATACAAATCCAGCACCGGAGAAGAGTTTTCTGGTGCGCATATGGGATCGATCGCGCGGTTTGCAGTTCATACGATTACCCGTACTCTATCCCAGACAGCCATATAACAGTCCCTGTAAGCGAGCCCCTTTCGCCTGTTCCTCTCGAGCCTAGTGCCCAGTAATAGCTGCTAACATCCGGTAGATCTTCGACAATATTGACGATGACCAACTCCTTGCCATAAACTCGACGTCCATCCTGCGACAAAACCTCAACAACGATTCTATGACGCCCACCAGCGTCTCTGCTGTCCTTCACGTATTGAGGAGCCGTCAGCTTGAGTCGGAGATTCAGGAAACTGTATTACGCAAAGACTACAACGCACACTCGGACGAAGCGGCCGCATGGCGCATGCAGATTGGCGAGAAACTTAAGGACTGGGACAGGATCTCGATTACCTTGTCCAGACCGTCGCAGAAGGGCTACGTGAGCCCGCGGTGGCTCAAGATGATATACTACTACAACATCATAATGCTATATCGGCCTACGAGGGGCCTAGCACAAGGAATCGCTGGAGACTTATCAGTGCAGGCCTGCTGCCAGGCTTTGCTCTTATTCCGCAGGCTACAGATGGCGCGGGAGATAGCGCAACCATGGCTTGGAGTACGTACCACCTAACCAAGCATCATGTGTAGTCTGTTTCGTGATAACTGCATTGGGGCTGAGTCTGACATTTTTAAATTTGTAGCTCCTCACACAGTTTCAAATCGGTGTCACTCTCCTGTACTGCTTCCATGCTACGCCAACGGCATTGTGGCGACCCTCTTACAAGTCTGCCGATGTTCCCGACGCAATCCGAGCCTGTTCAAGCACATTGGCTATCCTAGCCGAGCGTTGGAGCGAGGTGGAGTGTGTGCGGGATGTCTTTGAGATTCTGGCACGCGAAGTCCCATTGGGAGAGACATGGGACCGGCCAGCCCGGATGAGCGCGGCTGGGCAACGAGGCATCCTAGAAGAACACTGGCAGCAAATGAGCGAGATTGTGATTCATCGTCCGACCTTACTGATGATCCGTGAGATGGCCACGGAACCATTCGTTTCTGAGGTGCAGCTTGCGGCTGAGGAGCGCATTCATACCACGGCCGTAGCGGACACTGAAGCTGCTACTTCGCTGATAGACGGCATGGACCTGCGTTGGGACGATGCTGCTGATGGACATGATTTTAGCTCCATAGTCAACCTTGAGCCCTTCTCTGATCACATGTACTTCCAGTTATGAATGCAAGGATGCAAGGGCAATAAATTATCTTTATTTTTTTCTTCTTCTTTTTCCTCTCGGATTAATAGCTCATGGTTCCATGTGTCCATATCAGCTCCTCTTGTTGGGAAGCTCTGTCCCCCATTCTCGTCAAAACGCGTGAATCATTCAAACAGCCCTGCTTCTCATAGTTTAGACTCACAGCAAACCTCAGCACTTTTGTGCTTTCCCAATACGGCCGGCACCACCTGGTCCTCGTAAAGCATGCTCTGGTTGGTCTTCTGGGTGCTTTGTGGGACATCCAGAGCTGGGTTCTGCTCGAAAAAGCCGCTAGGCTTGAGGCTGACCATCATGGTCTCGCAGGGCATGACAGGGTAGTCCTCGGGACGGGGATTATGTGTCAGGCTGATCGAGTGCCACAGAACAATGTCCTCATTGTCCACCTTGTCGCCGCGCCCAGCCCAAGTGGCGAGGTCTCCTTTGCGCACCTTGCCGGAGCCATCATCCACATCATCAGGCAGAGACTGGTATGTATAGTCGCCCGCGGCATACAACTCACCGTCCCGATAGGATGTCACCCAGAATGGCTGTTGAGCAAACTTGGCGCGGCGGCCGTGCCACGAGTCAGGATGCGCGAGGAGCATCTGTTTCGGGGGGCTGTGGATGGCATAGGCAACAGGTCTACCAGAGATCTTGTTGATGACCGAAGGGTTGATGATCTTGTGGACGCGGTTGGCAGGCGTATCAGAGCAGCCAGCAGTCTGGATCACCCTCTTCTCGGTGACATAGCCGACACCAACCGGGTTGTTATCGTCGAATGGCATGGGCATGGAGTCCTCTTCCATAAAACTATTCTTGTCGCCGTCCAGAGCAGGATCAATGCGTAGCGAGAAGACGTGTTGGTGGTAGGGGGCCATGACGCCCTGGTTGACATTGGTACCGTAGGGAACCGTGGCGCCCAAAGCAATAGGGACCGTCGAGAGAATACCCGTCGCCTGGATCTTGTAGTGCAGCGCTGCGGCTTGGTCAAAGTTCCACATGAAGATGTACTCGTAATTTCCAACAGTGATGATAGTCTGTAGAACGAGCACGCGGGATCGCACGATCGATACTTGCTTCGTAGCGCCGTCTGTGTGCTTCCATCCGATGCCGTCGTCAATCTCATGCATGCAGATGGCATTTGGCTTCTCCACAGGACGTCCATTAGAGTCGCTGAGCGTGAAGGAGAAGTACTAAGGTACCCGAATTAGTAATGTCGTGCCTGGAACATGGAAGACTTCTCCCTACCTTGATCAAGCCCAAACAATCACAGCCGAGAGCCAAGTTGTTGGCAGCAACGCCAGCACCGATATCGCCAACGTCGAAAACACTTTTGCGAGAGTAAGGCGTTCTCGGATCACCATATGGCACAAACATCTCACTCAAGCTGAGTCGGTGAAATAGCTCACGTCCTGCATAGGTCACGTCGTGCAGCACCATGCCTTCTCGCCAGTTGAACCCAACTCGGAATCGCCACTTCTGCCACTGCACGAGATTCCCGTCAACGGAAAAGGAGGCGCCCAATGGCTGATGGACGGTCAAGGGCTTCAGATCGGCCCGCTTGGGTTCAGACTGTAGGTCGTGGTGCCATTCCTTAGGCGGATGAGGGATGTACCTCACCTCAGGCGACAAGCTGTGGTCCGAGCCAATGGGCAGGTCCATGATATCGACCAATTCCTTAGTGATGTAGTCGATGACAGGCGAGAATGGTAAAGGGTTGTCATACGAGTTTGCGCCCGGATGAGACGAGTCCTTGGCGTAGAGGAAGCACTGGGTGAAGGTACATTAGCATCTGATTCCACTAACGAACTTTAAGAGGTCTTACTTGAGCAAGTCGCCGGCTTTGGTTTGCCGAGTCTCGTCCGTATGGCCAGGTATCGCATACGACAGTGAAGTTTGCAGGCAATTCATACTTGGCTATGCGTGCCCGAACAGCCGGGTGATTGAGACACTTATCCCTAACCTCAATCACCTCGTCCATATCCGCTTGTCCATGGTACTTGTCATCGAGCTTCTCTACTTGCTCCAGCTTAGAGGCGTCCAGGTCCACCTGAGCGAGGAATAAATCGGCAGTGCCTCGATGGTAGAATAACGCGGAAGCCCGGCGAGTTGGCGCAGCATTTTCGGCAGTACCGCTTCGCTCAGCGGCCAGGAACTTTCTCAGTTCAGTCTTAGGCGGCTCGATGAGCGTAATGTTCTTGAAGTGCACGCTGCCATCAGGCTGGCTGCTCTTGATGAGCGTGGCGGCAACCGCAATTTCCGCCGGGGATAGGGGGTCGAGAGGGTGCATCCTTTGCTAGCTGTAAGTTTTAGAACTAATGAAGAATTGAAAACCAAGGACACATTCAGAAACTGCCAAAAAGCTACAGAATTTGGCCTCAACTTCATGGATTCATGGGCTTATCTACCTGTGCTTCAACTGACTTATCGCTGCTCCGTAATGCGGATCTTGTCAGTCTGCTAGTGGCCTCCTCGTCGGACACTTCGCTCGCTCTCTCGTCCGAAGCGCACCGACAGCACCGGTTTTCCGTCGGAAGCCGATCTAGGCAGGGCTGTCTTAGCGGGCCACTGACTCAGTACAGAGCGAGGAGAATGATTTGACTCCGGATGATAACGGTGTAATAGTTGCACGGAAATATACGCAACGTAAATGACAGTAGGAATTGCATAAACAAAAAGCGCACCAAGCTTACCCAGTTCTGCGGCTGAAAATGCGACGAACAACTGCTCTTTGCTCGAAGGGTGTATGTAGATTCTCGCTGGGTCGGGACCTCTGTAGCTTTATTTTGCACTATTGGCGCCTCCACAACACAGAACACAGAGTCCTACATAATAAATCCGAAGTATCTGACCCCTACTATGCACGTCCTGTGAGCATCAGAGTTGCTTCTTGCAGATACTTGAAGATGGAGATATCTTCAGTCTTTCTAGACGGGCACAGTCAACTCTGTGACTGTGCACAATTAACTTTACTTCCCGAGACGATGAAGCCCTTCTTTCCTGCCAACGGCCTAGATTTGAGAGCTAGTCAATCTAGCGAGCTCTATATTATTTGCCAGGGCAAAACTCTCACACGTACGTAGAGTAAAAACCTACGGAGGAAATTAGAGAGACATACATCAAACAGCTCCTGATAAGAGAAGAAGAGTCTGGTTATATTTTAGACCTAAAATAGACAGAGATTCCTGTTCTTCCTTCCTAGTCACCGAACGAAACGCAAAGTACACCCGTCGGCGAGGGGGTCTAGGGTATTTGCAGCCTGAATTGTCAGTCAGCAACAGAAATGGGAGTTTAGGTGGGTTCTGTCGCGTCCGTCACGCGACGGTGGGGAAACGAAACACGTAACGCGTTCCGACGAGAGTCCGTGGTAAGAGAGGCAACGTATTGAATCCGAGCCGGCCTGCACCAATATGGGTGTGGGAAAAGAGAACTCGCGCTGTCAGGTAAGACTTCCACTCATATTTACAAGGGTGCGCGGCTGAATTGACTCCAACAGGCTCTGCAGCTCTCTGATGAGCAACGATGCGGAAACCAGGCCACGCACGCCAACGGCCTGTTCTGTTGGTTTCATTCCAAGCAGGTCCATGGTCTTTACCTGGGCTACAAAAAGCGCAATGCCCGGCTCGACGCGCTGGACAATGAAAGCCCTCTCTACCTCAACAATGCTGAATTCCCACTCGCCAACGATTCATTCGAGCTGATCGACGATGAGAAGACTCTGTCAGAGGTGCACCGCCACCTCTTCGACAAGTATGTGCTGCTTGGCCAGGTTATCGAGGCTCGCAAGCTTCACCATAAACACTTCTATTCGCTCCAAGTTGACTATGGCCACCAAGCATATGTGGACAAGCTCAGCAGCCAGCGTCACACCATCTTGAGAGCCATGCAGAGGCTTGAGAAGCGAACGGCAGAAGTACTCTACGAGAAAGAGCAATGGTATTCCTGGGTTCGTAAGGCTCAGGAGGAAGAGGAAGCTACACGGGAGAAGGAGCAGAAGAAGATCAAACAAGAAGCCGTATTGTTTAAACGCCATCTAAAGAAGCTGCAGGCAAGACTTGACCGGATGCGCCAGAAAGAGGACCAGCTACGCCAAGATGCGTATCTTGAGGAGGCTTATCAAGAGCGTATGTCCCTTGCAGACGAGTCGCAAGATGATGAAGCGTGGGACCCCATCGAAGATATGCAAGACAGCAAGCGGGATCAGTACATCGATTTGATAAAGCACTTCCTTTGGATGGAATTCCTAGACACGAAAGACGACGCATCCCCTCCGAACGACGCATCCCCTCCGAACGACGCATCCCCTCCGAACGACGCAAAAGACAAGGACGAACAACAGGCCACGGCCGGGCTCCCGACACCTTCCAAGAAACCGAAAAAGAAAGCAAAAGCAAAGCGAGACATGAAGTCGAGAAATGGCGACTCCGCAGACGCCTCTAGTGGGCAAGAGAAACTTATGTCAATGCAAGAGAGTAGCCGAGGCAGTGCTGGGGCCGATCTACGGGAGCCGGAGAAGAGCAACATCGAAACTGAAAATGAGATGAGGCAACGCTTGAAGCAAGGAGTCAAGAAGAACCTGAACAACATTTCGGGATTCCAGCTCGTTGGTACCATGGAAAACCCGCATGAGACCTACACGAGGATTGCACCGATGGAGGATGATGAGATCGAGTCATTCATCAGTGATATCGGAGAGATGAAACTGCTTCTTTTCTGTCGCCTACTACTTAGGCAAGCATCACTGTTACCGGCGGCGGTACGGGCTGGTAGTGTCGAGGAGTTCATCAACGATGCCGAGATCACAGAGTCTGACCTGCGGGATCTCTGTTTGAAGGTTGAGGAGCCGACTCTCCAGGATATTCGAGACGCATGCGCCGACTTTGCACGCGGAAACGAAGCAGACGAGAACGAGGACTCGGATGAGGAGACAGACGACGATGATGACGAAACTTACGAACAATTGCTCAAAGATGACGGGCGATACGCTCATCTTCACACCGATGACTGGTTCAAAGAAAGCGTCATCAAGAAAGTTGTCGCAAACCTTCCCCCCAACAAAGACAAGTCTCGACCACAGAAGACAAAAGTCACAATCTGTGGTAAAAGCATCTGGAACCATGCAAGCGAGAAGGCAATGTCCCGAGATGGTTGGCTTCAGTTTTCAGTAATGGCCAAGGACTGCGATCTCAAACATGCTATTCAACTCTGCCGGAACTGGAACGAGTTTTCTGACCTTAACCTCCTCAACCTCTGGCAATACTTTCCAGCCTCAAATTGGGCATCTTGGA
Source organism: Xenoacremonium recifei (assembly GCA_012184525.1). Taxonomy (NCBI): domain Eukaryota; kingdom Fungi; phylum Ascomycota; class Sordariomycetes; order Hypocreales; family Nectriaceae; genus Xenoacremonium; species Xenoacremonium recifei. The sequence goes on from WOFQ01000069.1 coordinate 82,842, forward strand.
CTACAGACCGGTTGTTCCAACAACTACAACAACTGGGGTTCTTCCCATACTTCAGCGATTTCGAGGCTGAAAAGTATAGCCACCATCACCAAGCCGGTGCTCGTGGCCAACACCAGCGCCAGCATGATTTCGTCGAGGCGAGGAATATCCTTGTCGGTCACATGAAACGAAATGATCCTGTCACAAGCCGCTTTCTGCACTATCTTGTAATGCGATCTGGAGAGGTGCTGGTCATGGTGCGGGACGGAAAAACCGGACGTGTTATTACTGCACCGAACAACGACCAGCTTTGGACTTATCGTAAAAAGAGAGGCCTCGGAAGAGCTTCTAAGCATGAATGGACGACAGTTCTGGAAGTGGGACCTGAATACTTCTATATGACGGACGCCCTGCGAGAATGGCGGTTTGGGTTCAATGATTATTATGACGTCTTCATTTGGGACTTCGTTCCTGGACAATCATATTTGGACATGTACAATGTCATCATAACAGTAAGCCTCCCTAACGCATACAGGCCTGTCCTAAGCTCATCGAAATACCCTAGGAACTCCGGCATGCATGGCGCATTACTAGTCCTCGCGACGTGTATTCACATATGGCACCGCTCTTGCGAACCTTGTCACGAGATAAAGTGACCATGCGCACCCGTCAGATAAAGCCGGGTGAATTAGTCCGGAGCCTGTGGGACGACATGATGGACGCAAGAAATACGTTCAGGATGTTTGACATAAACGGCAGAAGTTTGAGTCAACATGGTCCCTCCAAGCTAGCAGAATCACTCTATCTGTTCTACAACGAGGCAAACGCTGCCGAAGATGCTGTCCTGTTTCCTGACGAGCTGAAATCTAGCAAGAAACGCGTCCGTTTTCGAGAATTCAGGAACGGGGTTAATAGTATCGAAGGCGGCATTTTGCCTAGTTCCATTCGCCATTTTACTAAAGGGCTTGAGGCTATCGATCGAGGCAAAGATCCTATGGACGCAATGCGTTCTTCGAAGGACCAGGACGAGGATAGTATCTGGGCCTTGCCAATGGCGTGGCAGACTGCTTTGAAGCAGCTCTGCCGCGACAAGCTCTCCGAGGATGAGATCGACCTCCTCCAGCGTACCGGTCTGTATACGACACAGAAAAGCAAATCAATGCGGCGCAGGCTCCGAGACGCAGATCCCATGGAGGTTATGGAACGAGATCGATCTTTCGGTGAGTGGTCATGCCTTCTTCGTTTCCCGAGTAAAGATGCTGATAGACCTTGTAAGGATTCAAGGAGTCGTTTCATGCGGGTGACCTTGAGCCAGGGAGCACCAAGAAGTACCAGGATGTTCAAGAGTGCCTCGGCGCTATGCTCAAGATTGCAAATTCCGGTTCGACTGACTGGATTTGGTTTCTTGTAGAAATTCTTGACTGGCTAGACCTGCGAGCTGATTACGATGACTATATCCAGGATCCTTCTGCCCCATGGCCTCACAGTTTTATCTCACACGACTTGGTTCAAGCGTTTGTGGCTATGGCTATGTTCTTCCCAGACGTGAAGACTACTAAGCTCGTGACCATGTTCCTCAGCTCCAAGCAATGCGAAGACTTTAGGAACTCCATCTTGTTTGATCCAAAGGAACGCAGCAAGACACGCCCTGATCGAAGGAGCCGAACGAGCCACAAATTCCGTGATCCAAAGTTCTGGAATGAATGGAAAGATGTCTTAAAAGCTCCGAGACATTACACCGATGCATTCCCCATGGAATGGAGTATTGCTATTCGACCCATCATAGCCCAATGTCCGTTATTCCGATTTCTTCGTCTACATTGAAACAAGGGTTACTGACGAAACCATAGTGTATCGCGCAGGCGTGATTGGGCCAGCCTACCTCCAAAATGACACACAGATCTGTGCGGGAATGGCCACTGCTGGACGAGAGCCTCATCGACCCGACAAGCTGGACCTGTTCATCGATTACGAGGATCGCCACGGCGTCTTCAAAATGGAGTTTCCCAAATCGTTCATCCATCCTGACAAATGGCCAGAAGTATTGCCCCTTGCAAGGAAGTTCGCCAGCAGGAACTCGGATGCTCGCTTCGCCCTTCTTCGGCTCTGGTCAGCACCACACTTTTACCCCCTAATGGTTGGGCTGCCAAACCGACGCGGCAGTAGTTTCCTTGATAGTTGTGGCCGATCTTGGGAATGGAAGTTTGTGCCTAAGGATATGCCAGGGAGCGAGTTTAGTGCGCATAACACGATAGGGAAGAGACTGGAGTTGTTGCCGGCGGGGTTTAGAGACCGTGTCATGCACCGTGGCGACCTGATTCTGGTCATGGGAGAACATGCCGAAGACTTGCTGAGGTACTGCACAGCAGTGACTTTTGCTATACAGACGAAGCCTTGGCTCAGAGAAGTGGACTTGTGGAAGAGCTTCATCAACGTTGAGCTGGAGTTCCTGGAAGACATAGACCCCTTTTGGTTGGATTGAGTGCAAGAAGAGGTTCTCTCTGAGCTATTGAAATCCTTGTTCTGACTCCTTAAGAATGAAGGATTGATTCAAAGAACAAAAATCAGAACACGTTTTTCTCTTACCATATCACAACACTACGTGATATATCATTAAGTGCTAGAGCGACCTCCATGCCTGCAATGAACCAAATATACACACTTTAAGATTTTTAGAATTGCAACTCTATTTTTGTGCCGCTTTTGTTCACAACAGTGAACAGTGAACCATTTCACATGATTTGCTGCATTACGAAAAACAATACGTGAATCGATCTATAAGTATCCCATATACCATCTTGGACTTATCATACATTTATTTGTGCAGTCGCTAGAGGCCGCTCGCCTCTCAGAGCTCTCCATTTATTAGAAACCTCAATGATCTTACTGCAACCCTCCATGATCCATTTCCACTTTCTTAGAAACTTCGGCGTGAGCTCCCAGTTCTCGGGTAAATGAGGCTCCCCCCATAGAATGACACCGTCAAGCTCGTAAGCAGTGTCTCGAGTTCTATTTTCTTGAGAGACTTTGGGAGCTAATGATATATTTTCTCCGTGTAGTGGCGCCAACTTTGACTGCAATACTTGATGAACAATATCAACATCTCCGATAAGATCCCCGAGGAATTGAATATGATCGAAGTATTGTTGTCCTCGAATGAGATTGTCTCTGATAGTGTGAAATGGAAACACGTCCATCCATGTTGGATGCGGCAGGTTCATTTGAAGTTGTGTTGGCAAGAGACTAGCAGGCATTGTTTGGCAAATAGGCCTTACTACGGTGAAGTCGCATGTGCTTGGTATTCTGATATGAAGCGACGTATTGGGATTCATGCCGATAAATGTAGCAGCCATACTCAGAAGAGATTTGTTCGAGTTAAGACCCCGGCATACGTTGTAAGTCACCAAGTTTAGTAATGCGTGATCCGGAGACAAAGGAGGGGCGTCAAGACATCCCGGTCTTGAAATCAAAGTATGACCACTGCGGGTTGATATGTCATAACCTTCTGCATGGCTTGGTAGTGATGGAGGATCGTCGCCTTGCGGAGAGGTGTGTTCGGAGCCACTGTCTTGTATCGGCCTCTGCAACTGCCGAACTGATTTTCCGGACCATTGCTGTAGTCGCCAGCGCTCAATCCGGTACGGATGTTTCTGATCATTTTTGTTGTCCTCGTTATCCTTCATGCGTTGACCTGGCGACCCCGATAAGTTGGAAACGCAAACAGTAGCGCGCGTATCTGAACTTACGGCGAGCCCGTTGATTCATCCGATTTTGAAGTTTTTTCCGCTCCTTTCGATCTTGGGGCGTAAGAGGGCGCCTTTCGGCCGTCATTTCCGCTTGGACAGCTCTCCTCTTAGTTCAAGTTACAACTGCAGCCGGTCAAATTCGGGCATGGAAATCGAGGACGATTGAGTAATGGTGTGGTAAGGATGTTTCGGTCAGTTTCTGTTGGACTCGGGGAAACAGTGAACATAACGCGTTAAAGAGGTCAGCCGGCTTACTTGAAGCCAGGAGAGGAGGCTAGGCTTAAGGTGGTAAAAATTGTCATCCAGCTTACAAATGACGGATGGCGTGGATATTGCCATCCTCCGGCTATGACTAAATGAGTAATAAAGGTCAGCAGGCCGGGCCGCCGCTGACGGTGAGCGAAAATGTATTGAAGGGCGAACCAAATGTCCGGTTACGTTTTCTGGTAATCATCCAAGCCAATCCAATAGCATACCAAGCATGGCCGAACTTAGGATCAATTTTATATATAAGGAGGGAACGGATCACAATCTCATTCCCACCTACCTCCGTTCCCAGTTCATTTTCAGTACGACCTACGCAGGCACAAGTCACAAAAGTAACGCCCTCTCATCATTGACTCTATCATGTCTGAATACAAAGCAGTCCATGCCAATCCACAAGGGCCGGGAGATGCGCGACCAACAGCGTTACAGATTGTCAAGGACGAGGGGATGGAAAACAAATTGAAGGGGAAAGTCATCGTCATCACAGGCACATCGTCTGGCATCGGCATAGAAACCGCTCGAGCGCTTTCGGTTACCGGCGCCTCACTGATCCTGACTGCCCGGGACTTATCCAAAGCGAAGACTGCCTTGGCTGATTTCTTCGACCCAAAATGGATGAATCTTGTAGAAATGGATCAGTCATCTTTACAAAGCGTTCGCACGGCTGCTGAGACAATTATGGCCAAAGTGAAGCACATCAACATTTTGATATGTAACGCTGGGATTATGGCAGTTCCGGACCTCCAATTTACCAAAGATGGACACGAGTCACAGTTTGGCACCAACCATTTATCTCATTTCTTGTTCTTCCAACTGCTCAAACCGGCTCTTTTGGCTGCTGCAACGCCTGAGCTTTCCTCACGAGTTGTGATGGTTTCCTCCTCAAACCATACTCTGAGCAGCATAAACGACTCGGACAACTACGACTTCCAAAAAGGCGGATACAATGCTTGGGTAGCATATGCGCAATCGAAAACAGCCAATATCTACATGGCTAATGAAATCGAGCGCCGGTATGGATCTCAGAATCTTCACGCCACGAGCCTTCATCCCGGAGGAATTATGACTGGTCTCTCGAAATTCCTGACTACGAAGGATATCGAAGATTTCACAAACAATCCGGATCTAATGAAGATCTTGAAGAGTCCTGAGCAGGGGGCAGCCACCACTGTTTGGGCTGCCATTGGGAAGGAATGGGAGCACAAAGGCGGGAAATATCTTATCGACTGCGGAGAAGCAGAGCCAGCGAAAGAAGCGAATACTCATTCCGCCGGTTATGGAAAGCACGTTTATGATCAGAAGCCCGCAACTCGCCTCTGGGAGGACTCTATGAAGATTGTAGGTCTCGCATGAGAGCCGTGGGTTACTTCTAGAACGAAATCAATAGATATTATATTCCTCATATTGAGGGTTGCCAACGAGAACTTCGCCATACATGATCCCATCTACATATGCATCTCCAACAAAACACCATCCTTCAGCCTTTGGACGAAGAATGACTGGGGAACCAATACCCCAGAGAACAACAACTACATCACCTGCTTGTACTATTGAATGACCGACACCTAAACGTCCGCTCGCTGTCTTGAAAATTACCCTTTCTCTGTGCATATTTCCCAGCGCCCTGGGCCACTGACGCGCGAGATATGCAACCTGTTCCTGCGTGGTTCTTAAGAGTAAATTCATATCAGACCGGAAGGGACCATTATGAATAAAGTCAAGTTGCTCACTTGTGAGACGAGAGCAGTCGATACTCTCTTGCTTCATAATATGTCGAATAAGCTGAGCAATGGACTTGGTGACAGGATATAACCCATGATTCCCTTTCGAAGGATACCAATCGTGTCGATCGAATAATACAGTTCGCCATAGGGCGTCCTCGTCAATATCGGATTGTGGCCCTATATTCGCAAATTTGCAGATATCACGGAGCCAGGCTTTGACGTCTCTTATGCGACAAATGCCCCATTCCTGATATTCATAGACACCTTCCGATACTCTCATGACTTCTGTGACTACATCTGCCCGACAGCCTCGACGTTGAAGAAGTAGAGGATTCGCTCTTTCATCGCTTGAAGTGCTTTGTGCTGCCTGCATTCTACCGCAGGCACCAAAAGTCCCGCGTTGATTGACTCGATAGAACCGTGTACCATATCGTCCTATTTCATCCCAAGCCGGTACCCAGGAGGGTAAAGATCCGACCTGGGCGCGGGGAGGACAGCAGTCTAGCTTGAAGATGCGTGACTCGTTGTCATCGTATAGTAGAGCTCTCGTCATTGTTGCAAATACCTCTGCCGTGGATTTTGAATAATCAGCGACAATGCCTAGCCTCTTGACATCAGTGATAACACCAAGAAGCCCAAAAACAATATCACGGTGATCCGTAACTGAATAATGTGGTCTGCCGGGAGCTGTAAGGACCTCAAATATAATATCCACGAAACGAATATTCTCCCCATTTTTGCGCCGTCGTCGTACGTCCAATGACTTTATCGTAAAAAGGTTGCTATCCAATCCTTGACAAAAATTTCGGTAATCAGAATGCAGCTGGCCGGGGCGAGAAAATAAGCAGCACCATATTGCTGTAAATGTTGCATCAAGAGCATCAAGCGATACGCGCTTGCCACCACACAAGACCAAGGCTTCCCTGGCTAGAGCCACTTCTTGTATGATCCATACTCGATGCCAGTTTATACGTTGTAGGATGTCAGAAAACCCCCTACACAACGCATTCTCATTGCTTGAATCTCGAAGGGCTTCCTCCTGAAGAAGTTCAAGTATGAACTTTTGCAACTCTGACCCTTTGGACGCGGCCTGGCCACTATCTAGAGTTTGTAGTGACGCAGCTCTCAGATAGGCCATTGTTTCCTTATCGAAGCGGCGCAGATCCGAGCCGGTCCACTGTTTGGCAATTCCAGAGGCGATGGCCTTCGGCCCAACTCTAGCGAGGAAGTCCATTGCGGGATCACTCTTCTCAGAACATGGGCCGAGCCAAAGAATTACAGACTCGGCCAAGGTATACACGTGTCTCATTTGATCAACTTGCCAGCTCTTCTCGTCCAAGTTGGTCTGCTGGATGCATATGGAATCAACCCATATCCACGACTTGACTTTGTCTGTTCGAAGCTGTCGAAGCAACGCATGAAGGTTCCGACCGATTGGGAATAGTTCACCATCGATATCGACATCTATTGTGTTTTTAGTATCCCCCCAAACGTACGACATTGCCAAGAATGGTACTCCATCGTCTAGCGACGCGTGGGTAATGGATAGACATATGCGCGATTGTGCATCAGTAGTGCTTGCAGGAGCGAAAATCAGGCGAACTAGCCTAATTTCACGATTCTCTCGACGAAGAGGGTTGTAATTGTACATTAGGGGATCTTGTAGATACTCTTTCTACTCGAGTTGCGGGAATTGCCGTTGTCAGCCTGGCAAAGAGGGGAAGCTGGCGATCTAGTAATCCGGTCGCGACGACATGATTACACGTGACTGAGCCAAAGCTTATGGGAGTTTGCGGCAAGCTTTCTTGCAAGACGAGAAGCGCCCAGACTCCATAACGCCGACAAGAAGTTTAATTGCCACGCTTTCAATTCTATGCCTACCTATGGGAGTTCTCAACCTTCCTTTTTCCATCCCGAGCGCCAACCTTGTCTTGCGCGAGCTGTCTTTAAACAATGGACTTAAGTTGTGGTTGGAGTAGTCTTTGGAGAGGGTCTATCTCTGTTGCTTTTCCTTGGGCTCTTTGACTATTTTCTTTGGCCTCTAGCTGAAAATTGTAGAGACAGTCGTCTTCAATGGGAATACGATCAGGAATAAATTGACTCTTTGCTTATCATCAGTCCACAAAACGAAACAAGTCATAAAAATGACAAGGCGCACTGAATTTTTGGGGTGGTTCAACTTTGCCAAGTTTTACAAAGATGCCTTGCGCGACAAGCTACAAAGAGGCCTTGCATGAGAGAACTATTCCACAGCAGCCAGGCACGGATAGATAGGCAAGCAAAAGGTCCTCGTTATCAAGCGAAACTTCCCGATCTAGAACGTTCCCCATCTCACAGGATTGCCTTGTCCCTGCAGCGACCTTCCTATTCTGGGCGATCGCCCTATCACCGCCGTCATTTTTCTGGGGCAAGTTGGTCCGTACAACCAGGCCTACGGAGAACGTCACTAGGAAAGGTCATTGTGCCTCTGGCGGTGGCTCAGTATACGACGCCACGAGACACCAGCCCTCGTGCCACCCGGCTGTGAGGGGATGTGAAAGTTTACTCATCCGGAATGATCATAAGACGGGTTGCTTTCCCCTCTCTTGCTCTTTTCTCTACTTCTCCTCTCCTTAGTATACTAGGTGGCTTATTGTGGCGGGTTACTGAAAAGTCTATTACTACCTAACTGCTTATACTGGGCAAAATGAAGATGGCACTGACCCGTGTCGCCTTGACTCTCTTCGCCGTCCTCAGCACAACCGTCTCCGCCGGGCGTCTGAGTGACTTTGCCCGTCGCGGAGGATACGCTGGACAGGTGCATGCGAACTTGCTTCAGGAGAGAACTGAGACATCGGCTGTCAAGAAGTCGGATACCTTTCGCTACCTGACGAAGAAAACGGAAGGTCTGTCTACTCCGGGTTTCAGGGTTCCTCTCGTCGCTTCTGCTGACTCGTATTTCTGGGTATAGAATTTCGAGTCAAGGAACTTCCCGATATCCCATTTGATGTCGGCGAGTTATACTCTGGATTAATTCCAATCAATGAGAGTGACCCTTCGAGGGCCTTGTTCTTCGTTTTCCAGCCGACAATCGGGGAACCTACTGATGACCTAGTCATTTGGCTGAACGGTGGTCCAGGTGAGCGTGATGCCGTGCGATACTGCTCCAATAGTAGCTAATATATGTCAAGGATGCAGCTCTATGGAGGGCTTCCTCCAAGAAAATGGCAGATTCATTTGGTCTTCTGGAATGGGCTCACCTCAGCTTAACCCTTATTCCTGGGTTAATCTTACCAATATGCTCTGGGTTGACCAGCCAGTTGGTACTGGTTTCAGCATTGGGGAGGTGAGAGCCACACGAGAAGAGGACATCGCAGAGGACTTTGTCAAGTTCTTCAAGAACTTTGAAAAGACATTCGGCATCAAGAATTACAAGATCTTTGTCACCGGCGAGAGCTACGCTGGCAGATACGTCCCTTACATCTCAGCTGCTATGCTGGACCAGAATGACACGACGTATTTTAATCTATCCGGTAGGTGTTCCAAGATATTCTGCCTCCCCTAGAAATCCAAATTGACAGCCTGACTAGGCGCCCTGACGTACGATCCCTGCATCGGATCGTGCGACTACGTGCAGGGCGAGGTGCCGACCTACCCTTTCGTTAAGGAGAACAACAAATTCTTCAATCTCAACGAGACATTCATGGCAGAATTAGAAAGACTCGACAAGAAGTGCGGTTACGCTGATTATCGGGAGAAATACCTCAAGTTCCCAGCCACGGAGCTCCAGCCGTCCATCACCAATGCCGAATTGAACGACGCAGCTTGCGATGTTTTTGACATGACCATCTTCGCCGCTCTAGCCGTGAACCCGTGCTACAACGTATACGAGATCACCACTCAATGCCCGATTCCGTCTGATGTTCTTGGTTTCCCTACAATCCTCACCTACTCATATGCGGGCGAGCCTATCTACTTCGACCGGATGGACGTGAAGAAGGCCATGAATGCACCGCTGTACGTGTCCTGGGAAGAGTGTGGCCCGACGGTCTTTCTTCATGATGATGATAAGTCTGTTGACTCAATTGTGCACGTTCTTCCGCAAGTTATTGAGGCTACGAATCGCGTCCTTGTCGCCAACGGTGATCTAGACATGATCGTGTTGACCAACGGGACTCTGCTCTCTATTCAAAACATGACCTGGAACGGCAAGTTGGGTTTCGAGGAGCAACCTTCTAAACCAATCGTGATCACTCTTCCTGATCTACTGTACGGGAAGACGTTTGTTGAGAACGGCTTAGCAGGTGTTGATAATCCTCAGGGCACGATGGGCACACAGCATTATGAACGTGGACTTATGTGGGCACAGACTGCTCTGAGCGGGCATATGCAGCCTCAGTATCAGCCAAGGAGCAGCTATAGACACTTGCAGTGGCTCTTAGGGCACATTGAGGAGCTGTAGACAGTAGAGACCCAAGCCTGAGGCACGAATAAGCAGATATAGCTCTGAAATGACATTCATGAGAATTAAACAACCTTTCTATTCAACCCCTGATCCAACTGAAAAGAAAACAAATCGCAACTTCATTTTCTCTGCAGATTTAAGGAAAACATCTAGTAGAAATCCTAGCTTCATCCTCATTTCCTGTCATTGCCAGACAGTTGAGGGCTTATGAAGTTGAAGGGTCGGCTTTTCCACTCACGAATCTGGTTTTCCCTAAGTAGAGTTTTAACCCCTGGCGAGAATCCCGTGCAAATCAGAACACGTTTATCAACTCGCGCTGGTCCGTCTAGTGATACCTTAGCTGAAATGTCGACTGAACGCTTGATCTTCTGTTGGTCCAAACCAACATAAATGTAATTCGCTGAGAATTATCTCAACATCGAACTGCGATATCGTCAAATAATCTTGCGAAATAGCTTTGCCTAACGGCCACAAGACACCGCAAGTGACGAGAATAGCGGTTCTTAGCTGATAAGCTTCTTCAACTTAAAACCCAAACGAAACATGAGTCTAGTACACAAGATTCCTCCCATCCAGAGCCAATGTTGTTATTTCATCTCGTTATGGATCCAATTTGTCCACTACAGGGAAGTTTGAATTGAGTTTCGCTGCTTTCATAATCCTTGTAGGACCCTATTGTCAATAGGAGAAAGGTACCCAGATTGGTCCGTCCTCTGAAGAGCGTTACGGGGTCATTAACGTTGTGTATGCACACAGACACATGGATATGGAAGGGTTCAGAAGTGTAAAAATGTGAGAGAAGCTGGGTCTCGAAAGAAGAAGTTCATCTTGGCACATTGATAACTGTAATTTTGCATTGGGAAAGAATGGGGGATATAAGGAAGCTTAGGAGAGACAATCAAACCGTGCTCCTAGCCATTGTATAGTTAAGTAGTAGTATCGGGTCGCTCGATCGTACTCCAAGATGACCTCAGCATTCTTCCTTCCAGCCTCGACTATAACTTGTCTCCAAAGAAGGACGTCGTAGGCCTAAGCCATGATAGCTGGGACTACCATAGCACAAAGATAACTGTTTTGGCCATCATTTCTGAGAGTTATGTTTTCTCCTATCATATTCATTGCGCCCCCTCGACTCGCCGGAGCAGGGCAATGAATAAGGGCCATGTTCTTCCCGGGATGAGCAAAAGCAGACTCTGGGGGAGGTGTCCAGCTGACTGCTGTAGCCGGTCGAATTATAACTTGAAATAGATGCCTGAACACTCCGAACATCAATCTGAGTTGGGGTTCTGGTAAAGATAAGACGCTCCATAGGCTTCTGATGTAGTTTGAAGCGCTACACTCGGGCGCTGAGAGTCGATATACATTTGCCTGAGCTTCAATCCGAAAGTCTTAGCTTGCTTTGGGGATACTCTATTGGCTTTCAAGACATAGAGCCTCAAATACGGTAGTCGGAAGGCTTAGCATTTGACCCCCTGGTTCTGTTGAGGCAAGAATGGCAGAGGGAACGGTTGATGACCCAGACTCTACCAGAAAGAAATATTAGTCTACGCCTAAAGAGCTTTGGTAAATCAGTACTTGCATTCTCTTCAACCCCGTCGTTTAACTGCCCATTTGTCCATGTCATTGGCGACTCCTCGTCGTACTTTCCTCTCACGGCCTTAGGAACCAAATCCCTGAGCATCCGAGCATACCGCAATGTATTCTTGCTGGGTCCTGTATCTGCGAGACATATGTTAACGTAACCTATGACTTCAATCTTGCTTGAAATTTTGGACCTGGGGTCAAATACGGGTTTAAGAAATTTCGCCAAGGTGCTCTGTCGAAATGGGACATGAGGTCAGCGTTTGAAGGTCGGTGTCAGAGGTGCTGCGTCTGATTTCGCTTTCCCTCGAGTGCAGTCTTTGGGAACCGAGAGACTCATGTTGATCTCACGCGTTTCTCTCATTCGTTGAGATCATGCTTAATAGAGTCTCTTGCTGCTTCAGACCCTTCAAAGCCTATCAAGTGCAACACGCCGTCTTCAGGCGGGGGATTCGCTGAGTTTTGGATCCGTATGCGGCATATGACACATTGTCTCGAAGATGTGCTATTCTTTTCAGCTGCCCCGGTATGCCGCAAGATAGTTGCGGCTTCTATCCAAGTCACCACGACTTCCGCTATCTGAACTTGACGTTCAATGACGCCTGCAAGCTGCGTGACGCCGAAAAAGGCTTTCAAGACGGAGACCGGACAGCGGGTGCTTAGGAGATTCACCATTCTCAGTGAACCTGAATACGAAGAATTCTCGATAGGTTCATCCCTTACCACAGGTAGCGTTTCCACTTAACTCGATGATGCTGACATAGACTAGACGTTGCCCTTCAAGTTCGCCGCAAAGTAAGTCATCCGCTCCTAGCCGCTCAACGCGGCTAAAGGTCTATGTCTTGGCCGATCCAGTCGGACCATATGCGAACATCGTCCCGATACCGCCATCCCATCCTTGGGGCTTGATGATGTCTCCATCAATGAGTTCGGTCGAAGTGCCCGTATCATATATATGATGCACTCGAAATTGAAATGACTGTCAAATGTGAGCAGGAGATGGCTAGTTGTCATCGCTCGATGAACCGACTCTCAACGAAGCTGGGCCACGAGGAGGATGCCTTAACTCATGGACCTCGAGTGTACTAGGGTCATCTAGTCTATAAAACAACACCTCCCGCAACAGAGTTGAACTTTCGCCGTCGAGTGAAGGAAGAAGTCGAGCGGCGATCTTTATACTAGGGAGCGTGTTTTGGAGCTGCTACACTAATATTAGCTTTGGGGGGCTTAAAATTAATAACCGAAGTCTTGTATCGTTCGACGTTGCCCAGAATGTAGTCTTCCATGATGCTGCACCGGTATCCATCTATCATCAGTAGCTTCTTTCAGAGATCTCTCGGACTGTCATATGGATAGTGACTTATATGTATGGTACTTTTATCCCGGGGTTTCTAGCTGGCCGCCTGAGCCCTCCTGTCCAGGCATCGTCTGTTTTCTTGCATTAGTGAGTTCTCCGCATGCTACCTAAGGTAATACACATATCATTAGAGATCGTTTCTAAAAAAGATCTCTTTGCTCAAAATTCGTTTATCGACGCGCGACAAGCATCCAGATAGCGTTCAGTGCTGTGGGACTTCTAAACAGGTACCCGAGTAACGTAAAAAGTGTCTGTCCAAGGCAAGAGAATAGTTATAACTACTCCGAGCTGAAAGAATCGATCAAGAATCACTGTAATCAGGGAATGATAGTTCTCTTGATTCGTTGTCTTTTGTGTTAGGTTAAATTCGAAGCAAGATATACCTTCGATGTCGTTTTTGCGGTGGCTCAGGGATTGTAATTCTAGCGAAATTGAAACGTTATTTCTATATTGATTTCCAAAATTACGATGGACTCTTGTGGTCTTCATCGTGTTGGCCGCATCTTGACATTGTAGATATTCAAGACTTCATGCAAAATCAATCCATCAGGTGACCAGTTACAACAATTCAACCCTGCTGCTGAATCCCGAACTTTTTTATATTGATCAGAAGTAGAGTTAGGCTATTATCTTGGACCTTTATAGAAGAAGACTGTCTAATAACCTTCTCAGATCTCCATTGTCATGTCCCTTAAGCAGAAAGATATGGCCAGCCATCGCTATCCCATCCGATTTGGTTCCATCCAAACTGGTAATCAGCCTTTTCCAGAGAAATGTCCGTATCGGCTAAAATCTTATTAGTTTGCGGACAGTCCTATACAGAACTAAAGCAAAGACTCACCGTAGTGGTAATAGATGACAGTCCCGTAGGTCGGATCGTCTAACCAACCCTGGCCTCCTGGTCCGTAGACATAGTCGTGGCTGGCAAGGATCACGCCACCGGCTCCGTTCAGACAGAGGTTCCCTGCAGAACCAGCGTAAGGTCCAGTGATACTGGAGCTTCGGCACACCTCGACGTGGTATTCATAGCCCGCAGCTGGAGGGTCATCGACATAGTTTCCACCGCGGCCAGCACTATAGTAGAGGTAATAATACCCGTCCCGGTATCTTATGTTGCTTCCCTCGAAGGCGTGAATGCCCCCAGGTTGCTGTGCAATATTGGTGTAAGTGGCGCCGCTTGCGACTTGCGTCGCAGCGGAGTTCATCTGGACCACGTATATGCCGTCCCAGTAAGATCCGAACGACATGTAATAGTTGCCAGACACGGGGTCCAAGAACAACGTCGGATCAATAGCGTTGTAGTCATTACCATCAACAGAGGTGATACCCGTGGATCCATGGTCGGTCCAAGTCCCAACTTCCATTGTCGGCGAGGTTGCATAGCCGATGGCACTGTTTTGCGAGCCTGATGTTGAGACTGAATAATATAAGATGTATTGATCCCCAACTTGTTTCACGTCAGGGCCCTATGGCTTATGTTAGGTGGGTCTTTCATGGCCGAAAAATGGCAAGTAAAAAAGGCGAGAACGTACCCAGAGACCGGTATTACCTGCAAGATCAATGATTGAACCGCCTGGAATGGCAGAACCTTGATCTACCCATGGACCCTCTAGGGAATCGGCCTTGTAGACCCGAATCTCGTCAAACGTGCCGAAGCGGAAGTAGGTCCCATCCGAAGAGCGTCGAATGACGGCTGGGTCATTAGCGATGCAATCGCCGGAGCATGCCCGAGGATCGGGATATGCGCTGACAAGGACGGCCGTCGATGACAAGACAGCCGCCAGAACCTGCGATAGACGCATGATAGTCTGTAAAAAAAGGGTGTTCCCAGATCCGTAAGGCATAGAACTTGTGCCCAGAATGCAGAAGTGATCGGCCTCGTTATATATTCCCAAGATCATCGGAGTCATCCCTAGTAAGCAAAAATTTGCAACGTTGCCGTAATCCATCGCTTAGAACGTAGTTCTGACGGGAATCCTATGTTCTACATCATTGGACCACATCCGCACAGCCGAGATGAGACCGAATATATACTATGCAAATTGATTGGGGTCGTATGTAAGAAGTGGACCGTCCAGGATCCTTAGTTGACAGCTCGAACAATCTTGAAACAGCTCGAGGGCTCTACCCCTATCCTAGCAAGGCCAACTTCGCGATACATACAATTGTCAACTAAAATGGAAGTTAAGGATTGGAGGCCCTGCCATCATTTGGCCAAATATGAGAGCAATAAAGTATCAATGAGGACTACCTATATTAAGTTTGAGAAGCTGCTCAAAAAGACGCGTAAACTCTAGCAAATCTTGCGCTGACTTAGAAATGATCCATTCGAAAGCCTACCTAGATCAGTAACTTGAAGACGACAATTACGCTTACTCTTTCCACGGCTTTGTGTTTCTATGGCAGTATACCGCCATGTCGAATTGGCAGTTCCGCAATGCTGGAGAGCTCTGCAAGGATCGATCAGAACAGGTTCGCATCAACTCAGTTCTCCTTGTTGGCAGTGGTCTCCTTCTAATAATGTGTCCCAGAGGATGAGAAGCTGACCAGTCCACCTATCCAGGGCCCCCCGGTTGGGGCCACATGGCGTCCGCGCTGTCAATGAAAAAGACGTCACGCAATCGGAGTATCCAACGTCCGACATCCGAGGAGAGCAGCCGCTGGCTCCGTAATCTGCTATTATTAAACCCCGCATTTTGGGACTTTGGTGCTGCCCCTGTCCATTCTTCAATATTGAAATCATTTCTCTCAACACTGAACATTCGAGGCCAGGCCACCTTTCAGAAACCAGTGTTTTCCTCGCTCCCCAATATGATCACCGACGGCCTAGAGGCTGCGTATCGGTCCAACCGACTGGTTTATCGCGCTATCGAGAACAATGAACATGACAAGAACTTCCTTCAAACGCAGATCGAAAACGATCCCATCAATATCGCCCTCTCGGACCCAGGGAACATTCAGCCAAGGAACAGGAATGTGATTGAGAGCATGATTGAGAAACTCCTCAGATCCATTCTGGCTGTGATGGTCTGCTTGCCCGGTAACGGTCAGGCTGACGGAGGATCAGGTGCCAAGACTGAAGGAGCACTCACTCCCATTGGCTTTGTCGTCCTGGGATGGGACGGTCTACCCCCTGATCAAACTCGCCATCGTAACATCGGCTTAGGCATCACATTGGCGGGACCCTACCAAAATCAGGGGTATGGGGCGGAGGCAATCAACTGGGCCTTGGACTGGGCATTTCGGTACGGGGGCTATCACCGCGTCGCTCTTAGCACGGTGAGTTACAATGAGCGCGCCTATCGCTTATACAAACGGCTGGGATTTGTGGAAGAGGGCCGTAGCCGCGAGGCGCACTGGCACGATCGAAAATGGTACGATGTGATAAATTTTGCAATGCTGGAGAGCGAGTGGGCATTTTTGAGAGGCATTTAGGGGCGAAGCTAGACTAAATGCGTCCTGTAATGCTCACAACCTTACAGGCGACAAAAATACATCTTCTTTCGTCCTAATCCCTGGGGGACTTGTGCAGCTCATGCGAAGCTCGCTCGAAGTACCTAGTAGATGTGACGATTAGACTTTATTTATAGAAACTTTGAGGCTTTGGCTTTCGAAAAATATCAGGCACAATTTTCTCTATACTTCTGAGCGATAGTCAACAGTGTTTCTTCACAACCAGAGTTACCGCGCCCAAAAAGAAAGTCTGAGCCTTGCTGACTTGGCGTGGAGCACAGACAACGAGCCATCTCGTTGAAGAACCCTATCAACAAGCCTCATCCTTCTGTTTTAACCCCAATATACTGGGCTCATTCGCAAAGTACTATGGGCTATAGTATGTGGAAATCTTGACGGACACAGATTGCTTTCTATCAAGTTCTTGAATATCAGACACTATTCCCCGCCGGCCAGGACCACACGGCTTTCTCTGATGTATTTCGGACGATGAAATGACATCTATTGATCTGATGCTCAAATCTTATTGACATATGTTATCAACTAATAGATCCAGAAACTCTCGAGCCTTCACATCACTTGCGGCATTGATGAACGGGAGGTGCGTCCAAACAAACTTTTCCCTCCTATCGACGATTGTCTGACCCAGCGAAAGACTGCTTTGTGTCTCAACCACTACTCTGATCTTTTCGAACGTGAATAGTTCGGGCTTTAGGGCTGCAACGACCGCCATCGAGTCAATCGTCGTACACCAACTATCGAACTCGAGACTATGACCCCAATTAATAACCCCAAGAAGGAATTTGGCCGCGGGTTTCCCCTTCTCTTCTGCTTCTTTCAGTCTGCTCAGGTGTTCGGGCGAGAACTCGACGTCGGGTCTCGAGGCAACGTCAAGTCCTAGCGCGAATAGGTCGAAGCCCGCTCGAAACACTATGTCAGCGGCCTCTGGGTCGACATAGACATTCCACTCCGAGACTGGATTATCTCCAGTGCTGCGGACCGTCCCAGTTGTATGAAACCCAAAGGATCCAGCAATGCAGTAGACCTTGTCCAATTTCTGTGGCAGACTTGGGTCTTTCATTACGGCGAGCGCCAAGTTGGTCAGCGGTCCAAGGCAAAGCACCGTAAGCTTCTCACCCTTCTCCACAACACGCGTAGCAGTCTCGATGATAACATCAGGTGCAAAGCGAGGATCAATCTCCAAGCTGGACGAGGGAATGCCGAGCTCACCGAGGCCATCTGCGCCGTGAGAGAAGGGGTCTTTCGGGTAAGGCCGAACAAGAGGTGTTTGTCTTCCCTTAGATACGGAAATCTTGAGGGCGGAGGAACGACCGGAGAGTGTAAGGACTTTCAGAGCATTTAGAGCGCACACATCAGCCTGTAGATTTCCGGATACAGTGGTGATAGCGTGGACATAGATAGCTGGGCTGGAAAGAGCCAGAAGAATTGCAACTGAGTCGTCGATGCCCGGATCACAGTCGATGAGAACGTCCATGTTAGGCAACAAGAAGGCGATTGGAGAGCCACCAAAGAATGGTTGTGCGCTGGGGAGTTTTTGGCCTGCAAAAGAGTAATGAAGATGCGGGAATTCCTTCGCAGTTAGGGTAAATTCGTATATCCGGACTAGGCAATCAATTATACAACTTATGCGTAGCCAATGACTCTCAGCCCGATCTTTTTTCCCATTCCCGGACTGTCGGGTCCAGACTGCCTTAGACAGGTACGATCGTGATCTTATTAGTGCTATTGAGGAACGGGCCTAGGGAGAATCTGGCCATACAACTGGAGACATCGTCGGCTATTGTCACAAGACTCGCGTGAGAAGTTATCTCGCCCGTTAAGAGTGGATCAGTTGCTCAATAATTCGAGACCCTTATCAAACCATGCTCCTAGCCTCAGATGCCATTGGTTCACCATCACAGTTCTCCAACAATACCAGCGTTCCTTCGGCTGCCCTTTAAGATAGTTGTGCGATAAGAGAAAAAATCTTGCTGGGCAAGACGGAGTACCGCGCCGTCGCCTTGCGGAGGAACGCGACATAGCGGCCCGTACATAAATGTCACCCTTGGTCTAGGTGTAGGGCTTCCTAGACTGAACGAAACAACATCCCGGCAAGATTTTCAGTGGGAGAGCAACTGTTGACGGCATCATGTTTTCCAACTCCAAGTTTGGCTCTGATAGCTCTGTCATGATTATGACATTGGTCTTCATGACGGCTGTCTTCAACGGTTGCACCCAAGGTTATGACCAGAGTATGATGAACAATTTAAACTTGTATGATACATACGTTGATTGTAAGTTCCTTTCGACACTCGTAAATAAATGCATACTAAACAGTTCGTCTCCGAAAAGATTTCCATCTTGACGATAATCTTACAGGCCTAAATGTTGCTATCATCAATGCTGGCTCGGTTTTCGGCGGCCTATTTGCTGGCCAGGTCTGTGACCGTTGGGGGCGAAAATCTGGAATTGCATTGTCGGCTGCTCTTACTATGTTTGGCGTCATTATTCAGGCCGCTGCTGTCCACGAGGCTATGTTCTGCATCGGCCGTTTTTTCCTCGGCGCAGCGATCACCGTTAACGGTGCTGCCGCCCCAACCTGGGTTATGGAGATGGCACACCCCAGGATTCGTGGTATCCTTGGAGGCCTCTATATGGCAATTTGGTATGCTATCGCGACGCTCGTCTCCGGAATCTCGATTGCGACGTACTTCTACGATACAACCTGGTCATGGCGTGGTCTAGCTATCGGACAGATCGTACCAAGCATGCTAGCTGTAGCACTCCTGCCATTTACTCCTGAGTCGCCTCGATGGCTCATCTCCAAAGACCGACACCAAGAGGCGCTAGAGTTGCTAGCTGTTCTTCATGGCAAAGGAGACTCTCAACATCCACTTGTTCAGGCCGAGTATCACGAGATCACATCAGTGCTCTCATATGAAAAGTCCCTGCCGGCGCAGTCCTTCAAGTCGCTGATCAGCCCGCACCCCAACCTTCGACGTTTTGGAATCGTTATTGTCCTCAACATTGCAGCTCAGGTCATTGGATCCAACATTGTGTCTTCTTACGTTGGGGACGTTCTCGAGTCGGCCGGGATCACAGACACATATCAGCAGCTTATAACCAACCTGGGCATTAACATCCTCAATTTCTTTGCCGCGCTGGCTGGATGTATGGCCATGGAGTATATCGGTCGCAAAACCCTGCTCCTGGGGACATCTTGTTTGATGACATTCTTCCTTGTGCTGATGGCGATCCTCTCCGCGCTATACGGAGATGGAAGCAATCAAGCAGCCAGTAAGGGCATGGTAGCCATCATCTTCCTCTTTCTCGGCTCGTATAGCTTCGCATGGACGCCTCTTACATTCGTGTATCCAGTCGAGGTTCTCAACTACACACAGCGAGCTAAGGGTCTGGCAGTTGGACAAATGGCATGTTACGCATTTGGATTCGTGAACCAGTATACTACCCCCATCGCCATCGACAATATTGGCTGGCGATACTACGCTATCAATGCGGCTTGGAATGTGGTTATCTGTGCCATCATCTACTTCGTCTTTGTGGAGACTAGAAACTTGGCTCTTGAGGAGGTTGATCAGATCTTTGACGGAAAGATCCACGCCGACAATGTCTTCATTGGAAGGGGCGATGATGTGCAGACGAAAGGAATGCAAGAAGACAACGCGTAGACGATCAGCTCTGACTAGAATTTAGCAAATGCACTAATCAGATCATAGCAAATACGCCAATGAGTAACTAGACGTTTTTCGTTCATGTATACGGAATATGACTCGGGGCTGCCAAAACAAAACTCGAAAGAAAGATCAAAAGAAAAAGGAAAAGGTACAAATTGAGAGTGAATGTGGCAGGTAGGAACAGCAAGCTGTCACGTGGATCCTCTTTCTTGATCTTAGAGGAAATAAAAGCTCTTGATTTCTAACTAAATGACTGACTAGAGGCTAGTTAAATAGAGACAAAATGAGTGGTCTTTGATCATCAGCATTTGATTAAATGGTCAGTTGTTTGAGGTGTGTGTTATATCAGTCAGCGATACCGGAAGACCAGTCTTCCGGTCTCACACGTGTGTGTGTGTGTGTTTCAGCTGTCTTCAGGGCCAGCCTGTCATCAATTGATGTCATGTGACGCAGCCTCGTCAGCCTATTCCTGTGACAGTGAAAATAAAAACTTTACATGAGTTGGAAATTTTTAAAATGTTGTGGTTTCGCGACTACGAAATTTAGCACGAATGTAAAATGTCAAAAAAAAAAAAAAGAAAAAAACCCCCCCCCCAAGAGCCAAGTTGACAGCCAATTAATTTTCAGATGAAAATGATGACAGGAAGACGAGAATCAACATTTCCGCAAAAGATCCTCCAATATGAAAGCTTCCCATATGAGAATGTAAGCTCTAGGGTAGGGGCATGCGAAACTCGTTTGTTCAACCATTAATCCCTCACTCTACTTACTAAGATGGCCGTCAGCTCATTCGGTCGGACGCGGATGGCGCTCGTTGCATGGCTGCCTAGTCTTTTTTTACAGCACATATCCTTTTCAGGCACATATGCCTTTTTCCTAAAAACTCTCTGGCTGACTTGCCTATTACCTTGCTCGCTGTGCGTATGCCTCGGTGCCTCTGATTTATGTCAGAAGCTAACTAATTCTATAGCAGAGCCCGCTTTGTGCCTATGGACACTTCTGCCACCGTCGCCACTTGGCTTTCCCTTGCCGTGACTACGGCAGGCCTAGGGGGACTAATCTCACAGGCTAGTGCCATCATTGATAACTTGGATCCTTTCCACTCAACGCGCACCGTGGAATATCTAGGTGTTTGGTTCCGGCGACAGTCGGACTTTCCATGGTGGCGGCTGGTGAAGCCGCCACCAGACGGACCGGTCATATCGGCCAGCATGAATGACGGTTTCTGCGGCGTGAAGTCTCTCTATTTGACTCGGCTCCCCACACGTGAGGCGGGTAGGGCTGGCTGGTCTATTATCTTGTCAATTTTCCACCCTTCGATGCCAACTCGACACCAGTCTGCGACCTGCGATCTTGCTGAGAAAGGTGATGTCCATGCTTTTGCACATTCAATTCCAGATCATCAGATCAACGGCTCAGAAGAGCTGGAGAACACCAACTGGGGCTTCTTGAACCACCAACATCTCATCCGTCACCACAATAGTGCCTGCATCTCGATCTCTCGTACCACCTTGCTCATCGCCATGGTTGTGACAAACGCCCGGAAGACATTCCAGTACGCTGATGCTGCGGGCTTTCGAGCTGGGTATGCGTCCTATAATGGTCAGTGGTACCTAACATGGCCTATTGGACAAGAGGCAGTTGTCAAATTTGCGCCCCACGATTCGCATAATGCTGCCACAGATGTCTACCCGGCCAGCTTCGTGCAGAGAGTAGATCGATGTGTCCAAATGCTGGCTGGAGTAGTGTCAGCCTACGAAGCTGGTAAGCCTTTCCAAGTTGCTTTTTGTGGCCGTAAGCCAAAGGGCCAGTATGTCCTCGACTATGTAGTCAGGGGCTTCCCGGGAGCGCATGGTAGCCGACACCTCTATAATATGGTGGGTGGGAAGGTATATGAGGTTGATTTCATGCATGCGAGGCTGGTCAATCCCACAGAGCCCACTCACTCGACGACAGAAACGGTGCTGCTTCGGGTACCCAGCACTGACGAGGGAGGCGTGACGGAGATGGTCGTCCATGAAAAGGAGCAAGAAGTCATTGAGCAGGCTCTGGACTGCCTCCCATGGGCTTCTCTATCCTGGAGCATCCATCGGGGGATGAAGGACATTCTCACGGCTTATGCAAAGCCAGTCATGGATACCTATCGCCAAGCGCTAGCCAGCAAACTCAAACGTTTCGTTGCTGAACATCCAACGAAACTCGACAGTCGTGGCTGGAACCCAAAGTTCGTGAGAGAAAGTATGGGTGATATGGCAGCTTCGGCTATATTGGCCGGTAGCGGCAACTCTGGTGATCTCGTCCGCGTGGTGACAGACATTGTCTCGGCTATGGTGGGGAAGCAAGACTACTCTCGCCTCGACAATGTGAATTTTTGGAGGCAACGGGAACGCGAAATGAACCTGGAAGCGGTTGTGGCCTTGACGAAAGTCTTTGTGCTTGAATGGAGCAATGAGTTTGACTACCAGCTCTACCACGAACTGCCTATCAGTATCTACTTCGCCTGAGGTCCCTTCGTCGAATACGCGACTGCCAGGGTCAGATACTTGCGGGTAGCAGTTCATTCCAGTGGTTTTGTATCTTAAATACCCACAGTATTAAACTATAGCTATGATATAGTACATTCCTCTTTTCTCTTATGCCGTTGACCCTGACCAATTTGGTTGGCGTCTGAACAGAGGGAACTTCATTTCGTCTCATTCTTACTGTTTTCCTTTTCTTAAATGCATGAAGAGCATACCAAGTCTCGGTGAAGTATTTTTATTCCCGTTCTGATTCAGCTTGGGAAATGGCCAATAACATCCCACGGTCGACAAGAATTCTTAGCATGTTGGATATGCTCGAGTTTCGACGGGTTTCACCGGCAACCACAAGGCCTCAGCAAGACAAAGATATTCGAGTAGCCGTGTGATAAGGAAGGCACCGAAAGTCAGAACCGGTAAACTATGTAGAGACCTTATATATTCCCTTGACAGATTTATGCCACGAGGATGTGGTATCACGTGTAAAATGGTAAACTGAAGGAGATGAAGCCGACAACTCCAAGATGTATATTAAGTCTCAGAAGTATTGAAGCAAGACAGTTCAGACCTATATAGCAGCTTGAAGAACTTCTAAACCAGGTTGTCGACTCTAACAATAGTATGTGCCTGTTCAAACTTTACTCCCACCCAGGATGGCGTCAATACTTCGTTGAAGCTTTAAAGACTCCGAGTACAATTAGTACGGGGAATTTGGATTATATGGGTATTGTTCATAACGGGGCTGCTCTTGATGGTACTGAGATGGTTGGTTGGGTTGATATTGGTCGGCGTGATGCGCTACAGGCGGTTGCTGTTGGCTGGGTCGATATTGTTGGTAGGACTGAGAGAGCTGTCCGTCATCCTGTTGCTGCTGATAATGATATTCCTGGGTTTGCGCATATACTAAGGAAGGGGAAGTATAACTTTGAGGTACCGAGGAATGGCCCCCGCCGCCAACTTGCGGGCTGAATGTTGGGGTTCCAACACTCACACCTTCGTTCCCAACGTCATCTGGGACGGTGATTTTCACCTTTGGTAGATATCTTTGCACCTTTTGTTCCACCATTGTTTGAACAAAAAGCCAGCTTTGATGTTCAAATCTGCGGTGGCCACCGTTCACTACGCTAAGGATGCTCTCTCGGAGCGTCTCTTGCACCTTGAGCACAAGTCCTCGGATTTTGGTGACCAGCTTAGACTTGATATCATCGCCAAAACCGCGGTCTTTGTCCTTCATGGTTTCATGGTCCATCTGTGGGTCGAAAGGGTTGCCACCAAGAATCCTCTCGAGCGGGCGCCGAAATTCATTGGGTAGCAACTCAAAGAGTTGCTTCTCTATCCCACCGAGCACTTTTCGGAACTCAAGACGGACCTGTCTATGAACCTTGGCTAGACCGGTACTGAGTTTGTCACTGATAACCTTAGAAAACCCGCTACCGCTGTGCCTGTCGTTGCCATTACGGGTCAGTTCGCTAGTGCCTCGAGAAGTGTCCTCGGTGGAATGTCGTTTGTTCCCAAAGAGGCCACCAAACCCCTTCACCAAGTCTTTCACTTGGTCTCCAATCTCGCTCTTGACGCCATCGCCTAGGTCCCGGCTGCTGGTATTACCGCGAAGCCAAGCTTTGATGTGATCCATCGCAATGCGGGTAAACTGCTCCGCGATGGGAGCATGTTGTTGTCGGAGCTTGGCACCAACTCTTTCCTTGATTTCTGGACTGATGAGGCGAGCCTTCTGTTCCGGATTCCGCGAAACATCTTTGACAGTGTCGCTAATGATGCCAAGCAGCCCATCAAACTCTAACCCCTGATCTTCGGAGCTTCCCTTGTTATTCTTGTCGAGACGATCCTGGACGACATTGAGGGCGGCTGAAAGGAAACCTTTGGCTCTCTCAGAGGAGTCGAGGTTGCGTGACTGGCTCTGATGTGACTCCACGTGACCTTCGGTGAGATTAAAAATATCTCGCAAATCGTTTTCAGCGCCGTCACCAATCTTGCTGAAGCTTTGGGTCAAGGTGGCAATCTCATCCGCGAACGGCAAAGACTGACGGCCGTACGCATCGGGTGCCGAGTCGTCCAGGCTCCATGGACTTCTCACAGCATCAGTCGAGTCCCTCACATCCCGATCGAAGAGGGACCGAAAGGCGGCGACGACTTGATCCTCCAATGTGTCGATGGTCTTTTGCTGAAAGAGGTCCAACTCAGCCGCGATGCGGGGCTGGATGGTTGGCGCCAGTGAGTCGACGTAGTCATCAACCTTTTTCATCAATACATCGGGAAGCCTGTGGGAAGCCATTGTGGCGGGCGGTTGTTTTGGTGCTACACTCGCGACCTACTCCAACATAGGAAAAGCGTGCACAATGGACGGCTTCTTGGGGAGAGATATCGATTTGAGCTGATTGCCCTAGGCTCGTACGATGGCGTCGTCAGGCACCTGTTGGGCGCTGACACAATGACGTCAGAGCCAAGACTCGGTCATCTTGCATAATTCACACGCGGCATAATTTATGAATCACGTAGATCGATGTCTGGATCGAAAGGCACACAGTGTGGACAAATGCTGAGATTTTCCCATCAAGGTTTGGAACCTTTAAATGTACTCGAAACAAATAATATTAAACTCCGCACGATATCTCTCGAGCTCTAACCATCCTAAACTATTATAAAAGTCAGATTATATCTGTTAGAGTTTACTAAATTTGCTGGCAGCGGCCCTTATATCTGACTAGTAATGATGGATCATTGGTAACATAGACGCATTTTAGATCTGATATAGATCAGAGCCCCGATATGATCCTCCTCCTGGCAGAAGCTTCTTCAAACAACGATTCTCAAACTCATACAGCTTTATTCAAGGCAGTATAAGTGCAACTGCAGTATATTTCATATTGAAGCAAGAATACAATTAAGAGTGTCCTCTAGAATAATACGGAATAGGTGAAACATGTTCTACTTCTGCAATATGATGTAGCCGTAAGCAGTATTATATAGATATAAGTTATGTATCGAGATATTAAAGAAAGGAGGAGAGCCTGATGAAAGGAAACTGGTTATTTGGACGAGACTTTTGATATCCAATAGCACTGAGACTCAAAGAAATATATGATATGTACCAGACCGCATAAAGAAAGTGGTCTATTTGCGAATTGATACTGTACTTTGGCATCATGAATAAAAGACCTGGACGCAATGGCCTAAATGCCTTGAGAAATATAATTATCAATGTATTTACGTGTTTTAGTAACACAAACTAAGAGAGGTAATTAATAAACTCTCTTTGGTCTGGGCCGGTGCGGGGGCAGGCGGTCTTGCTAATGCTTATCCTCTGAGATTGAAGAAGGTGTTTTGGGATTAGCTATTTTGTGAATTCCTCTTTTCCTCGGCCTAATGAAGTTCCTCAATTGGCTCTTGAATTAGCTAGTGGAATCCTCTTTGCTGTCCAATTTGCTGTTAGAAGCTGCCGAATCCTTGACTTCAACACTTTCCACGACCGGATTTCTTCCGAGCATATGATGCTGAATTCAAACATTAGTTGCTATTTTCCACATTGGGTCCACGAGATGTGCACTGTTGTATGTACCTGAATGTTGATCTTTGGTCCTTTGAACCATTTGTGTGCATCGATGATGAACCAAAGAATAAAACACAACATTGGACCAAACTTGATTTCAGTTAGTGAGTTTCTTCAATTTTGAATCCAGGGGAGCTTACAAAGACTACGCATGTCCAGTTCATGCCATCGGCTGTTAGGTCGCTGCCACTATACGCGGGGAAACAGAAGATAGGCGTCATCACCAGGGCAAAAGAAACAGAGACAATGCCAATGGGGACGCTCAACTTTCCGAGGTTCCAGGGACCGGGGCGGAAGTTTTTGCCCACGAAAACGAGCTTGATAAACACAGGAAGGACGAATGCGATGTATGCGCCGACAGCTCCGATGGAGAAGATGGCAGTGATGCTCGCATCGCCTCCAAACAGAAGCAACATGCAGAGGACGCCGATCAGAGTATTGAACCAAACAGCATTGACAGGAGTCAAGGTGTATGGGTTAACTTGCTTCAATATGGGGCTTAGAAACCCGTAACAGTCGTCTCGGGCATATGCGAAGCACACTCGACTAGCGCTGACCATACAGCCTTGGCCCATACAGAAAGCGCAGATAATAGTTAGAACCAGTATAGCCACAGCTGTGTTCTCGGGAAGAATTTGAAGGAGATAGGCTGCCCAGGGTTGGCCCTGGTGTGGAAGTTAGCCAACATTCCGACAGAAACCAGAATTGAGTGTTGGGCAACGTACCAGGTCACTTTCAAAGATAGCTTCGACATCTTGGATGGTGTATGAGATGAGAGCGTTCAAAATAAAACCTAGAACAGACCCAGAGGCTGCGGTCATCACGATTGAGCGGGGTGTGGCAACCGATGCATTGGCGCATTCCTCTGCCAAGTGGAAAGACGAATCTATCGACCATCAGGAATTAGAAAAGTCACGAGTACTATGGTCTCTGATTCGATGAGGGGACTCACCGTAACCGGACATAGTCCATGCAATAGCTAGGAAGGACATCAACATCGAGACACCATCAGGCCAATCTGTTAAGTTCTCGATACCCCAAGCAAAGCTGTTAGGCTGGAACTTTGGCGAGGCTGTTGTGGCAGCTGGAATGACAATGATAGTGATAAAGAGAGAGATAATGTTGAAAGTGGTTCCGATCGAGTTGAAATTGGCAATCCAGCGTGTCGGCATACTGCTGAGCATTGACTGGATGATCATGAGGAACACCGTGAGGAGAAAGGTCTGCCAGTCAGTTGGGACATAGCTCGGGTTCTTGATAGAAGCAACGGCAAGAATCATTCCAGCTAGAGCTTGCATTAGTACTCTATGATGCATTTGAATAAGTGATGTGATTACGATGTTGCACATACCGCATCCGTAACTGACACTAGGGGCACCAGTCACTTGCACAAGCCAGTTCGCCCATCCTGTAATCCAAGCCGCAAGCGGGCCATACTTTGGACCAGCCAAAACTGTGGCTGCATAGTACAGACCTCCAGACGTCGGCATGCTGGATGCCAGCTCTGCCATGGACATGGCCACCTAGGATTCTTAGTGCCCATGGCATGAAAGAATAAACTCGAGGGGTTTCTTACGCAAAGAATGAATATAACGGAGACAATCCATCCCCAAGTATTAGCCGCAGGCCCAGCTGGCATCCCATGTCAGCGACGAGTCTATTCATTAATCCGCGATCACGTACCATAACCGAGGCCGTACCACATCGTTGTTCCAATACTAGGGAGGAGACCCATGACGGAAAAGCTCACGGCGAATGTAGTCCAGGCAGAAAACTCGCGTTTGAACTCTTGTTTGTAACCAAGAGCAGCCAGAGCCGCTTCATCAGCAGACATTTCCTCCATATGATCCGGTACGTCTCCGGAGATGAGCACGCTGGTCACCGCCGGCGGTGCCTGAGACTCTTCGTCGTGAGCCATGGTGATACCAAGATCTGCCTTCAGGCGACAGGGGTGAATGCAGATGAAAAGAGTCGGTTACGCTGTTTGGCAACAGGTTCAAAAGAAAATCCAAACCCTTTGCGCTGGCGGGAGCGGGGTAAAAGGAAGGGTTGGGTTGCAGCGTTGTGATCCGTGAGAGGACGAAGGGTCTCACAAATAAAGCCTGCAAGATGAAATGCACCGGCGCGGCAGGTGACAGGCAATTGGATTCTCCGACCGGCCGAGCAATACGCAAATGGCTTGGTCTCTCTTTTGCCTGCTAGCTGACCCTGATATTAAAGGTTGCTCTCCCCTCTTGGGAAATGCCAGGTCGCTGGCGTTCCGTACATTTGCAGGTTCCGGCCTCTATATCGATCCTTTCCGGGGTACGGACAGCTACGTAGTGCTTGCATTCCGGTCAAACCATGCTGCCCCCTTTGCGGTTCGATGAGGTGAAGATAAGCAGCTAAGGGAGATACGCAGCGTTATCCCCAGCCCACGCTTATCTCCTCAGCCTATTGCAGCCCGACCTTTCATAATGCCCACGCACCCGGAGCTAGCGAGTTGGCGGCGAGCTAGCCTCCATAGGTAAGAAAAACGGCCACTTCTCTCATCCTTATCTCGGTTCACCCTCCCTATCAGGCGTGGGGAGGGGCGGAACTGGGCATTGGACGCAGCCTTGTTTGTGATGGGGCGACAATAACACCAGGGCGGAGACATTTCCGCGGCTCCAAGATAAAGTCAACTCCAGTTTCTTTTTCATCTGTCATTATATAAAGATAAGAGATAAAGGCCCCCAAAGCCCAGAGGGACTACTCCGTACTCCGTACCATATGTCAAGGTCGGTGGAGAAAAATGAGAACAGCTGAGGCTCACTAGGAACCCCTCGGGCGAGACGGAAGGGGTCTAAGTACACCTTAGCTAAGAAAGGAAGGTCGGGGACAGACCGGCCACGCATTGTCATCCCAGCCTGAACAATATGTCAAGGCTGAAAACAACCGCAACGTTTCCTCATGCATGGTGCACGTCTAGTTACTTAACCTGAGTGAGACAGAAAGCTTTGGTCGGTCTCTGCGACTCCAGCTACGCTCGATCCCCTCGTCCTCGCCAGAGCGACCTGACTGGGAAGCGTGACGTCCTCTGTGTCTCAAGACGGAATTGATCAGAGGTTCTGCTTCGACAAAGAACGTTAGCATCAAGAAGACATTTTTCTAGTACGATGCCCTTTGGCTCTATCGCATTACACGGTTCAGGCGTGAGGTAAATATGACGATAATAATCTCGTCGCCTAGAAAGTAAAATACTTCCATAGCCCACATCATATGATCTGAAATGCTTCAATTTGCTTCTTAGGAGGACACAGTAACTGCACCTCATAATACCCAGCGGCTGGTCTTCATTATCTTAAGCGAAGAATCTGATTGCTACTGATGATCATGGCTCATTGACGAAATGAAATACACATGTTTTCTTTTCTTCGATTCTTACTCTTCAGCATGCCTTTTGCTTGGGCATCATAAAATTTATATGGTTCCAGGCCCTCCTGACTCTTCTCCTTTGGTGCAGCGTTTGAACAGCAGCGATAGATGGACAACTATATGGTGCTACATATGAAGGAATCTATAATCTCCACTGGGGTTGGACTGAACATACAACTAGGGTAAGATATTCCCTGTAAAGCATTTCGCTCCCTAAAGGCAATGAATAACACGAGCGAGGTCGTCCTGGACTTTACATAAACCTGCTAAGTCCAAGACGACGGGTTCTGCGAAGAGACTATCGAGATCGAGATTAGGGTCTAATATCGAAGAAAGACGTCACCTAAACATGAAAATCAAGAGTCTCAATAAGGTTTATCAGGATATTCAAGGTATCATCTAAATGAGACCACTATTACGTAGCGCCATGCTCTAATCTTCCTATACCATATCCTAGCCAAGGTCCATCCGCTTCCATATTCATGATTTTAGGCTGAAGAGCTACGCTGATCCAGATAGCCCTTCAAGTTGGGGAGTGCATGGATTGCCTCTCTAAGCTTGATTAAAGGTTCCGGGATTGAAGACTTTAAACGTGGTGTCAATCAATGAAGAAACATCCTTAGAAGGGCAAGAATAATATGAGCCACTTACTGGGGCAGTTCCAATCATGGTATCATTGTCAAGGACTTGGAAAACAGCAAAGTCGGCGTAGGCTGGCTTATTGCCTAACAAAAATGGCCCAGCAGGAAGTTCGGAGTAGAATTTAGCGAACAACTCATAGTAGTGCGGCACAATTTTCTCCTTGTACTCCTTTGAAGGAGCTCCGATATTTGGAACCCAGGCTGCCTGTAATTACACTCGTGTCAAACGCCTCGTGATTTGGTGTTGAGACATGATGGGGGATGATAGGGTGAGCTTACTCTCCAGTCGATGTACAGATCTGACACGGCATCGACTAGATACTTCTCGTAGTTTGTCTCTCCATCATACGCGTTAGCCCTCCTGGATAAATATCGCAGGATTGCCACATGCTATTTTGAGATATGCTGGTCAGTCACAGCTTCGGATTTGGTAATTGTTGGAGTCAGGAACTTGGCACTGACTTGGGAAAGTTTGTATCCGTCAATTTCCAGAACAGGGAGGCTCTGTGTCACGCTAATTCCAAGCTCTTTATTGAGCGGTCTCCAAGTTTCGTCGTAAGCATATCGCTTATCCTCGAATTCAATACCAAGTTCTCTCAAAAAGAGCCTAGTAGAGTAGAGACAAGGTTATCCAGTATGTTTAATATGACTTAGGTTTACGATGCTCACCTGACAATCTCTCCACGACCGAGACTTCCGAGATCGAAATAATGAAGAACGACCCGGTTTGCCATTTTGTCTTGTTTTATTTGACGTCGTGAAGGAAAATTGGCGACAGGTTGCTTCGGCTTTCAGACTTAGATACTGATCGGATATTGGTGCGATACCGTGGGTAGCGAATGACCTTTATACCAGAAATGAAGCCGTTCCTTCCGAACATAAGTTTATCATCAATTTGTAAAAGCAACTTCGAAAAAGTCATATCCTTTCATCCGTAATAGCCCATCTGTCCAAAAGAATTGCAAACCAAGAAGCCTGTTCCCCGCACGCCCTTCGCTGAACAGAATAGTCTAACTGGATCGGGCAATCTTGATTACATGTTCTTATGCGGAGCTGACTGCGGCTCCGGCGGCGTAACGGCGGCACCGCAGCGGCAGTAATGCCGAACCATAGGGAAGGCCTTGTATTGTGTCCTTGGTCCCAATACATCATATGGCGCAAGGAACATTTGAAAGTACATAGTCATAAGTTTCGAGCACTATCACAACTTCTCGGGGAGGACTTGAATCTTTGTGCTATAATACATGATCCCCAAACCCTCTTCACACCAACTATTTCTACGCGTCCTAGCAATATGAGCTTTCTGGCGAAATCCAGCTTTATATATGCGTGGGCCGCAGAACTAACCTACAACGCGCTGGTGCATTGACAGATTGTGAAGCTTATAGCTCTAGCTTCCGTTACTTTTAGAATTCTCGTTGCGATCTTGAAACTCTTAGCGTCATGGATCACTCTTATCCGCAACATCCTCAATATACCCTTCCCTCGTCGATGTTTGGGTGGCTATGATGGCTTGTAGTCACAAATTCTTCTATGTCTCCGGGCCTCATCGTGATTCCACGCTCGGATCCGCGTCCAATCTCTTGGTTCCATCCTACCTAACATGACTTTGTAGACAAGATCAAATACCAGGGTAAGTAGTACTAGCATGGATGGACATTTCAGCCACGCATGGGTGGTGCGGATCCGCAACGCTCACTATTGCATCTGTCTCTGGATGATAGGCGACTTGTCCACCACTTAACAGAGTCAGGCGTACCTAAGCACCCTACACAAAACGCGTGGAATACATTTCTGGAGAGGCGACGTTGAGAGAGAATCTGGTTCGAGAGAAACTCGTAGTAGAACATTCTCTAAAACCAAAACCACCTTAACGGCAAAATCTATGCGAAGCCACCATGTCTTAATGTGCTAAACTCTAAGTTTTGCTTTCCGGAGTAGATCCCGTTCTTCAACCGGGGCAATTCCCTACCCTGCACCTGAAACCCGGCCACCTACGGGTTGCGGCTCCGGCTATGCTTGCTAACGGTACTTGCTCAATAAATAATCCTTATGTACGATCAGCAACCATCTTCTCACGCCGAGACGGAGCTAGACGACGACCCATAGAGATAATGAAAATTCTCAGGAGTATTTTAGCGGACAAACAATTCCTCGCTACCGTTATTAGCCGAAGCCGGTGTCTCCTTCCCCGCCCAAATCTGCACTCCGCATTCAGCCCACCGAGACGCTATCTCTACCCCAGAAAAATTCAACCCCGCCTCTGGGGAAAACGTTTACCAGGGGAAGGCAATTGAACGCCTACCGTCTTGGGAAATCTAAGAATCTGTCATGCATCTGCTTTATCTACATTAACATCTTGAATATCATATAGTCAAGTTTAGGTTATGGATGAAACCCCCGAAAGTACTTTCACTACCCTTCAGGCTAGGGCAGTCGCGAAACTAGATCGTAAGAGAGCCACCGATCGACGAGCGCAGCGAGCTGCACGCCAGCGACGGCAAAACTACACTGATTCCCTGCTTCATCAGATTGAAACCCTATCAGGTCTCCCGCATGACCAGGTTCACGATTTTTTCCAAGCCAACGATCGCTTGAGGACTGAGATACAAGAGCTCCGGATGCGACTTGCTACGGAAGCTAGGGGTAGATCACAAGACGATGAGGAAACTGGCAGTCCCAGTGCTTCGCCTTGCTGGCCTGGGCTCAGCGGAAGCGGTGAGTGAGTCGGATGATCACTGGATTAAGCTGACGGCCACAAGATCGAGGGCCTCATGACTTCTTGATTGTTCAGGATATCCACCAGAGAGATGCTCTGATAGCGTTACAGCCTTACAGCACGCCCAAGTCGCAGCTCGAGCTGTTTCAATGCTTGCCCAATAATATACTGCCAACATGTCTTCCCGATCAAATTATGGCGAACTTTGTTCTTGAAACAAAACGCGATGGGAAAACTGCCATAGAATGCCCAACTTGCCCTGATATATGGCTGCTGTGTCGACCTCGGCCTCCCGAAATAAAGAGATGTCCGTCTGTGGTGTTGATAGACCTTCTGGGGACATTTCCAGACATCGTAAATCTTGCACAACAGACCGCGTCGTTCATATTCATGTATAAGCTGCTGCATGCGCGTTTACCTACCCCGTTGAAGACATGTGCTTCACTGTTAACAATTTCCAGTGGGAATGCCACCCGACGGTGGAAAACTTCAACAAGATACCCGAGTGGCTACGACCAATTCCAATTCAGCTCCGGGTACCTCACCCAGCTTGGATGGATCGGATTCCATGGTATGCGAGCCCCTCCGAGCTACAAAAGATTGACTAATAGCGTTCATTCACAGGCCAGCCATGAGGTCATACCTTATCAGTCAACAAGAAATCTTCAGTTACGAGAAGTTCTCAAATCTGTACAGCGCGTCTCTATCAATATCATGGCCTTATCCTGCGGAAGATATACTTATTTCATGTTCCTCTGATTCATGTTGTTCTCAGATAAGGATTAACCCAGTTTTCGAGCATCACGTTATGGATCTCCAGGTTTGGAGCTTGAAAGACTCATTTCTCAACGAATTTCCTGTATTGAAAGATACCTTGAACGTTTAAGGGCGTTGGATTTCATTGTCGACTAGGTTATTGCAACTACCTGCTTGAGAACGTATTTGTTCAAGGAGATTGATCTATCAGAAACTACAGGAGAACAGATTTCGCCAGCCCTTATCTGACACCGGAGGCATCCCTAGAGGACCTCCCAACATTTGCTCCCTGATGGAGCTATATACCTCTTCTATTTCTCTGAATCTTCCCCCGAATACCAATATGGCCTTTCCGTGTATGTCCTGAGATAAAAGATATGCGGCAGCGATAGCAGGCTGGACGGGGTCTTGGTTTTCAAATAGATATCCTTCCGATGTCTGTGAACTTCTACGGGGCGCGAAAGAGTCCACCAAATTTGTCAACACTGGGCCTGGTGCCACTGAGTTGAGACAGATTCCGAAGTGCTCATATAGGTCCAGGCTTGCAGACCGCAATATCCCAACAACCCCATGCTTATTTTTGTTAGTGAAAACACCGCAGCTTCTAGGGACAAGTTTCTACCTTTGATGAAACATATATAGGGATACCAGGAGTTTCATATCCCGACATTGAGGTAGTCATAACTATTCTTCCAGGGACATTCAACTTCCTGAACCAATGCACCGCAAGCTTAACAGTGTTCAAAACACCTTTGAGACTTCCGGGAGAAATTATGTCAGCAACAGAGGAATCTGGGACCAGAACAACTTTTTGATCGTACTTAACATCAATTGCAGTATACTCCATAGCTTTAAGCCTGCCATGTTCGAAATGATCCTCAAAGAGATGCTCCATTTCGCCTACGCCTGCATTTGCAAACACGTAGTCAAGCCTGCCAAACCTTTCAATACAGGAGTCGAAGCTTGCTACCATGGATGACCAGGAGGTCACATCGGTTTGTACAAAAGCTACGTTTGAAGGAAGGCTTCTTAATAACTCAGGTGCTGGTAGTTTGTAATCGGCTATTACAACTCCTTTCGCTTCGCGCTGTGCAAAAAGGCGTGCACAAGCTAGACCAATGCCAGAGCCGCCACCTGTTGTCATAAGAGTAGGGCCTCTTCGGAGGAAAGTTGTTTCGCCAACCTGTAATGTATATGACATTTCCTGTAACTAAAGGAAGGTCCTCTTGTTTCAGCGGCAGGAGAGATCCAATTTGTGACATTTCGCTTATTTTGCTGGGTCCGGTATGCTTGTCGCCAAGTATATGATCTAGGTGGTGAAGATGTTCTCCTTGTTTTCTAACGGCTGTGAACTTAGTCTCTGGCTCGCACATCTTGCCCATGATATGTACTCCAATCCTGGCACCATATGGGTCTCGGATAACTAAAGCCGTGAGTGACTGGCTTGGGCATGGCAGACGCAGCTTCAGTAACGAGTCAGCCTGAATCAGCTACCAACCCTGACCCGCTTGGGTTTAGTCAGAGTCATCCTCGGCATCCTGCCCAGATTGAGCCTTGCTGATTCATGAGGGAACCATTGCAAATTGATCGGTACTCTGTGCTCCGGGACGTAAACATAAGTGTTAGAGTAGTCCTGAGGCGACATGAGGGTTGATCCATAAATGGGACAAGACGCCGTCATTGCCTATCTTGAGAAAGATAGATGGAGATTTTAGATCCATAATCCGGCCCCCTTCCACCTCTGTAACACTCACCATGGGCTCTATTACCAAGTTTAGCGACGACGATTATGTTGTCTGCGATCGAGTCCACTCGGATCCGGATCGAATCCGTGTCATTTGCGTGGGAGCGGGCGCTTCAGGTCTATGCCTTGCGTATAAAATGAAGCTTCATCTACAAAATTATGAATTGATTTGCTATGAGAAGTAAATCCTCGTTCTTATATAAAAGATACTGGTAGGAATACTGATTATCGTATGCTTCATAGAAATGAATGCGCTGGCGGGTACGTTCATTTGTTCCTCCCCCAAGACAGTTAGAGATCTGACTTTGTATGAAGTGTTTGGCATGAAAACCGCTATCCAGGCGTGAGTAGATTCATATCTCACCAAGGCTATTTGCCGAGCTCACTTAATTATTTAGTGTGCTTGCGACATCCCAGCTCATGTTTATACTTACTCATTCGAGCCGAATCCGTCGTGGTCGACATTTTATGCCTAGTAGGTGCACTGTACTGAAATCGGGCTTGCTCTCACTCACTGGTTTGTAAAGTGCCCCAGAAATAAAGCAGTACTTCTTGAATTTCCAAGCAAAGTACGAACTGGAACCTTACATCAAGTTCAATTCACGCGTTGTCTCGGCCAATTGGGACGAAAGTGAGGCCAAATACTATCTACAAATTGAGACACCAGAAGGATCAAAGACAGACTGGTGTAATGTTTTGATCAACGGATGTGGTGTTCTTAATGATTGGAAATGTGAGACTTTTTTTGGGGTTAACTTAGAAAAGATTCATAGGCTCAGAGTTATTATAGGGCCAAATATTCCTGGTCTGCACAGTTTCGAGGGCACTCTCCTCCACAGTGCGCACTGGGACGAATCAGCGGTCTACAGAGGGAAGCGAGTTGCCGTGATCGGGACAGGATCATCTGGGATCCAGGTCAGTCCAGTCTTCTCTCCTCATCCCACCCTTGATGGTAGTTCTTACATCCCACTGGCAGATTGTGGCAAACATCCAGCCGGAGGTAAAGCACTTAGTTTCTTTCATGCGGTCGCCTACTTGGATCTCCCCCGCTGTCGCTGAGGATGTTAAATCTGGTCTTTCTCAAGCAGCCGAATCTGAAAAGACCGTCGGTGTGAAGAGCTCCTTGGTAGCAATGCAGCATCACTTCAGCAGGGACGAAATCCAAAGTTTTAAGGATGATCCTAACTACCACCTTGAGTTCCGCAGAAAGATGGAGAGCGTGATGAACAACTCTACCGACGTGTTCATAGAGGGTTCTGATATGAACAATGCAGCGCGTAAGCTGATGAAGGCTGAGATGGAGAAACGACTTGGCCCCGGGAATGAAGAGTTGAAAGAGAAATTGATCCCGAAATGGGCTCCAGGTAAGATGCATAGTCTTTCAGGTGGCTTGGCGTAGTTTTATAACAAATGGAATAGGATGCCGACGCCTAACACCAGGCGATGGCTACTTGGAGGCTCTCGTGAAGCCCAACGTCACAAAGGTGTTTAACGAGATTGATCACATCACCCCTAAGGGGCCGGTGACGGAGGATGGGACTTTGTATGAAGTGGACGTGTTGATTTGCGCTACAGGATTCAATGTCGGGTTCACCCCATCTTTCAAATTGCAAGGTGTAGACGATAGACTGATTCAAGATGAATGGGCCAAGGAGCCTCTATGCTATCTCGGCCTTGCTGCACCGCATTTTCCGAATTATTTCACCATCCTTGGTCCGCGTGGCCCATGGGGAAACGGACCTCTCCTGCCCTCGGTATGCCATACAATGCAAGTGGAAGAGAGCCCAAATTGACGACGAAACAGATCGAGACACTTTGTGACTATTTCATCGAGGTAATCCAGAAGATGCAAATGGAACAAATAAAGGCCATTGAGGTTCGTGAAGAACCTACCAGATCTTTTAACGAACATGTCGACAAATGGATGGCCAAGTCTGTCTGGATGGCTCAATGTCGCTCATGGTACAAAATGGGTACTGTTGACGGGAAAGCTTGGCTTTGGCCTGGTGGAGTAAGTTCAAAACTTGCTTCCCCGAGTTTATCCCCCATTCCTGATCAGGTGTACTCTAGACACTTTCTTACCTGAAGACGATCAAACACCCTCGCTACGAAGACTATTCTATTAGATATAAGAACCGCAACATATGGACATTGTAGGCAACTAAAATCGGGGCAGGTAATGATAATTGCTAATCAGCTTCGCCTCTAGCCTCGGAAATGGCAAGATTGCGGCAGAGGCTCTGAATATATCTGAACAGCTAGCTCCGTACATCCGAAGTTCAGATACCCATTGGACGATCTGAAGAGTTGCTCCGTGTTATCTCAGGTAACAATTTAACGGAAACCAATCCTCCTAAAAGAAAACCACGAAACATGGGTTGGACTATTGGTCTCCTTGTATCAATGTACATGGAGAATAAATCGTACATATATCAACACATGAGGTTGATGACATCCCTCTATGTATTTAGTTTCAACTATAAACTTTCCGTTCTGTGAAAGGCATCTAGACTTTAGGAGCACTGACACTAGAAGGACAATGCATCTGATTGCGGCAACCGGCATCATAATATGTGGTGTGGAAGTGCCCCTCCTCAGTTATTTGACTGTATCACGTACGAACTTCCGAAACATTAGGGTCGGGGTGGCTCGTCAAATTCTTGCACCACTTTATTAGAATCCTATCATTTGGCAATCAGCATTAGAATAGCCTAGGTAACTCTCGAATACCGTCATTTTCAGTCAACCATTCCACTCTTTCCCTTATGATGCTCCGGTTTCGGGATAGATCTAAGGCTGCCATGTCGTGAAGATATTTGTGAATGAAACTTTCTGTAATGCGTGGCACCCTAACCTTACTAATACCTTCCTCGAATTGATGAGTACTGACTGGAGTTTTAACTAGAGGATGTGGGCAAGTTACCAAGCTTGGAGCTGAAGCGTCGGTGCCAATGCGCATGATCCTTGATTCGTTGCAATGGATAACCGGCTGATTCAATCCACCCAACGAACGTGTCGTACGAAATGCCATCGTCATGATGCATGTTGATAGTGTTGTAAGTTTGGAAGCCTGCGTAAGGCTTTCTGCCAGTTTTGCAAAGAAACCCGCTAATGCATCAACCGGCATGCCATCGTAATGCGTTCTCACGCGGTCGCTATCCACTTGAAGCTCATAGAAGCTTGCTGGAGCGAGACCGGTAACAATAAGACTAAGAAAGAGTCGCGTGAACATGCCCGGTACATTGATCTGCCCACAATAGGTTGTATGGGCTAGAATCATATTTGGGCGGACCACATTGGCTGGTAAACCAACTAATCGTCTTGAATGTAGGAGAATAATGCCGAACTCCATCCTGTATTTTGTATTCACGCTCACCAAGAGCCTATCTATCCCTATACCCGTCTAGAACAGTTGTTATAACTTCTTGGCAACTAAGAGATGGATCTTGAATAGCTTGGGTAATTCTCTCGTCAGGAAACAAAGCCGCAACCTGGCGGTTGGACTTAGCCATTTCCTCAAGGCGTCGAGAGGCGCGTTCAAAGTTGATACCATTAGGGATTTTGGCTGACATCTTCTACAGGCTTAATCAATTGGATGATGCGTAACTTTCTTTGATGGTCTCGTGTACGCCAATTGGTACTAAGAACAGTGTCGCACAACTCTGGTAAATACCTCCCATACAACTTGGGTTTATGCGAACATTCCGCCGAAAATGCCGAGTATTTTGGTAGCACCGTGACGCGATGAACCAACGAGGTCATTTGAGAATGCTACGACTCAATGACTTCAGAAGGTTGGGGTCGCCGTAGCTAGCCGCATGTCATTTTAATGAGCCAGTGACCGACAGAAACTAGGAAAATGTTAGTATGAAGAAACTTAATCCTGCTAATGAATCAATGCACTTCGTCATTTCTCCAGGAGGATCCAACTAAGCCGTGGGGAAAGGAGGTCTGCCTGAATCATGATCAACAAACGCGCCGGGTGGTGCTACAAGCGTTACGGGAAGGCGATAACTGGGTTCATCTTCAAGCCTACCTGACTCATTGCGTCAGCCCACACATCCGTTTCAATCATCCTTCGTAGCCTAGTGCTTTAGACTATTGTAATTTAGTCAATATGCCGTTGCCGATTTGCATGGCCAACCATGAGTCTCCTATCAGTTGATTTCAAGCTTCCATCGACACGTTTTCGGAAGAAGACGATTTAATGCAAAAACCGAGTGAATCATGTCATAGGATAAGAACTTAGGTATTCAGGCTCGCTTTGAGCCACTCAAAGCTTATAATAGGCTGTTGAGAACGAAGTACTATACGATAGTTTCTATTATACAAACTTGACCTAGGGACAGGAAATATGTCTATATTGCTTTACTTAATGGAATAGCAGTACAGATGTTGCTTAAAGTCCTGTCGAAATGTCATTAATTTCTACTCAATACACATATTTCCCCTTTTCCATCTTCTTACAAAGTAGCACCGTGTTCCATTCTAGATCATCATGTTATATCCCCCCCATTAAATGATCTCTCGCAAAGAGTCCTTCATCTTGAGTGGTCATTTGACCTACTTTCCAGGGTTTAACTTCTTATTCGTCGGCCACGGCTTGAACTTGCTTGCCACGCAACTTCCGTGCCACATCATCTGTCAAGTAGCTGTCATATGACTTCACGGTAAGGCAGGCAACGGCGAAGCTGAGTATAGCAAAAGCGGTGACGATATACCAAACGTATCTAAGTTTCCTCTATGAGCTTGCCATACGCCTGGATCTAGAAGGACCGACAGAGGGTTTCGCGCTTACCGAAACGAATCCGCTGCAGCTAGAGTTCTGGCGCGATTGACCGCTGTAGTGATATTGGCATTGATCCCAGGAACTCCAGTAATATTGGCTGAGCTCGCTAAGAGTTGCGGTAGAGACGATTCTGGCAGCCCTGCCGCTAATGCGGCAGTTGATATTTTCTTCGGGGTGATGCTGGTCAGTTTGTTATCAAGGACGCTAATGTAGATAGCAGCTTGTAATAATCAGTTCTGAGCTACAAGACTCTTGCCGAGACAACTTACTACATATAGCACCTCCAGCACTTCTGATAGAGCCCAATGTCCCGAGAGTAACGCCCAAGTCCTCTGGGGGGCATGTCAGCGGTGCAAGGGAGAGTGAAGCAGTTTCGATAATGCCGACTGACAAGCAAGCCATCAGCAT
Source organism: Xenoacremonium recifei (assembly GCA_012184525.1). Taxonomy (NCBI): domain Eukaryota; kingdom Fungi; phylum Ascomycota; class Sordariomycetes; order Hypocreales; family Nectriaceae; genus Xenoacremonium; species Xenoacremonium recifei. The sequence goes on from WOFQ01000069.1 coordinate 123,625, forward strand.
CAACGCGATACCCTTCGCCCTGTCATCTGGATTGAACGAGACCATGCCAGCGGAAAATGCTGTCAGAGACACCGTTGAAGCTACCAAAATCCATCGATGGTGCATGCGAAAGTAGCGGATCAAGCCGCCTCCAAAGGCTTGTCCAAAGACAGCACCGAGACCTAAAACACACTGGAAAGTGAAGTTAGATAGTATTGGCAGAAGAGAAGTGGAAGCAATCTATACCTGCTGAAATCCATTCTGAACAATGCTTCCCTTGAAGAGATACTTAACTTCTTGTGGCCAGAGTATGCTCATACCGTAGTACACTCCACTGCCGACAGAAGCGGTTAGAGTCTAGTTTCTTGGGTCAATTTTCTGCCCGGAGTAGATATTAGCAGTCTTACCATGGCGATGTACCCACGCGACCTAATTCTATAACGCTGAATTAATACCTTACTTTTGCTTAAGCCTAGCTTTAACTCACAAATAGATGGGCAGCAATGGGTTCCCCCTATGGACGTAATTATCTAGTCGAAGTAATCAGTCACTGCAGGGACAAATCCATAGGATTCTCCGCATACTAACCGTAATAGACGAAGAAGATAGTTGTAAAGAAACCAACGATAATTGTGGTTATCACATGCGCAGATTTCCACGGATATGAACTTCCACCCCAAGAGAGACCCAGGAGCAAAAGAATGAGGCCCAGGATGAACAGGCACATGCCGATGAAGTCGAAACGTTCAAGCTGACCCACAACCGTACGTTTCTTGTGCAACATATCAAAAGTCGGCGGATGATAAGAGAGGAAAAGAATGATAACAGTCAACGCTAAGATTGTACCTGTTAGTAATTCATATGCAGAATATTGGGAGTGGATGCGTTACTAGAAAGGATAAATGCAACCCAAAAGCACCATCTCCAAGACTCAGCGGAGTTGTAGCTTAATTCCTGGGCAATAATTGGACCGAAGCCGAGCAAAGGTACTGCAGAAAAGAGGATACCTCCAATCCACAGAGGGCGATGCTTGTTAGCAACCACTAGGACTCCTTGTTAGCAGGGAAAGACCATTCGTATCCGATAATATTGCCAGCAGAGAGAACGGACATTCAGGGAGAGCTACTGTGAAAGAGATCTGAACAGCGGACGCAATCCCGTTCAAGGAATTGGCGGCAATAAGGGCACCAACTGAGGATGCGGTGGCGGCAATGATATTTGCAACAACAGAGAGCATGTTCCCTCCGATTAAGAACCAACGCCGGCCGAATATATCAGAAAGTCGCCCAACAAGCAGGAAAGCTACAGCCGTACCGAGGGTGGAAGAGAGAGCCACCCACGCAATGTTGTTCGAGGGACCCACGGTGTCGTTCATCAATGTCAGGACATTCGACGAGAGCACCCAACCTGCGGCGGAGGCCATGTATCCAAATGAAAGAGCCTGTTACTCTAAGTTAATAAAGTCAATTTAGGCCTAGCTACCACTTCAATGCATTTGGTCTTACCACTACGGTTCCTAAGAACCTTGGGCTTTGATAGTAATTGGAGGGGAGATTTGTGCCCAGAGCTTCGGGACTGATGTCAAAAGTATCCTCTTGGTCCGTCGTATTATCATCTTGCTGGGTTTCGACGTTTTCCTTCAACTCAACTTCGTACTTAGTTTCGACATCTTCAAGTCCGGCCATTCTAGCTTTTTAGAAGTGATTTCTCTTGAGGGTGAACAAAAATGAGATGCAAGATGGTTTCGACTATTTCAAGGGGGAGAGGCTTTCTTTTGAGTCAGAAAGTGGGATCACACCTCTATTTTTATTTTCCGGTCAAACCTCCGGGCAATCTTTTCTCGTGCCTGAGGGCGTGCAAAATTAAGGATTCAGCGTCAGGCATGACTAGTACTAAACCACCCATAGTCAAAAACATATGTCTTAATGTAAGCCACCCTTTTCACCCCCCTCACCCCGCTCCTTCCCCAGCAATTGGATGAAAGTCTAGGGCTCCAGAACTCTGGTCCTCTCAACTAAAGACGCAAATTTTATCATAGTGAGGCATTCGGCTCAAGGATTTTCTGGGCCTCTCAATTCGGGTCCTCGTAAGCATACCAATTGAAAAAGGTGTACGTAATACTTTTGGAATGATTCAGCATGACTCGGTTACCGCCCCGCCAATTATTGCCAGGACAGTGCTAGATGTATGCCAACTCAATGATTAGTCAATATCTAGTACCAAGCTTAACTTTGCCTTGTAGCTAATTACGTATCTTCGGAGAACAATGGCATGATAGATATGTTTGATATGTTCAAGAGTCCTGTATTTATTGGGGGCCTCATGAGAACTCGGAATTGACAGCCCACTAGTCTATCCGGTACGCTTTATCTAAGGCCGGCCCCGAAGTTTTATCTTACGGGAAACAATTTTTTCAGTGCGGAAATAGCGGATGAAAAAGCCTCCCAGCATCTACCGCTCATCGTATCAAAATCAAACTAGTCAATCGCCTTCTAAATGTAGTGCGGCCTGCAAGTGCCGAGTTACTAAAGAAGGCTCGACGCAATAATACAGGATCATAATTCCATTTCTTTACTATTGCAACTCACTGGCCAACAGAATCCGGGCCAAAGGCTCAATCCTCCTAAAGTCAAAGAAGGGTAGTCTCTGTTGAACTCGCGGCATCAGACAACATATCATGTCTTGCAACATAAGGTCTATGAAGGAGAGTGTACTCATATGGCGTATATGAAATCTCAATTAATAGAGATCAGCTCGGATCCTATGACATTGACAGCGGCTCCCAGTCATAGAAAGTCTTGATCGCTCAAGTTCCATTCTCCAATGTCGTCCCTAATGTTGTCATCTATCCGATCAATATCCATGAAAAAGAGATCCATCAAGCCAGAGTCGAATATTGAGTTTTCTCCAGGCCAGTTTTGCACAGAAACGATGCTATCAACTTCAACTTGCTCGTCAGGTAAGATTCCAAGTTTCAGTAGTTCCATATTATCGCCGAGCGACTCGGGGAAAGGGAATAATTGCCGCGAAAATAAATGAGGCCCTTGTAGCGGCTCTTGCCTGCAGCTCTGGCGTATAATGGATTGTCTAGTCTTTTCATCCAAAGAGTTGATCATCTTCACCGCAATTTGCGAGTCACCGTATCTATCAATCATCTTCTGTAAAATAGAGCGGAGGACACGCAGTCCTCTTTTACGCGCGATCTCTTTCGACGCCGCTTCGGGTGCGAAGTGTATCAATGGGAGTGCCACTGCCAGACAAAAAAACCCAGTCGTTGATGGAAGTAGCACAGCCTCATCTCGACAGTCGATCTCATCATACAACGTTACGGCACAGGATGCAGCTACCAAGGACGGGATAATCACCTTCCAAGGCTTCTCTCCATCTCTACACTTCAGGAATTCATTGACGATGATGGCTACAAAGTACTGTATCAGTATCTCTGAAGCTGGTCGATAGTATGCTTTTCTTGTACCATCTCCATCATACAACCTGAGCTCTTCTGGGAGTTGGGATACCCACTCACAGAGTAATGCGTCAATAGCGTTAGTCTCTTCCAACCGGTTCGACCTTCGCTGTGCATGAAGATCGGATATTTTGCTGTATATCATGCACAGCTTCGTGCTTTCAATAAAAACACGTGACTGGGCATTCGGCGTCTCAAAGTCAGCAAGTGTGGGCTGCCTCACGTCGAAGTCGTTGCTTCTCAGGAGTGATGGACGGCCCCAGAAGGCGGCCTGTAGACAATCACTATTCTGGAAGAATTTATCAGCACACTCTCGAGTTTTGTTTCGGCATAACTGACATGTAAGAACCAGAATATTCTGCGAAGGCAACTGGAATTGGCTCGGTTCTGGTAGGTAGACTCTCGATGAAGCCCCATCTGCATAGCCAGCCGTGCTGCTACTCCGGTCCAGTGCCAGGGCCCGTCGATATTGATTGGATTAGAAGGTCTAGCACCCCAAAGAGAAACCAGACAAATTGCCTTGAGCATCTGTACTGGGTCATGCTCGCGGTTGATACAGAGCAGCACTTTCACCTTCTCATATAGCTCTTGACTAATCTTCGGTCCAGTAGAATCGTGCCGCACGGAATTCCCTATGAGCGAAATGCTTTTTTGCAGCAGAGAGTCCGTGTCAAGACTCTTCAGGTCCTCCTGCTCCACGACAGGACAATGATGGAATGCGTTTGTTGTGTACGCATCTATCCAGGCTCTCAAGATTGTAGGCCGAGGTGGGGGGTCATTTTGGAATGCTTTGGAGATGATATCCCGTGGGGTTGATGAAGTGAATGGTAAGGTTTCGTTAATTCCAGTTTCGTCCGCAACTTCTGCATACAACCTTGTCGAGCAGTGGCTAACGAAGGAATTCCCTTGCAGTGTAACCGCGGCATCGTTAGCCTCCGGTATTATGCCAGTGGGTTGTAAGACTGACGCCGGTTGAGCAACCGGTTCCGTGTCTAAAGCTGTCCGAGGCCGGTTCCTGTTGGGAGGGATTTCGTGAAGTTTCGTTTTGGCTCTTCTTCTCCGAAGTCCATCCCGACGCCTGCTACCTGCGTCAGCTTTATGCTAAAAAGTCTTGAAACAGTACAAACAGGCATAACTGGTTGGAGCGACGGCAGTTCGTGCATATCCCATCCAGACTCGATTGCAAGTCACATTTCACCTATGAGATTGACGGTCAATTTCACAACGGCTCTCCATCGAGAAGAATAGCAGCTACCTTTCGCGCGTGACAGTCAGTACAGACGATGTTTGCGCGGTTCCTAGCAGGCATTTCTGCCGTTCTCGGTTCTTTGGGAAGCGAAAAATCCCGGCGTTACGTCTGTGCCTTCGGTACTGCACGGCTCTGCAGTCTCAACCGCGCTTTGCCAATGTTTCCATCTAGAGGGATTTGTCATAAGCCCCACTGTCTGCCTGCGAGCGTTTTGCCGAACGCTGACAGGGCAACGCTGGCAGGAATCCGGCGGACTTGATAACGTTAGATGGCAAAGACTTCTTGAACACGGGGTGTTCTCGGCACTCGGCACTCGGCACAAGACATAGACGGATACGGAGTACACGTCTTTCAGCTTCATGTCTCACTAGTGGAGCCGGGAAGACGTAAACATTGCGATCTCCAGAAGAAGGCCAATGTCTACTACGGAAATTGCTCAGGGCGTGAAGCGAAAGGATGCTCACCAATTGACAAGGCTTAAGAACATGATTTTTCTTTTGATTATGCAATATTTCTTCCTAGCTGCCGCGGGCTGGTCTAAGTCGCCATATCGTCATTCGCTACGAGCAATCGCCGGCTCCAAGTCTGACAAGAATTTCCACATCGTCCTTTCCTTCCATCCCTTCATTTTCCACTCATTAGCCAACTGTGGGAAAAAATCAACCACCCCTAGTATCTCCATAGCATGAGCAAAGATAAAGAATACGTTGTCTTGCGCATCGGCCGTTTGTGCCCCTTTGATTGTCTGCATTGTTCGTTCCATATCATTGACGAGAACAGGGTCGAAGAAAGGCCCGCTTGTTTGACGACCATGTCGGGCATTCAAGGCCTTGAATTCCGAACAAAATTTGATGTTGTCTGGGATAGGCATATCTGGCGATGGGCGGACCTCCCCGCCATGATGGCAAATGTCTCCACCCATGAGGATGAACGTGTCTGGGTTTATTGTTGTTCGGGCGAGGCCTGCGAGATGTCCGATATCATGGCCTGGTGTGTCAAGGAGATAGAATGAGCCATCCCCAAAGAAGTCGTAGGCCCGGAAATCGCCGATCTTCAAGTCATCACTTCCATTTGTGAAATTGATTTCTCGCAGAACTCTATCTCTGTTGAAATACTGAGCAGGAATTTCATGAAGAGTGGAGGTGCATGGTGATGACCAACTTAAAATGACGTTCTTCCAAGATGTTGTCAGGCTGGCTCGGATAGCCGGGTAGAAAAGCATCCTTAAAACCAGGCCCAACAACCAGTTCAGTGCTTGTCGGGAACGTTGTGATATCTCCAATGTGATCCCAGTGGTGATGGCTGATGGCGATTGGTTAACTCTTGAGCTTTATTGTACTAAACATGCTGCCGGTTTGCATACCTCCAGATGACGCTCTTGATCTCTCCCGGATCAACGTCATTCTCCTTGAGAACATCGGCGGCGTGTTTCTGTGGTTCCACTGTTACCTGAGCGCTTGCGAGAAGCTCTACTGCAGCGGGGGGATAACTAGAGCTGTCTGGCGGCATTGAAAGGTCAAAAAGCACCTTCCGGCCAGTCGAGCTCTCAACCAAAAAAGCCCAGGAAGCAAGAGGGGGCAACGTTTTGAACCCATTCACTTCGGGGGAGAGCAGATAGCTCACGGGAAGGCCTGTCATTCGAACCGATGTATCAATGATGTGTACCAAAGCGGTAGCACCGCCTGGGACGTCAAATTTGATACTGGATTTCATTGTGAGTTGAATAGGCTTATGCCTCGTAGCACAGGAATTGGGTTCCTAAAACAGATTTTATATGAAGTTGGTGGTGGTTTCATATTCGTCGGTGCGTTCGGTACTCGGTACAATGACCATGTTACTGCTAAGAGCCGAAGCCCGAAGCCCGGGGGTAGAACGAAGACATTTACCTTTTAGCTATTTTAAATCACAGTCGTAATTATCTGCATCAGAGTTATGTGATACAATACCAACGATCCAAGGATTTAGACTATTCCTGCGTACAGAGCAGAGAGTGATCTCCTTGCCATCAATCGTAGTGAGTCACATTACGTTCAACTCTCTCTGATAGAGGATGCCGCATGAAAGGTTTTAGAGTGCGCTTTTTCCTCTGGACATCCAAACCCGATATCTCCTGCAGGGGGGCCCGTGAAAATCTCTCTCCAGCATCAAAAAAACACCAAAAAACATCAAAATATCTTCATTTTTTTTTCTTGATGACGATGATGGCTAAACACCGATTTGATCAATTCAACTCAATTCAAGCCGTAAATTAAACAATTCAAGCTTCGCGAGCCGTAAAAAGGGCGGATTGAGCTTGGATTGTTGGAAGCGCTGCAAGATACTGTGCCACGGAGGGGGGAAGGTAATTGGCTTATTTACTTAGGAAAATGAATCCACAATATTGATGACCCTTTGACATTATACATTTTGTGCATTCAACATAATAATATGAGATGCATAATAAGACCTTTGCCTATGATAGACTAGCGTTATGCTTAGCATATTCTTTTATTAGTCATAAAATAGATATGTACATAAGAAATTATGCATAATAAGTATACTTGTACAGGGTAAGTGATAATTCGAGGCGAGGTGGCAGCTAAATAACAAAAGTTGGAAGGGAAAAGAACAATTCTTAGTGTTTAACTGCCTTGATTTTGGAACCTTTTGCCCTCTTACTTGTCTTCTCTAATTACACGCCAAGGTTGTCAGGTTTTCCGCGGCTTGCTGCTTATCAAACGCCGGTTTATTCTTAGGTTTGTAGGCCAAAGTTATGGTCATATGATTAAAAGATTTTACTTCGCAGTTCTATGTTCTTTGAGACAAGCGCAGTTAGACGTGAAGTTTCGGGAGCAACTGAACCGCAACGGCCGACCTACGATAGTTTCCAAGCAGAAAGACTACGTCTCCCAGACCATCGATAATAGAGAAATGCTGAAGACAGTTTGGTGCTTTAAGTAACATTTAAAAACATCAGCGAGTGAACCTGCGAATATGGGAGCTCGATGGAAATGGGTGGGAATTTGCAAAACCAATGTTGTTATTCATGTGTGACATGTGTAGGAGGGATATTTAGCCCAGTCTCTGCTACAAGTGTGTTGAAGGATGTGTATGTAAAAATGGACGCGTAGGGGTCTCGGGTAGGTGGCGCATAGAACAGCAAATCAGGCTTGGCAAACAAATCAACAACAGCGTGATAGTCATGCGCCGGAACCCTACGTCTGCATATAATGTAACCTGGCAGGGCCTCGCTTCATGGTCCCGCAAGTATAAATTTGGTGCTCATTGGCTGAGATTGCATTGCAGCGCATAATGGCTCTGCCAAATCAGTCACGATGACCTGATGTCGCGTAGCATCAGTGGTGGATAAAGAACAGGTCAGATGACAGGAAGAACTGAGAACAGAAGGGCAGCTCGATTTGAATTCTTTTTTTGACCCTCGATGTTTGTGTCTCTAAATCCGAACAAACATTGCGAATTCCTCATCACCATGTGCCCCGAAGACGATTCCCACGCCAACCAGTTGCAGGAGACCCTTGCTGAGACACCTTTGCAAGTTGATGTGAGCCGTGATTTAAGCCCAATCTGTTTCTCCCTCCACTCTTGTGTTAATAATCCGTTCTAACTTAGGACTCTCGTCGTGACGATGATTCTGTTTACGCTTCAACGTATGTTTTGCGAATAAGAAGTGAGGTTTCATTTTTAATGGTTGTGGCAGAGAAGGCTCGGGTAGCTTCAGAACGTCTTTGGCCACAAGCGTGTTGAATTATCAGTATGTTTTCAACGGCGCGGCGACAGCAGTCCACAGCTTATTGACCGATTGTACAACTAGATACGAGGTCTGTCTCTGACAAGCCACTCACCGGGTCTAGGACTCACCGTAGCGCAGAATGGACGCCGCTATCATGCTTTTCGTCAAGGGAGCTATTTGATGGTACTTCTTCAGAGAACATCGTTTCAAGGTACAAAAGACGCTGAAGAATTGCAGCCTAATGACGAAGAGGAGCAAGATCGAATGGATCTCCTACATCATATCTATACTCTGGCACTGAAGCTCCACCTTGCACCTATTTCCAGTGAGTGCCAGCGAGTATTAGACTTGGGCACCGGCACGGGGATTTGGGCTATGGCCTTCGCAGAGTAAGCCTCCAACTATCACTTCGTCAAGTATATTATTTGACGATCGATATCTGATATTGAGGCTAGTGAACATCCATCTGTAGAAGTGATTGGGACTGATCTCAGTCCCATTCAACCCGGGTGGTACTTGAACTTCTACATCGGTTATGAAAGGCCTTTTCGTTAACGTGAAATAGGACACCGCCAAATTGTGCGTTCGAAGTGGACGACTTCGAGTCCGATTGGCCGTATCATAGGCCTTTTGACTTCATCCACGCACGAGAACTGGAAGGATGCATCGCTGACGATGTTCGATTCTTCGATCAAGCGTTCAAGCATCTCAATTCTGGAGGTTACCTGGAAATGCAGGCTGCTTATACTCGCTTTCTTTCTGACGATGACACGGCTGAGAAAGCAAAGGATGTTCAAGCTTGGTGTGCCGCCTTAGTTAAAGGAATTGAAAAGTTTGGGAAGCCTCTTGATTGTGCGATTACGTGGAAGAGGAAGTTGGAAGAAGCGGGGTTTGAAGATGTCCAACAGGAGATCCGCAAGGTCCGGGACCCTCGCCCACTCAACAGTCCGCATATAAGTGGTGGTGCTTAGGTTCAGTTGCTGATTTTGTCTAGCTGCCTATTGGAGGATGGCCGAAAGATCCTAGCCTCAAGGAGCTCGGCAAGTATCAACTCATCCAGCAGATAAAGGGCGCAGAATCCTATACACCTGCGGTATTTTCTCGAGTTCTTGGATGGAGTGACGAGGAAATCCAGGTTCTCATTTCCAAGGTGAAGAAGGATTTCAATGATCCGGCCATTCACCTGTATATTCCTGTGTACATCATTTGGGGAAGGAAGACTTGATACTAACTCATGTGTGAGAGCTCAGCTTTACGCCACTTTTCGCATCGGCTCTTGAGGAAGAGTGTCATGATAGAGTGCAAGATCGAAGATGGGGTACTATCTGGAAGAGTGGGGGATTCTGTCCGTCCTGCTTCTCAAACACCCCACCTCTGGGTAGATAGATTGGAGTGAGCATTGATGATCTTTTAAGGAAGTGCTTTCATTGTGTGTCTCTAATGCTGTTTTAATAGATTATGATGCAATTAGAAAGCTAATTAAAGAGGCGCGTGTGCTTTAGTCATGCTGTTCTTCATCTGAGCTACGTTTCAAACCGCTGTGCCTGAAGAGGTGGGCGAAATCAACACGACGCAGATCATATGCAAACTCCAATGGGGGCCGATCGCATCCCCCCACTTCTCCATTCTTTGAGATCAAAGATAAACGTGGAGGTCGTGGTATCTTGGCCTCAACATACGGGGCAGAACACCAAACCATAACAAGATAAGAAAGCCACACTGACGGCATATAAACCTGTTTCTACTACTTACTCCCTGGCTTTTTAGCCCAGCCGCGTGCAGACCAGCGTCTTGTCATGGATCTTTCCAAGTATATCATTCTCATCGGGATCTTTTTGCCCGTATGGGCTGTTCTATGTTGGATATTGCCGTATTACACGACTTACTCCCATTTGAAACATATCCCCGGACCCTTCGTTGCGAAGTTCAGCAACATATGGCTGGCTTTGGGAGCAAGGCAGGGACAAAAGTTTGCTTGGGTTCATGCAGCTCACTGTAAATATGGCAAAATTGTGAGAGTTGGATTCAATCATGTCTCTATTGCCACTCCCGAAGGTCTACAGACGGTATATGCGCACGGAAATGGCTTCTTGAAAGAGTACTGAGCTGTGTCCTTGAACTCAAACCCTTTTTACTAATCCTTTTTCAGCTTTTTTTACGAAGCGTTTATTTCCGGCGTCCCAGGAGTCTTTAACGTACGAAACCGAGCCGAACACACTCGAAAACGCAAGATCATTGCTCATGCCTTCTCTCCAAGTGCCGTGCACGATTTTGAACCGCACATGGCAGCGAATTTGGAGCGATGGGTTGAACAGCTGGATCGGATGGCAGCGTATCCAAAAGAGGATGGCTACTCCCGTGTCAACATGATGCCATGGTGTACATTTCTGGCGTTCGACATAATTGGTGATCTTGCATTCGGTGCCCCTTTCGGGATGGTCCGTCGCGGTCGTGATGAATGCGAATCTACGCGACCTGGAGAGCCTGCAACATATGTTCCTGGTGCCGAGACCTTGAATCGACGCGGTGAAGTTAGCTCGACTTTGGGACTTCTCCCTGCTTTACGCCCCTGGGCAAGGTACCTACCCGATCCATTCTTTTCCAAGGGGCTGCAGTCAGTTGCCGACCTGCATGGTATCGCAGTGGCTGCAGTGACAAAGCGTCTGCAGGCTAGCGAGGGGGAAAACGGAGGCGTCGGTCGCCGGGATATTTTAGAGATGCTTTGCAACAGCAAGGACGCAAGTGGAAGTCCTATGCCACAAGATGAGCTTGTCTCTGAGGCACTTACGCAGCTCATTGCTGGAAGTGACACTGTGTCTAACACAGCATGTGCAGTTATTTATTGGATCCTCCAAGGCGATCGAGCTAGCCGTGGCGGTATCGTGTCCCGCCTACAGGCTGAGCTTGACGCTGCCATTCCAAAGGGCGCGTCAATTGCTGAGCATGATCAGGTCAAGAATTTGCCATTCCTCAGGCAGTGTATTGACGAGGGCATGAGATTGCATTCTACGTCAGCTCTTGGACTCCCGCGGATTGTGACTGCGAAACAGGGTGTTGACTACAACGACGAGCACTTCCCGGAGGGAACAGTTCTTTCGGTGCCAAGTTTCAGCATTCATCACGATGCTGATGTATGGGGCTCAGATGTTGAAGAGTTCAAGCCAGATCGATGGCTTAACCTGACCACTAGGCAGAAAACCGGGTTCAACCCGTTTTCTTTTGGCCCGAGGGCATGCGTTGGTCAAAATGTCGCTCGCATGGAACTATCATTAATCATTGGAACCGTGTTCCGCCGATATGAGTTCGTATTGTACCAGGAGAAGCTGGAATCGCATGAGGGTTTCTCCAAGAAGCCTGTGGAATGTTGGGTTGGCATGAAGAAGAGGGATAGTGCGTGATTCACCACCGGTGACATTGGGACAGAAGCAATTCGTCGGGCGCTATGAATTGTAATTTGGGTTCAAAGAAGCTATCGATAAAACCCAAATCATACAAATGAAAGGCTTTCGTAATGATCCCCGTCACGCCATCATTGCTTGACTATGGCGACATCACAGTTTGGGGATAGCCCCATTCTTCGCTTGGTCATGCCGCCGTCGTAAGCGATCGGCAGGAAGTACTTATCCGACATTTCCATCCGAGCCAATGAGCGGACAATTGACAGCTTGCTCAAGAATGGCGCCTGCAAAATCCTGAGGCGGAGTTAGAGGTCCTGACGCGCTCCTCGCCACCGGTTTCTGGCCTGTGGGAAACACTTCCGTCATCCAACCTCATCCTCCCCGCATTGCGCCAGGATTTGAGATGGACCTAGCAGGGCTTCCTATCAAATCTAAAACATTAATAATTCTCCCCGAAGCCTGTCGCTAGCATCTTCAGTCGGTGCGCTCCCGAAGACAGTATTATAATTCCGAGCCAACACGTGATCGACTCGTTCAGTATAATTTTTCTTGATAAATAGCCGACGCTTGCGACAGCTTCCAGCCGACATTGCCAAGTCAATCTTCCGGAGAGTATGGACAGAGAAGAAACATTGCCTACAGCCACCGGCAAGGCTGTGCCGCGCGTCAAGAGAAAGAGATCCAGATTCGGTAAGCCAACAATCCCGGAAACAGCAGATGGTTGAATGTCACAAGAGTCTATCTCAAGCTAAACTTGGGTTTGTCATGATAGGCTGCAATACTTGTCGTGCTCGAAAGGTAGACCAATTGTTCATACTATATATCACGACTCTGTCACAAATTTCTAATTTGGAGTCACTAGGTGAAATGTGACGAGAGACCAAATAGCTGTGCCAATTGCGAGAAATTGAGCCTGAAGTGTGCCGGTTACAATCGCCCTAGAACTGCGTCGAAAGCTGGCACTGGAAGCAGAACCTTTCGATCATGCAATAGTTGCCGCGTTGCTAGGACCAAGTGTTCCGGAGAGAAACCATCCTGCTCTGCTTGCCGCATGAATGGCTTCGAATGCTCCTATGAAGACGTCTCCAACAAGTCAGTTAGTCCATCAAGTCACCAGTGGGATGATGATCAGAACTCAACCTCGCACTCTCACGCATACCCAGCTACTTCGACCTTGCAAGCCACTTCAGTTGCACATGTTAATGCTATCGTAGAGGACTCTCCCTTACCATGGTAAGTTCGCTCTAGATGGATGAAGGGTATTCACTCAAAACCACAGGTTACGATCTAGCGGTCTTCCCGAAGCTAAGCAAATCCGTTTATTGGTGACCTACTACTTTCAGAATTTCCATCCTCTACGATGCTTTTCTTTCATCCATCCCCCTACATTCCTTCGAATACTGGACGACGAACTTGCTTCTGGCCTGCAGCAAAACCCCTTGCTCCATATAATGTGCACTCTGGGAGCGCAGTAAGCTTGTTCCTAGCATTGAACTCTTGGCAAGTCTGGTATGCGCTGAACTTAGACAGGTATTTTGCTCTGGAGTATAGTGATACTGTCGAAGTGCTGCACCATTCCACGATCTTGTTAGCGGGAAGAGAATGGGCGAAGACAGCCGAACGTTTACTCCTCGAGGACCTGAATCAAATAAGTATAGAGAGACTAATGGTATTATCTCATGGCGTCCTTGCTAAGAAGGTGTTTGTTTATATTAACGGCGCCCAGACTGCTCAATTATTGTACGATTACGCCCTGAGAATGGCCAACTTCACGCAGGCCTTCATCTTGAGCGCGATGATGACTCGGATGACACAAGCGCTTCAGATTAATCTGGAATTCTCTGCCGATATTCTGGGATCATCTCCTCATAACGTGCTCTCGTGTACAGATCGCGAAGCTCGTCGTCGTCTTATGTGGAGTTGCTATATCACTGACGTTCTCTGCGGCAGCGGGGTTGAGCAGTTGACCTTGATCAAAGAAAAAGATGTGAAAATACAACTTCCATGTAACGACTATAACTTCCTACACGAACGGCCCTGTGTCACTAAGACATTGAGGGGCGCACCCTTATCCTTTATACCACCTCAACTTGTTCCATCGCAACTGGATCTTGATTCAAATCTGGGCATGTTGGCGTATTTTGTACAACAAGTTGAGTTACGGCAACGTGTTCTTACTTACATCAAGCGCTTGAGCGAGGCAAACCAGCCATGGCTAGCCAACTCCGAATTCGCTGCATTGGATGCAGAACTACGGAATTGGTATGACTCGCTTCCACCTAGCCTCGAATTTTCTTCTTCTGCAATCTATATGCGCAAAGAAACCTTTCAGCTTGGAGCACTTTGCCTTTTCCATTGCTCTTATCACCAAACGATGTGTGATCTATATCGAATAGGAACTCCAGGTTTATATAAGCTGCGGTCGCCTTTTTATTTCCCACCCGAACAGGCCGAATTCCAACAACACCTTCAATGGACATTGTTCAAAGAAGCAAGAACCCTCGCAGTGATAATTGCGGAAGGTAATCGTCATGGACCACGTATCATAAGTGATACCTGGCTCCCAACGATTGCGTATGATAGCAATCGCATAATGTTGTTCTATCTGACGCAGATTACCGATACCTTTGGCGGTAGCAAAAAGGATCTGGTTATGAGCACAATTCCGTATCTACAAAGCAACTTAAAGGCGCTAAAGTCGATGATGTCGACCAACGTCGTTGCTGACGGCTTGGTAGGTTTTCAGTCCTGACTATTATCGAGATCGGAGATAGCCTGACTGCCAGAACAGTATAGAGCTGCAGAAACAATGTTAGAGAAGTTGGGTGTTGCTTCGAACAACATTAGGGCTTTGCCGAACCTGATTCTCGACGATCCATATCTGAACCTATTGAGCAGAAATCGGCGAAGTGTGCCAGGGACACCTCCTCAAACCGCTCCCGATTATGTGCTGAATCCTTTATCGATATATCGGATGGCAAGAAATGGGATTCCAGAGAGACATGCGCCCGAGTCTTTTGAAGAAGGAGGCCCAGCAGATACAGATCAGCGAAAAGAGCCACATACGGACTTGGAGGTGCACCGAAGCTTTGAAGCCATGGAGAATCTTGATTTGAATTTCGATCTGTTCTTCCTGCCGGACTTGGACTTAGATTGGCAACCGGCTGATATGGTTGTCAGCGCCGGTATCGATGGCGACCGGATGCTGCCATGGACTGGAGAAACCCAACTGGGAGATTTCATCTCACAAACGGATCCAATGCGCTACATTTAGTTATCATAGTATTGAACTGCACTCTAATAGTTTCTCTTCGCTGAGATTTGAGAACTAGACTTATGATTACTCAGCATCCAAAGGGCACACTGGAGGTGTATCGTCAACTTGAATCCCACCCCTCTTCTTCAAATGCGCGTCTGGATATGGGAGTTTCCAGCCCCCCTCTTCTAACGGAACGGACAACCACAGACGCATGAGGTGGCGTCGAGGAAGAAGGTTCCCAGCTTCATCTTTTGTTCCAGGGGCGTAATCTTTGTACGCCGTACGAGCGTGGAAGACTTGAGAGTTGCTCAAAAGCTGGATATCGCCAGGTGCCAGGATCATGTGCAACGATTCGCGTAGACATACCTCTTCCAAAACTTTCATGGCATGTAGCTGGGCGTCGGAAAGCGGAGGAATTTTGGCGTTGGGGCCGGAGTTGAATCGGGATAGCGATGTAACGTTCATGGGATCGAACTTTCCATAAACGCGAGGGTTTCCATGAGGATCGTTCTCCAAATAGAAGACACTGGCGCGAATCCAGGGCTTCTGTCCTTGAGAGACTTCACCTTTGCGGTCTAAGTACCAAGTTGGCTCGCAAAGGATCTTTGCATCTTCCGGGTATTCCTTTTGCAGAATGTTAAAGACATGATGCATAGAGACAATATCAGACTCTCCTCCCTCCATGGCCTTCGCCATACAAAGCAGACCAACCAAGTCAGCAGCGTCGGTGTGGAAGTACTGTCTAGTCACTGTGAGCGGATCAACTGATATTCTGATCTAGGCAAAATTACCTGGCATTTGTTCGGTAAATGCGAACCTTGTCCGTCTGAGTGGCATCTTCTCCGAGATCTTTTACATGCCCCAAAACATGACCGCGGCTGTTTTGAGACGTGAAGTAACCAAGATGAGTACCGAGCCCCATGTATGCAGTCGCCGACTTCTTGAGCCCCCACGTCTGGACTGGGAGGCCTTTGAAGAGCCAAAATCCTTGACCATCCACAAGGGTCTTGCGAAGGTCTTGCAGGCGACTAGAGAGCGTTGGCAACCTGAATCGATCCTTGTCAAGTGTCAGTCACCAGTGCCTTGTGAATCGTAGCGTGATGTCCCGTGTCTAACCTTTGTTATTCCTGTCAAAGGAAGGCCAGCCATAATAAAACTATCAGCAGCGGATTCAATCTCTGCAATCTCGGAACTGTTGAAAATGTGTGTCCATTTTTCCGGGTTGTTCTTGAAGTCACTGGCTTGCCATACTGTTGGGCCAGTAATTTCAGTAGGAAAATTTTCATATGGCTGGACTGCCGAGTAGACGGGTTCTTGCTGTCCTGAGGTTTTTAGACCATCGGGAAAGATGGATTTATTCAATCCGGCAGTGTGGGTAAGGCTTGCGTCGTCGTACGTGAGTCCAGGTGCCATGATGATTGGTGGTTTCTTGTGGAAAAAAGTCTCAGTCTTTGAGTGCGTAATGTGATTCGAAGTTGTGATTGAATTTGCTCAGTTCCTGGTGACTCTGTTATTGAGGTTGTTTCAATGAAGTCTTTATAGTTGTTGGAGATTCGAGCAGCTCTCTGCGATCCACCTACGGAGTGGCCCATCACTTAAAGGTGGAGAGTGAAGGCATGTAGCAAATGGCGTGATTCATTCTGTGGAGTAGAAGCATCCTCAGAGATGATCATTGAGCCATAGCCCGCCAGGTCAAAGAAGTTATGTCGGTTCGCCTGGGTCGTCGGCTCGGATGGATCGGTTGCTATAACGGCGCGAACTCTGGGGCCCCATGGGGGAACTCGTCGGCCCTGGAGATAAGCTGCGGGAATTCACTAGATCCTTGGGCTCGTTTTAAAGTGCGGAGAGCCTTGAAACGAGACAGGGAATCAATGAATGACTCGGCGCCGAGGTATTACTAGATTAATGTCCTTGCGAGACACTAGTAATGGTAGAGCCACTACAAAACCCGACATCTTCTCCGTCCTCTCATTCCCAAACATAATCCGCTTTCTCTCTTAACACCAGGATTAACAATCATGAAACTCTCGGATTGGAAGGCGGTCACGCCTTATGTCATGTTCTGCTGTTTGACGTTTAACGCTGGCAATGTCCTTTTCGGAATGTAAGAATGAGGATTCTGCTTTTCTCAGAACCCTAGTTAGTAATTCTGGGATCTTTCTGACGAGAATTATTTAGTGACACGGCATCTTTCGGTTCACTTCAAGCTCTGCCCAGTTTTTTGAAGCAGTTTGGCGAAGAGCAAACCGATGGAACGTTTGCGCTTTCTACAACCAGAAAGAGCATTATGAACTCTGGTAAGCAATGGTTTTTAACCGATCAGCGGAACCAAGTTCTAAGCATCAAAAATATAGTGAACTGGACCGGTAAACTCGTGGGATGTGCGATTTTCGAGCCACTTTTAGAACGTTTGGGTTTCAAAAAAACAGTATACGTGCTTGCGGTAATCCAGATTATCGCCGTCATACGTCAGTAATAGACCTTTATGGTCGAAAGAGGCCCCCAGGCATGGAAGAGCCGTTTACTAATTCTGGCAGTGGAGATATCGGCCACCAACTGGGTGCAATTCTCTATTGGAAGAGTTCTAGCCTATCTTGCTGTTGGGATTGTCGAGCCTACAGTCCCAACATATCAAGCCGAGTTGGCCCCAGCACCATTGAGAGGCTTCTTTGCCGGCAATGTGCAGGTTCTTGTCCACCTCGGAAGTATCTGGGGTTCAGGCATGAGTCGTGCCTATGCGTATGAACAGGGGAGAAAAGGGTGGATGATCCCAGTATCGATGCAATTTATTCCTGCGGTTCTTCTCCTAATCGGTGTGCCGTTCTGCATTGAGTCGCCCAGATGGCTTATCAGCCACGATCGTAAGGTATCTCTGTGCCTTTTCTCAGTCACTTGTGACACCTACTAATACGGGTTTCAGGACGATGCAATCCGGAATTTAAATCGAATTCGACCGCAACACGACCGAGAATCCGGGCGTACTGCGCTTGAAGTGGAGGCGATTGAACAGGCGATCAAAGAAAGCCAGAGCATCAGACAAGGAACATGGATGGACCTCTTCAGCAAGCCCTACATAAACCGCACTATCGTAAGTTGTGATGGCATTTAGTGAGATGGAACTAATTTTTTAAGATTATTACGTGTATCTTCTTCTTCCAGCAAACTACTGGACAACAATTCGCAAATTCTTATGGCCCATCGTAAGTTCCAGAATGACTGAAGCAACATTATTTCGTTATTGTGGCTTCTCTGACCAGAATCCGATAGCTTCTTTGCATCCATGGGTCTACAGCCTGGTAGAACCTTTACTTACTCCATCTTGATTGCTTTTGCGGGACTCTGCGGTTGCATAATTGCTGTAATGACGACCGATACAATCGGTCGAAGAACCTTGTGCTACATTGGGGCGGCTCTCGCAACTATGTTTACTGCTCTGATAGCATCTATTGGTTCCAAAACCGGAGCCAATAACAGCACCACAGACAGTAACATTGTCATTGCCTCTGTCATATTGTTGAACGGGGTCTGTAAGCTAGGTGTATCAAGTCAATGTTGGCTAATTGGTTCTGAAATTGGAGGCACCCAAATGCGGAAGAAGTTGATGGGATGGGGAGTTGTCATCGACGTTATTTCCGCTTTCTTAGTTACCTTCTTTACCCCGTACCTGCAAAATGGGCCCCATGTCCAGCTTGGTGCCAAAGTAGCGTACGTGTTCATGGGTTTGGCTGCCACTTCTTTTTTCTTCTTCATAATCTTCACTCCGGAACTGAAGGGTCGCTCATTAGAGGAGGTTGACGAGTTGTTCGAGGTAATTTATCCCTTATTCACTGGCGCATTTCTTAGAATGCGATATACTAATCCGTATTTATAGCGGAAACTATGGGCGTGGCAGTTTAGTAGCGCGTCGACGCACGGTATAGGCGCTCAGATCACGGCAATTGAGAGGGGAAAGAAGACAATGATAAACGAAGCCGAAGACCCTAAGGCTGGGCAAGTCTCTCGAATCGAGGACATCCATCAAGCATAATTCAGTCATGAATGCCTTGACCGCATGGCTGTCCTCCGACTACGATTGGTTGACTTCTTATTTGGTTGCGAGGATGATAATCGGCAAGCTACAACTCTACATCGAACATTCCTGACCAATCAATGGTTTCCCATGTCGGACGAAGTGCCGTGGCTTCTCAATAGTCTATACCTTTATCTTGGGTTGTAGGAATCACAAATGCAGCTCTCCCCATTATACGTCCACTGAATTCTTCGGAACCGCCTACCTTAGCATTGCCACGGTATCGTGAAGCGGAACAAGGTTGTACAACCATAAGATCAACATTTGACGTTCCACTTGTTTTTGATTTCTCTGCGGGCAATGACTATGCCATTTATTTGGGCTTGTACTTTACCATATGGAAGATTCTGCACACTCGTTGATCTAGTCTATCGAAATGTATGGCCAGATCAAGGGACTGCGTACTGAGGATAGGTTGTGATAAGATAATCTTTCACACGAGGTCGAGGTCAAGTCAACAGGCGATTGATTCGATCTTGGCCTTTTACAGGAGAGAATCTATAATATATGTTCTCCTGTCTTCTTTACTATGCCTGATATTCGCTCCTAGGTTAAGCGCTTAAGATGTTCCATACTGTTCTCTTGAAATACTAAGTCGATTCCGATTCTTCCGTCCAAGGTGCTGCGTGGGCATAAAACGACGTAGTCTTAGGGGATAATCCTCTTTAAATCGTATTATTCATCCTCACGCAAGCTGGGTAGCTTGCGAGTAATTCCTCAGTTCATGGAACAAGAGAGCAAAACTGGTATTCTAAGGTGTGCTGGATAATGTATGACATCGAGAACTGTCCGCAGGCATTGTTGCATGGTCCACGGAAACCTGCTCAAGTTCGATGTTCACCAAATTTGTCCTAATGTCGGCATCCCTCTTCTTCTTATTTCGGGGTCTTCTGTTGTATGCCCATGCCTTCCCTTCTGCCTTTAGTTTCTCATCGTCCTGTCTCCTCAAGGTTTTCTGGCCTTTGACAAAAAACCACGAAATGAAAAAGCTTATAACGCAGCATGGGATCATGAAGTAGAATATGTTACGGAGGCCGTGGGCTTCGACGTGTGAGCAATATATTTTGCATCAAAGCCGTCGACGGATGGACGGATAACAGAAAAACGAACTTACTATAGGCAATGAGCGTCTGGGCTCTTTGTGATGCAGTTAACTCAAGATCGGCGGACTTGATTTTCGTCGGATCTGAGACGATGATTTGCACAGTGCTTTCTGGCAAGACAGCCAGTAGCTCTGATCTAGAAACTTATGAGACGTTAAGCGTATTCGTTTGAGACAAATATGTGTACTTAAGACTGTTATTCAGAATAGCCGCAGATGCTGACAGAGCAATTGTCCCACCAAGAAGCCGTAAGAAATCACGTGCACTTGTCGCAACCGCCATTTCGTGGCGCGGCAGACTTGCCTGAATGGCTATGAGCCCTGTCATAATCGTTGACCCTGCCCCAATGCCACTGAGAAGTTGAAATCCAACCATCGTAGCACTGGAGATGGTGGGCGTGATGAGACTCAGGAGACCGCAGGAGATAGTCCATATCAAATAGCCCAAATTCATCTGGACTAGGTAGTCTCCGGTTTTGGAAGTCAGTAGTCCCGAGGTTAGAGATGTTAGTGTCTGAGAGACGATAAGGGGTACAATCAAAATGCCTGAAGTCACCGGTGAAGCGCCTCGGACGACCTGATAGAACTGGGGAAGCTAGGTAGAATAGGTCGGCAAATGGGCGAGAACTTGGTGGCGTAATGACATACGTAATATAGACTGGCATAAAATACAAAGCCAGTAAAGAAGCTGCCGAAGAGAACCCCAAAAACAGTTCCGTTCTTAAAGATACTAGCTGCCACGATGTCAATCTTTGACTTAGAAGCAATAGTGCGTTAACCATCACCTACCTGGTAAGATTGGAAGTTTTGCCACCCGAGCTTCAACGTATACAAGCGGGACCAAAAGAAAAGCCCCGATGATAAGGGGACACAGTACGCCGGGCGAGTTCCAATTATACGTTGTTCTGCCCCTAGGCACGTCAGTGAGCATTTCATATGATTCATGGACCCTAATACCATGAGATAGGCAGAAGAATAAGTATTGTGGAGGCGAGCATTAGAATACCCCCCGTGTAGTCAATCTGTGCAAGTTTTTGCGCAATTTCTCCATGAACATTCTTTAGAGGAAGGCCACGCCAAACGATCAGGATGGTTACGGTTGAGAGTGGGATGTTGATATACTGTGAAATAATGAGCAGGGCACTTTTAAATGGCCCTAAGAAGATCACGTACGAAACACCATCGCCAGGATGCTTTTTCAGTAAAAACACCACCCAATAGAGGGCCCATGGCATTCGCGATGGAAGCTACAGCGCCTAATATGCCTTCATAAGTGCCGCGTTGCTTGAGAGTTACCACATCTGCCACCACAGTTTGGATAGTGGTCAGTATCCCACCACCCCCTATTCCCTGTAGAGCGCCTACGAGGGACTGAATTAACAATCTTCTCATCAGAACATACCCGAGCACAATTTACGGAAGACGATCAGCATTGTCATGTTCTGAGAAATGCTACAGAGAATGGATCCCAAAAGAAATATACACAATGCTGCGGTAAGAATGGTCTTTCGACCAAATATGTCCGAGAGGCGACCGTAGAGAGGAAGACAGACAGTGGAGGTAAGGAGATAGGACGTGCCGATCCACGAAGAATAGGAACTAGCATTGAAATCACGACCAAGTGTTGGAAGAGCGGTGGAAACACTGATTCAACAATAAGAAACCAAAAAATTAGCCGAAACGAGTAGGACTCACGCACATGGTCTGGTCAAGCATAGAACCTGGGGAAGGAATTGGTCACTGCATAATAATAGCTTTCGGCGCACATTAACTTACAGAAGATTGCAGCACTTAAGCCGGAAAACACAATCATGAGCTGTTTAAAGGGTAGCAAGTTGGTCTGATCTTGCAATTTGGGGCCGCTATCGCCGCTCCCGCAAACCTCGACGTCTCTGGTCTCATTGTTTTGCTCATCTTGAGATGCGCTTTGGTCCACTGCTTGATCTAACACAAAAAGGCCGCCGGCTGGATTGACGGCTGGTGCTGAAAGACCTGTCATCGAGATGAACCAATGTCTTAAGAGCTGTTGACCTGATGATAGCGAATTTCACTCGCCAGCCCCGAAAACGTTTTTTTTTGCGGGGGGGGGGGGAATCTGGAAAGGTAACGAAATCGGAGAACAGAGCAAGAACTGATGGAAAGAAGCGAAGTGTTTGTATCACGCCACACGTCGGAGTTTCATCGGACCATAAGATGCAGACCGATCAGGGCCGATTTCCGGCGCTGTTTTCGCCATTACCAATCAGGCTCGGATGACGATGTGCCGTTCCGCGGGATACATGCCGCTATCCGCATTTCGCTCCGCATTCCGCTAGACAGTGCTTTTGCTAACAAAACTTGCAATTTCTGACCCAGGCTAAAGGGTTAGGGTTACATATGCTGAACAATTACTAATGAGCGATAGAGTAATACCATATTCCTTTAAAAAAGCATTCAGTTATCCTTTGTTTGTAGCTTCTTAGGCAGTAACTGCTCTTACATGAGGAGTTCCCGTCATAATCTTGGCCGCTGGGGCGATCTAGCGTATGATACGAAGTTGAAGTCAAATCGTCTCTTGAGTCAATCCCGTGGATTCTGGAAACCGATCGAATGAAAAAGGATTATTGAAGGAGCAAGGAAAATTGGAAATGCTTTTCAAATCACCGTAGACAGTTTCTCTGAGGAGTTCAGTGGCAGTGTAATTCTATTCGCCGCAGATGGGAGGTTGTTCAGTCAACTTGATCCTCACGAGAGGAGGAAGAAGGTTCACACGTTCTTGGACCTGCATATGCTTTGCGAAGGCCATGACTGACATTGGGCTCTTCGCCATTCCGAGGATCTCTTAGAGCGTGGCTGACTTTCTAAATGAGGAGGACTTATATCAATTAAATTTGCGTTCTGATTTCGCACGCTGCTCTTATGAAATAAATTCGCATATCTTCTCGAGATTTGTTCTAAATACCAAATTTAACATGCAAGTTCTTGCTTTCCTAATGAGCATGAATTAATTTTCTTATAATATTCTTTCCTCTTGTCACGAGGCCGGTTTACAGGTTTTGTGAAAGATTTTACCATAAAGAGAGGAAATTACTGAAAAATAATAATGATTCTACCATTGCTGGCAATTAAGGGTAACGTACTCCACAAGCGAGTCGCGCACACAAGCGAGTCGCGCACTTTTAACCACTACGCATACACAATCT
>WOFQ01000070.1:0-138328 GCA_012184525.1 Xenoacremonium recifei
GCGACGTACCATGCGCAGGGCCGATACGACGAGGCTGAAGGATTGAAGGATCAAGCATTAGATCTCCGACGAGAGGTGCTTGGAGAGAAGCATCCGCATACGATACAAAGCATGGCATACCTTGCCTCAACGCAGAAGTCGCTACGGTCTCTTGCAAGACCAGTTCAGCCTTTGACGACCAAGCAGGTCCGTGATCCAGAAGAGCGGGAGGCGCGCAGTCGGTCATTAAGGGAAGTTATATATGTAAAGGCTAGGAAGTTTAAGAGATGGGGATCCCACAAGAGTAAAGGGTCTAATTGATCTAAGTGGTTCTATTATACTTGAGGGTCGAAATTTATTATATATATTATACAGTAATGCATACTTTCGATAGGGTATATCAGACTGATGTATGCCCTTGGATGCTGTTAGCGATCACTGTGCTGATACCGTGTAAATATAAAGGGGCAACTGTGAGCACAGCCACATTGGTCCAAAACTGGCCCTGGCCTTAGAAATTTTAGACTCTGGAACACTGACGCTGAACCCGCACCCTAGTGTACCATAGCTTCGAACCCCACGTATCTGATGACATAGACCCCCTCTTAATTCCCGGATCAACTCCGAAATGGGTGTCCTGCAAAGAACAGCTTTTCTTCGACTAGAACGGATCAGACGGACCGTAGCCCTTTATGCCCATGCACATCTGGCAGCCTTAACTGGACTGTCTTAAGCAGCTTGGAGAAACAACTTTTAGTTTGGGGAGTGAGCTTCGGTGGGGGCGTGTATTGTCCCAGTGTAACCAAAATCTGATTGACCCTCTCAACAAGAACACTTTGCCAGAGTTCCGGGATAGCCGTTTGCCGAAAGATATGCGAATCTAATTCCTCCATCTACAGTTCTACAGGCGATACACTTTGCACTTCACATTTTTTTTTTCTTTTTTTTTTTTTAAATTCGTTTGGTGAGAATCTTGTATAGGCCCTCTTGCCCACCACAGAAGGTACGAAACAACAGCGCTCGCAGTCTTTGAGGGCCAGAGTTACGAGAATCTTGGAGACGCTCCTGGCAGTGAGATATAGTAGGGGAAGCCGGAAGACTGAGGGTAAGCCTGCGGGCAACCAATATTGGATATGTCTTAGTACTATTCCAGCATTAATGCCAGATCAAAGATGCGACTCGAGAGTTGTAGCAATGATTAGATCTCTCTGAATGAATGTTGGGAACCTCTCGCGTATAAGTAATCTTCCACGGACAATCCAGCTCTGAGTTTTGGAGTGATTCACTTTCTTCTGAACGACTATTTGGTTTGGCGGCATCAGAGTCTGCGAATCAAGAGACGCGAAATAAGATAGTTGCTATTACATAAAGGTAGGCAAAGCACATCATTCGCAACAAAATGACCCACCCAGCACGCGCGCGCAGAGCGTCTCATGCGCTTTCGTACATCTGTGCTAGGGATGCAGTCGGAGGTAGTTCCCCTGGAAGAAAAGTCAGATAGACAACGGACCTGTTAAGCAGAGAATTTCGCCCCCCACTGCCATACCTCAAACACCACAAGTAGAGGATCTATATTTTGTCACCCTGTCTGAATGAGTCCAATTCGAATGTATGTGCCGACCTGATGACGGATGAAGCCTTTTGTAAGAGACCAAGTAGTAAAGTTACGGAGGAGGAACGCAGATTGATTGGGTTTAAGCTTGGAGATTAAAGTTAACTCCACGCTCATTCAGACAGCAGAAAAATAGAAGACATGAATAAATAAGCCCGGGAACTCATTTCTTTATCGGCTCAAATTGCGTTCTCAACCCTGAGTAAAACTATATGGCCTCCCATGGATACAACAGCATGGCTTGACTACATGAAGCCACCAGAGTTACAGCTAGGTGACCCTATTTTCAGCTTGATGGCACTCTATTCGGAGCTCTCGCGTTTTCTCGGCCTGACTACCCAGGCGGCAGACTCCAGACTGGCCACCTTTCTAAGGTTGTCGTTGGTCTCAGAACAGACAACTCACCCACAAAGTGGGAGCACGATGGTCCCCGTTCAGATGATCCTTCCTCTTATAACCCCTCCTTTTGCAAATCCGGGGACTCACTCTGTCGTGTTGGCTTCCTCGGCCACAACGTACCACGGATTTGTGTCGGGTTGGTCTAAGCGAGCGGCACGGAATTATATTGCACCGGCCCAGTCAAAGAGTGTAGGTTAGGTACCTTAGTCTTGCCACTCCAAGAGTGGCCGACTCATCACCGCCATGTCTTTGACCGGGCGTTCACAATGGCAACGTCCCAAACCAGATCCAATTCTGGTGAACTTCGAGCGAAGGTGTCGCGCTGCAAAAGAACAACCATTCCTGGATGAGAAATTGATGGAAGAGACCGTGGCAGTTTGTGACCCCGCCTGCCGAGGCACTTTGCTGACGACAAAGTTCTGGGACAATCGCCCGCCTGAGGGCACGCAATACTGGGCAGCTCAGCGTGAATGTCAAAACGCTGCACTGTTGGCGATGATGCGATATGTAATCGAGAATGTCTCTGAACCTATTTGGTTGAGACCAACACCGAAGACACAGCGTGATGCTGCCCTGAATCTCTATGCCTTTTCCGACGAGGGTCGCCAGCGGCAACTTTTTCGACGGACACCCGGCGCGGTGGAATATAGTACAGTGCCTCATATGAGGAAATGCCATGGTTGGATGATGATAAGTGGCAAAGAAATCTGGGCGCTGCCTCGGGTCCTAACTCCTCCCGAGACAAGACTAAGAGACGGCACCATGCGTCAAATATTACTGAGTGAAGATTACTATGCCATACTTTATGAGTATGTGCCTGACAGCGACCATGGGCTGGATTTTGAGGTGATCCAAGCACAACTGGATTTCTTTTGGCTCACTGGATTCTGCATGGTGCCGTTGCGGAAAGATAATTGGAAGGGTGCCGGGATTTTGGTAGATATGGCAGACCTAGTTTGTCCTTGGCAAGCCGAGTGGTTTACAAGTTTCTACAATCGAAAAATCGCAACAGGTATGATCGAGACGCCTGTACAAGACACGCCGCCGAAGGCCACGGCGCCAACCGTTTAATCTAGATTACAATGACTTCTATCCTGGCA
The DNA here is from genome assembly GCA_012184525.1 of Xenoacremonium recifei. Lineage (NCBI taxonomy): Eukaryota > Fungi > Ascomycota > Sordariomycetes > Hypocreales > Nectriaceae > Xenoacremonium > Xenoacremonium recifei. The sequence continues at coordinate 3,091 of WOFQ01000070.1, forward strand.
TGCACAACCCGTCTCCTGGGTTTCTCGGAAATAAGTTCACGAAGAGCTGGGCCAATTGGAATATCCTTGACTTCGTCATTGTCCTGGCCCTGTTGTCCAGTAGACATAAAACCTGCCAGCGGATCTTCATTTCCAGTCGAGATCGGATCTTTGTCTCGGCCATGTTCTTCAACAGCCATGACCGCGACCCAAATGAAAGCTTCCGCGGTGGCACTCTCCTTGAATCTGTGGCGGACGAAGTCGTGGCTGCAAATGACGACATCGTATTCGAGAAGCTCCGTAATGTCGGCCTTGGGACTGTCCAGAATAATGCATGAAGGGCGAGCGTGCTGATGTTATTAGTGGAAGAAACCTTGACATCTCAATGATACTCACTGGTTCAAAATGGTTTCGAACCGTCATACCATTGAAAGACACAAGCTGGTTCGCACACCACCAGGATGAACCCACAGTTAGGCAACATCGTTCGTCGGATCCTCAATGCTGCCAAGATCGCCGTCAGAGACTTTCCGAGGCCAAGGAAATCACACAAGAATCCGCCTTTGAAGCAAGAATCCGCGAGGATGCACAGCTTCTCTTGCCCTGTCTTCTGCCAGGGCTTCAGAACGGACTTCAGGCCGTCAACATCATCGGGGAACAGGTCCAGACGGTGGAGTCGATCCTGTATAAAGAACATTAGTAAAATGATTCCAAATTATTGCCAATTGCCACAAGAGGCTGCACAAGAGCTTACCACATGATCGACGAAGTCCTGACTGGTTAAGAAAGTCAGGGCATTGACAAAAGCCCCATTCAAAACCAAGTCGCGCCGGTCTTCGTTCATTGCTGCTTCAAATTGTCCTGGGCCTTCTTGCGCGTTCCCAGAAGAAGAAGACACCCGCTGTTTCTTTTCTCGCGAGCTTTTGGACTCGGATTGGGACGCTCTCTTCAATGAATCGTCAGCTTCGAAGGGAGCTGTAAGAGCTAGTCCTGTTTCCAGCGGGATTGGCTGAATGTTCGAGTCCATCTCGTCAGAAGCCCTTGGGAGTTACTTGATTCTACAAGACTCTTCCCGGCATTGGTTGAACAGCTGCATAAGGCAGGTAGGTAGACAGTGAATCACGTTGCCTGGATAGGTAGACGGGCAGTGAATCACATTAGCCATTGATTCACTGCCCGTCTGCCTAGGTACCTAGGTAAGTATAAACACCTACCTAAGGTAGACAATGAATCACCCCTCAAAGAACTTTCGCCTAAGTGGCAGGTACGGCGGGCACGGCAGGCTTGGTGTGCTTCCGTTTCTTCTTCTCGCATCATCTTTTTCCTTTCTCGCATCCACCTTTTTCCTTTCTCGCACCAGTCCTCCCCATTTCTCATAACTTCTTGTTCATCTCAAAATGCTTTCCGGGTCAAAGTTCAAGGCCGATTGGCTGAAAGCCGCTGGGTTTGAGACTTGGGAGGAGTTGAAGGAGGCCGCGACAAGGAACATCCACGCATTAATCGAGGCGAACAGACCCTTCAAAGAGGCGGCTGAAGCGCGAATGGCAGCCCGGCGCATGCGTTCCAAGGCAAGTCGATACCTCCTCGAACCAGATGAATCTTCGTATAACTTTATGTGCGGCGACGAATAATCCTGAAGCGGCGTGCGAATGCAGAGTCTGAACCCGAATGCAACGAGGATACATTGGAGGTATGATGCGAAGGCCTTCTACGATGGTGAATGCAAGTGCTTACGTTTCTGTTTCTGCCAGAATCGAGACGACATTGACGACGATGACGACGATGCCGATCGACTTGACGAGGAGGAAGCCGAGAAAAAAGACGACGAACAAGAACAAGAGCCAGATGAAGAGGAAGACGAGAGTGACAAAGAGTTTACGGTACCAACAAGAGAGGGTGAAGAACTGGACTCGGACGATGGCGATCCTCTCGATGACTCCATGTCTCCAGCATCAGATTTATCTTACGTTCCCGACCCGATGGAATTGGCTGAGAGCTCGGTTCGATCAACCAGCCCGGAACTCGATATCGAGACGGAGCAAGGCGAACTGATAGTTCAGACTTAGTGGTAGTCTCACGGACCTGATGTCATCCAACTCAATATATCAGAGGATAGCTCCCATTAAGTAAAGATAGGCAGAGAATAAGAACCGAGTTCCAGAGCTGTCTCCCATAATTGCAAGATATACAAACACGTCTGAAAACTCGGTTACTTTTGTTTCTAACCAAATGGCATCCTATTATTTGGACACAATATCATAGCTATGAACACTTTGCACTAAGCCGCATGACTTAATGGCAGCCTATTTGAAGCTTTCTCTCTGCACAATTTCCACCCAGTATCCATCCGGATCTAGCAAGAATGCCACATTGCGCATTCGGCCATCAGTAAGTCTCTTCTTCCAGGCAACGTTCAGGCTCTCAAATCGCGCGCAGGCGGCATCGAGGTCATCAACGATAACGCAAATGTGGCCGAAACCCTGTGGCTGGTCGTTGCCGTTATGGTAGCTGAAGTTCTCGTCCTTCTCCGTGCCGTAGTTCCAGGTCAGCTCCAGGAGACCCTCTCGCTCCGCCGTGCTGCCATCCTCGCTCACTGCTTGGGTGCCAGGGTAGCCGAGGAAGTAGAGGTTAAAGCCTGCAGCGGCGTTCTCGTTGGTTCTCATAAGCTTCATGCCCAAGACCTCCTGGTAGTACTTCAGACTCTTCTCAGCATCCTTGACTCGAATCATCGTGTGGTTCTGTTGGGCTTCTCGTTAGTGCCTATAAATTGGTTGTGTTTTCAGTCGCATAGTTGGCTTACCATGCGGTAACTCGACACATCTGTCTCCGTAACATGCTCGGTCTCAGTATGAGGGTTACGGGCAATGATCTCAACCCAGTAGTCATCTGGGTCAAGGGCAAATGCAATGTGTCGCATTCTTCCATCCTGGAGTCTCTTTTGGAATCTATAAAGGTCTCAATTAGTTCGGCAAACGGGATAAAAGCTTCGGCAGGGCAGCTCTGTTGGCTGGATCATACCTGACACCGGCATCCTCCAATCTTTTGCACGCGGCCTGGATGTTGTCGACACTGATACACGTGTGACCAAATCCTCTGTGGGGCTCTTTGTTGCCATTGTTGATATTATACTCGGGGTCATTCTCCGTGCCGTAGTTGTGCGTCAATTCAATCAGACCCTCACGGTCGAACGCGGTTTTGCCGTGAGACACAGCCTTAGGAGAGTCATAGGCTAGGAAGTAGAGATCGAACTTGGCCTCAGGAAACTCAAGCTTCTTGATGACTGACATGCCGAGCAGCTCGTAAAACTTGACTACATTGTGGTTAACAAGGGGGTGTGCCGCCGGGGCTCATCAAGGTACCGTACCAGACTCCTTTGGGTCCTTCACTCGAATCCTAATGCCTTGTCAGCAGTCGCGCACGATCCTATTGGCTTTCGCGACTTACATCGAGTGGTTGAACCGATAGGTCTCTAGATTTGTTGTGCTCGCCATACTGACGGATCTTACTTGGCCGTTCCCTGAGATGGTGAGCGAAGAAACTCCGAGCGGGGTAATGAGCGGTTGATCAAGTACGGGAAAGATTCGAGGGTACCGATACAGGTCGCGGGGAAGAGAGGAGATTTCCAAGAGACTTCAATCGCTGAAAAGCTCGCAAGTTGCTCATCTGGCCGTGAGGCAGATATTTGCTCTGTATTGGCAGCAGAGATTAGAAATACAATTTCGCGAACGGAGTGGATGATGATGGATCATATCGGTCGCACTTTCCACGCCGCAATCGCCCCCACCTCAAAAACCCGTGGCGGTGGATCTGACGTCAATTGCGTGTCAAGAAAGATGGGCAAACCTCTCACAGAGTCGAAGATGTTTGAGTCGCCATTGAGATTGGTATGTAAGACTGGAACAAGAAACAGTTTGTATGCGAGCCAATGATGAACTGTTGTCAATTGATGTTAGAGAATGATGTCTCCTGTATCTGCGCATCTTCCAATGCCGAAATCCCGACCTACGCCGGAGTATTTACGGATAGGAGCCGAACAGAGTACTCAACGGAGTATTTACGGGCCCTTCTACTCTACTCGCCAGCGCAAGGTCCCTTCCAGAACAGCCAAATTTTAGTCGTAGCCATTTTAGTCGGGTATGGCTGAGTCCTCACCGACGCTCGTCGGTCCGTCCGACAATGGCCTGTCGGCTGCCCTCGACCAACCGTTAGGGAGTCAGGGTTAGGACTAAAGGTAGAGCTATAAAGCGTTAACCCGCTCTGAAACCCGACATATCAGCATTTCCGGCATGACCTATGATCCATAGATGAAGAGCTATAGATCCTCTATATTCAGCTAAACAAAAGGTAGAATAAGGCAACTTTCATACTCTCCCCCCATATGGATGTAGTGGGTGCCCTTGTTGTCTAAATGCTCTAGACTTCCAAAGTTGCTAATGCTAAGATTGCGGCCGCTCACAACAGCCCGAATTGACTCACCTGCTTCGTACTCTATCCCCATGGCCCAGATGCCAATATCAAGCCTCACTATCTCCCCAGGCTTGATCTTTTCGACCTTCTCATGTGGGTGAAATGGCCAGTGAGGGTGCATACTTTTGCTCTCATCAATAGCACGATGAGACGCTCTCAGGATACCCAATGGTCCACGATACATGATTGCTTCTGTCTTTTCCTCTGGCTTCATCTCATCAAAGGATGATGGAGGGATAGCTTTCCAAGGAATATTGAGACTGATCATAACCTGTCCCTGAATATCGAGCTTCTCAAGAAGAACGTAGACGTCCATGTCATCGTAGTCGGGGCACGACATGTACAATACGGCCTTCGGAAGACCAACCAAACGAGTTGTTTGGTCAAAGCGATATGTGAACTGGACCTTATCATCTGTTTCTGATAGGTAACTAACAGAAGAGGATTGGGTCGCTTGTTCCGGCGAAAGGGAACCATCTTCTCTGAGATACATTTTCTTATAGTTTGTTCTTGGGATCGGGAAATCTTTCTCAACAATGTTTTCGTAAGCTTGCGGTTCCTTTGTGCCAAATCGCAAAACCGAGATACGGACACGGGGCGTCTTATCCCAACCGTTGGCATCCCCTTTGAGGAAAAAGTCAAAGAAGGAGAGCAATTCCTCTTTCGCAGCATCATCTCCCCAAAGATCATACCATTCTTGCCACGGGTGGAATCGCAACCACTTGTGAGGGGTATTGACCTGAAGCCACCCTCGTATAGCACCCATGCCGTGCATTGTATTGGTCCAAGTTCCCGTGATATATGTCGGGATATTAATCTTCTGCATCTCTGGACGTTTGTCGTTCCACCACTCATTGCTAAGGGGATGCTTCTGGAACATTTTACGGAAGCTTTCAATACCATTACGACCGTGCAGAAGATGCTTGATTATGAGTTTGTCGAAAAGGTCACCACCATATATGCCGCCTCGTCCGAACTGCTCGCGATATATATCGCCGCAGCCCTCCCACGGAGCAATCGCCTTGAGACTCGGAGGCTGTAAGGCAGCAATGAACCACTGAATGATGGCAAGATGCGAGTTTCCAGCCATGCCAACAGCACCGTTCGACCACGGCAGCTTTGCGATGCTTTCAATAGTATCGTAACCATCTTCAGCTTCCTGGGTGCCCATAATAACGAGAGTGCCTTCACTGTCGCCAGATCCGCGGGAATCGATATTGACGATAGCGTAGCCCCGAGGGACCCAGTCAGCAGGATCAGGGCCCTCAAACTTCTCGAGACCCGAAAGAGTCTGAGGAGGAATACCGAGATGCCAGGGTACTATTAGATCGAGGGACATAAGTCCGTTGAACTTCTTTCCGAACGGCGACCAACAAATAATTGTTGGGACAGGCTCACTGCAGCTTTGTGGTGGTCGGTAGATGTCGGCATAGAGTGTGACTCCATCACGCATCTTGAAAGACACATCGTGCTGAACTAAGATCTCTGAAGGTAAAGGCCGAGCTCGAGGATGATCGAATTTCCAACCGGCTGGAAGAACTTCAGAATGTGGGTTAAGCCCAATGTAACCTCCCTCACCAATTTTAGGTGGGTTGATTTGCTCGACGGGAATTTCGAGATGTATCTGTCGCTCAGACATGCTGTATATTGAAGTAGAGAGTACGGGGCGAAGAGTTTTGACCAAATCAAACAATTATGAGGACTGAGTCCAATGGTATTTCATACTCGTGGTTGTAACGCTGCCTTTCGCCAGCCTCTTTGAGCCCATCTATCCACTGCGCGTTCCGGTGGCGGCTCGGAATCGGAGTCTGGATGGGATGCCGAACCGAAGCGAGCCGACCCGTCGAGCAAAGAACGCGAGAAGTAGGATAAAATTGGCTTCATACAGCTGCTAGAGTCCGCTGTTATGAACAAGTGCAAGTGAAATTAGGTCGACAAGAACGATTAAGATACGCACATACGTATCTCTATTTGCCAACCAACTGCTTTTTCAACTTTTCGCATAGCAAACATCAGAATGGCTATCAACAGTGAGCCCACTAACCGTACCAATATGGCGAAAATCGATTTAGTCGCGTCCATGGAGAACAAGCCGTTGCGTCCAGAGCCTTCAGGCCCCCACAGACTCTTCGCTGAGTCTGGTGTCACCTATGGCGATTGGCGTGATGATTTGGTCCGGGACGGTTTCGCCATAGTCAAAGGTGCTATCCCCCGTGGGCGAGCAGAGAAGTATGGCGATGAAATCTTCGGCTTTCTCGAGACCTTGTAAGTGCAATGAAAGCCTCTCCATATCATTTTGACACTAAGACTCTGGTACAGCAACGGCGGAATGGGATTCAAGCGCCATGACAGCAGCACTGTCAAGAATGAGAATTTGCCGATCATCAACGAGAAGGGCATGATCATCGGCTATGGAGTGGCTCATGAAAACTTCACCTGGGCTATTCGCCAGGAGCCTGGGGTAGTGGAAGCTTTTGAGCGCGTCTATGACACCAAGGACCTGATTGTTTCATTTGATAACATCAATGTGGCATTTCCTGGACGTACGGATGTGAAGCCCAACAACCCTTGGCCTCACCAGGATCAAGACCCCGAGAAACCAGGTTTCCGATGCCTGCAGGGTCTTGTCAACATCCTCCCTAATGGCGAGAAGGATGGTGGCCTCATTGTTTGCAAGGGTGGGCACTTGCTTAGTGAGGAGTTCCACGAGGAGTTCAAGAACGAGGAGAACAAAATTTGGGCCTGGACTAAGGAGTGGTACGGCTTCACTGAACAGGGAATGGAGTGGTTGAAGAACAAAGGCTGTGAATGGATCAAGCTCACTGCCGAGCCTGGTGACCTTCTCTTATGGGATAGTCGCACTCCCCATTATAACCTCAGTCCAGAGGGGAGCTCGCCTCGCATTTGCATCTACACATGCTACATGCCGGCGGCTGATGCAACCCAGGCGGATCTCATCAGGAAGAAGAGTGCTTTTGAGAATCTGCAGAGCACTACCCATTGGCCAAATGCCATGCACGTGGGCGGTCCTCCCGTTCTCCGTGACGGCAAGCCCTGCCCCTACAACCACAATAAGCCTAGAGAGGCGCCAAAGCTTACCTGCCGCGGTTTCCAGTTGACAGGAATCCCTTACATCTTAACATAGTATGCCTAGCATGCAATGAAAGGTTATGTCTTCTCTTGTTTCAAACCTCTCAGCCTTATATCAAGACCTCGAAGGTGCCGTCAACATAAAAAGAATGTAAAATATTACTATGATATTGGCATTAAAACGCGTTTCATCCATCGAAGTGAACTTAGCTATCATCCATCTGTAGGATGGGTTGTGCTATTGTCATTTTCCATTCTCATCAACAAGGTTTCAAAGTCTGTCCAATCACATCCAATCTCATCCGTAAATATTGGTACAGTAAATGCCTGATCCGACAAAGAGTCGAGCACATTCTCATCCAGTATCGGATCAACATGATTACGGGAAAAGGGTGGAACATTAGACGTCTTAGGTTGCAACAAGGAATTCAAGCTTTGGTCAAACCTGCTTGTATCTGGAATATCAACCTGGGTAGGAGGTTGGCTTGGCTCAGTATATGAAGTTGGTGTTGTTGCGTCTCGAATTATTTGTACGAGCCCCGCTGAGACAGCCCTGACCCGGTCGGCTTCATTGAAGTTTGCACACATGCCATGGACCAGGTCGGCGGCGGCGGCCACAAGCTACCTGTTCTCAGACCCGAAGTTCGGTTGAGGGGGTTGGGAAGTCAGTCTTACTTACACTTTGATCAACTTTTGAGATGCGCGAACTGGGATTCTTCAGAATCTGCACTGCCAGAACGTAATGTGCTTGTAGGATTGGGAAATACGCAGGCGCGAGACATTGAGGCTGCGAAATGTCTGTATCGGCGAGAAGATGTATAATCTTCCTTGCTGAAGTAGCTACCATTGATTGGCCGTTGCGAATCAAATGTTCCCATGGAGTGCCCTTTGCGATAGTCTCAACGGCAAAATGGAGAGCATCCTTAGTAACAAGAAGTGAATTACGGAAGAGCATTATGATACTTCTGGGAGATTAGCACGAAATTTTCGAGGTGAAACTTGTGAAATGCCTTACGCATTGTGGTAGTGTAGACTGATGAACAATGAGAGGGATTCGTTCTCAGGAAGTACGAAATCAGAGGTAGGCCTATCAATACTGTGTCAACAGAACAAAAAAATTATTGCGAACTCGCATGAACATACCTCACATGTGCGGGGAGATTATTAGCCCAATCAGTCAACATTATAAATGCCTCTCCAGTTACATTGACCTTGTCTCTAATTGCTGCCTCTAAGGTTCCTTTGTTGGCTTGGTATTCTCGTTGGCGTGCTTCGACACACCGACGGATTATCCTACTAAAAACTTTGGCCATGGTGAGGATGACATGGTAAGGCTCAAGGGTTGCTGTTCTGAGAACTTCAAGGTCCAGATTATCGTAAGAACTGTCGGTGATGCTCGAGACATAACCGAGCTGGAAAGCAAAAAGCTTTTCGTAGCTGTAGATAGCCCACCAGGCCGGGTGGCGTTGATCGCTTTCCAGAGGGTTGGACTTATGAGGTTGGGTCCTGTTGGCTTGGTTGAGTCCCAGACAGTAGGCCACGGGCATACAAAGCCCCAAAGTTGTCCATGCCGATGTAATCTCATCGTTTAATCTGAGACATAGAGAGAAAAGAAACAAGACCTCGAAAGCTCCAAAAGATATAATGCCAACGAGGTGGCCTAAGCAATTGCGTGCTAGCGTTAAAGTCTTGCACATGTAACTCTCCCAGTCTGGTAGGCCTAAGATACATGCTCCTGCTGCTAGTATAAGACTCCTTCTCAGTATGCCGACATCACTGCTATTGAGTGAAAAAGTTGAAGGTGAGTCTGAATTTGCCTGCAAGGCTTCAGCCCGGGCAAGATCCATGCGAATAACTGGGTAGAAAGTGTGAATTTCTCGCTCATAGGCATCAAGAAGGGTCTCCACAGCCCAGATGTCAGGGATCAAAGGTACGTTTGGTGGGAAAAGCGACCGCATCGAACCCAAACTGGACTCCGGGGGTGAACCGTAGGTGCCGAATTGGTATGGGACCTTTAGCCGAAAACATGCCAAGTCAAGCCATTCTGTTAAGAGTTGAAAGGATGTGGTCCCTGTGCTCTGACGCCAAATAGGAAGGGGGTTATCGATGGTCTCTCTGCTTGATGGCGTGTCTTCACGATGACCCTGAGACTCAAGAACACTTTTTGGTGATGTCCTTGCTACTGTTGACACTGACATGGCATCAACTTGTGAGAAGCCAGCTGCGGTGTCCTGCTCGTAGCTTGACTGTGTCCCGTATTCCGAGGGGCTTGCCGATGCTAGAGACATAGAGTCTGTCTTCTTACCAGCCTCCCGCCGCTGTATTCGTTTTCCCGGTCTTCGAACATCCTCGGTAACGCAGACAACTCCAGCTAGGAGGCAAGCCTGGCAGGACGGCTGCTGCTCATCACAGCGCGTCTTGCGGCTCCTGCAATAATTGCAAGCAAAATTGAGGCGCCGACGCTTTGTCGGCTTCTTTGCCGTTGCCGAATTGGAACCTGCCATCCTAGATCCCGAGGCAGAGCCTGGGGATTCGTCGGGGATAGTAAAGGGGGGCATTATTGGATGGCGTTAGAGGAATGGCTGTAATCGAAGCAGTGAAGGGTCTGTGCCCGTGGTTTACAGTACCTTGGACACTGGGTGGATTCTGGGGTTCGATTGGCATAGAGAAGCCGGAAGGGAGGAATCAAGATGTGAGATTCCGAGCCGATTCCAAGGTCTTTGTCGAATTTAAGCTGTTGAAGCCAGGACTATTCCCCGCAATCTACCCCATGAAATCTCGGCTCCACCCCCGCAAACCGGTCGTCATTGGCCTCGCTTATTTGACTCTTTGGACGGAACAGCCAATCGGAGTCTTCGAATTACGGTGGAAGAGTGATTCCGAGCCGAACCGAGACCCTAGTCCACGGTAGAGGCTCGTCAAGACAGCCAGCTCTATAAGATTCGAGTCGTTGGCAGCCCAACGACATGATTGAAACAAAGGCGGACACAACACCAACATGAACTTACGACAGGGTTCCCTCGACACTAAGGCTGATATCGACACTGTCGAAGATGTCAGTAGCCGTCATGAAACAGCCGATGCGGCTGGTACCATTCACCTTTATCAAGATGGTTCCGTAGTGCTCGTCCCGACGCCAAGCCCTGATCCCAAAGGTAAGTGAGCCATGCTGCGGTGTGTTTCTCAGCTCAGACACCAAGGAATAGCGACGTCCTGACGTTGTACCATATCGTCTGCTCTGGAGCTCGATTGCTGACCACTCGCTGATAGATCCCCTCAACCTCCCAAGCTGGCGCAAGTACTTGATCATCTTGATCGTAGGCTTGTATTCAGCGATGGCTGTTCTTGGTACCTCTGGCCTTGGGTCGGTCTATCCCGAGGTTCAGAAGCTATATCCCAATGATGACCCCGCCCGTGTCAGTGACTTGCTCACGTATCCGACTCTCTTCATGGGTATTGGTAACTTGTTGTCCATGCCATTGGCTACTGCTATAGGTCGCCGACCTGTGTTCCTCTTGTCTCTGGTCCTCCTGGCCGCGTCAGGCATCTGGTGCGCGTGTTCCACAAAGTCACTTGGCAGCCATATTGCTGGCCGCGATGTCTTCAGTATGGCAGCTGGTCAAAGCGAGGCATTAGCTCCATTGATGGTTCAGGAGATTCACTTCATTCATGAGCATGGCGCCAAGTTGTCCTATTTCATTGGAGTTCAGACCAGTGTGACGGCAGCTTTCTTCCTCGCCACTACCTATTTGGTTCCGGCTATCGGACTGGAGTGGTGGTATGGCGTTATCACCATAATCAACGGCCTCTTACTCATCCTGTCATTCCTCTTCTTAGCAGAGAGCTACTTTGAGCGCCCAAAAGATGCTGAAGGTAAGACTCCTCCGTAGCTCTCACCAATGTCAGTTTGCAAGCTAATACCGTCCATAGAGGGCGCTGTTCATTACAAGCTTGATAAAAACGGCAACGTGTCCCGTCATGGCACTCAAGAAGGTGTCTTCCGAGTCACCACCCACCAGGACGGCTACCTCGAGCCGGAGAAGTACGGCGAAAGGACTTGGAATTACGATCTCAAATTGTTCCACATGAAGCCAAATTGGGGAGCACTTATTTCGTTCTATGTCGACACCTTCAAAGCCCTGGCTGTGCCTCCAGTTACCTGGATGCTCCTTCTCAATGGTGCATTCCTAGGCGTGTACATCTACCAAGCTTCGACTTTTGCCAACGTTCTCGTTGCTCCGCCCTATAACTTCAAAACCGAATATCTTGGATATGTACAACTGATTCAAGTCCTGGACTGTGTGTTGCTGGTACCAATTCTTGGCTTTGGCTCCGATTTCCTCTGCAAATGGCTGAGCCGGCGTAACAAGGGCAGATTTGAGGTAAGACCAGTTCATTTGCCACCATCGAGCATACACTCACAGCGTATGTATAGCCTGAATATCGACTTATTGTTGTTGTCATTCCCGTCTCCGCTGCCATCATTTCCTGTGTTATCTTTGGTCACGCAGCAGCATCGCCATACAACTGGCCATGGATTTCCGTTGTGGCTTCTTACCACCTCGGATATTTTTCTTTTTTAGCCGTCAACTTAGTTGGTATCACCTGGGCTATGGACAGTTTCCCCAGCAAGTCGGCGCCTCTTTTACTCGTCATTTGTGCTGGTCGGGGTTTTATCTCATTCGGCTTGAGCTACTCAACAGTTCCTCTCATCAACAAGATTGGCTACAATGGCGCTCTCAACATCTTCGCTATTATCACCGGCGTGTTGGGCGGGTTAGGATTTATAATGTACTTCGTTGGCAAGAGGGTGCGTATATGGGTACAAAAGAGCATCTGGCCTAAGCAACACGAAGAATGATCACTAGGTGGAAGCAATCAATATACCAACAGACACATAAGTTTATGAAAAAGATAATCATAAAAGAATATTGTCTTGGTCTTGTTTGCTGTAAAGGATTGACCCCATATATCTCACTGCAAAGGACTCACAGTTATAAGATCTTGAGCGTTGGGAGGAAAATCCAATGCCAGATCTGTGGACGTCAGTCTTATTACAGCTGCATCACAAGCGGGGATAGCCTTACCAAGTTTATTGCCCCGGCCCTTGATAGATTTGTAGATCTGATGGGTCTGACCACCTCCGACACGTTGGACTGTTGCATGCCATTCCTTCTCACCCCAGGGGAGATTGACAATTTCCAGATCATATGCCGTAGCAGTGTTGTCACGAACAAAAGGTTGAGTGAACGTTAGCATGCCGTCTGGACGCTTGATTAGACGATCAATCATATCAGAGTGCATGAAGTGACTCACATGATGACCCACCGGTCAACATACATATTTGCTCTCCATTATAAACTGGTTTACAAATCGAAGTCGTTAGCAATCTCTTAATCTGGACAGCGAAGTCTGTTTATAACATACGCCCGTCTGGTTGAAGAACCGGCTGTTTTGTGCAATTTGCAGAAGTATCGAGCAGTGGTAGCTGGACATATGTTAGGTATGGTTTCCCCAGCAGAATATTTCAAGCGCACCGCTGCAGCAGTAATTTCTGGCGAGGTTTGTCAGCATACTTCCCAAACGTGGTCGGCGATCTCTATGTGCACTAACCCTCAAGCATGGTATAATCAACTTGATAATTGTTCAACATTACCTGGACCATTGTCCTGTTCGGTGAAATCCCAGCCAAAGCTGAGAATCCATTGCTAGATGAACCCGCGAGCTCAAGACGATCGGGTGTTTTTGTTACCATCTGGCCGGATAAGACCCATGCGGAGGCTGCATTAAGGGGAACATCTCCGTGGCCAGTCTTATTATACCAAGCTTGCTAAGTGAGATTCCCGTCAGTGTGTATTCGTTATGCCGTATGCTGGATTACTTACGAAATAGTCTTCACCATATCCGTATCCTCCGTATCCCATACCAGGCCAGCTCCATGCCTGTTCAACATCGGCGTCTTGCCCGTACATCGCCTAAGAAGATCTCGTCAAACGAACTCCAAACCTAGAAAAAGGCCGCTAGTAATTACCACAGCAACTATCCAAGAAGCAAAGGATGCGGGATCCCAATACGAGGCAAGAGATTCAGCAGTGGTGGGTAAGATGCGAAGTGGAGTGCGGTTATGCTGCGGACATGATTAGCAAATCGTAGGCTCTCTTTCTCTCTCTTTCTATACCTCAGTGACCCAAATTGGTAGGTCTGATAGGCCGGCTGGGACGAGATAAAGCTCTCGAAATTGAGCTGTTGCTCTGACCAGTTCGTAAGGATTCCAGTTGAGCATTGATGCTAGGAGGACGTCAGTAGAAGCATTTGCCCAGAGGGAGAAAGGTCAACGCAGACCATCCCAATGAAATGTGGCAGCTTTTATTGGCACCTTGTTCTTTGCCACGTCGCTATAGAACTGCGTTTTCCAGGGGTCAGGTAGGGTATAACTCGCAGACGGCGTCCACAATCGTTTCAGGCCCCAAGCACCCACACCAGCCTTGGTACTGGCACGTGCAACACCGTTTGCAAATGCGGAGTAGTACGCCAAACTATTATTGTAGGAAGTATCTCCCGGCGTATAAAGCTGTGGCGATTAGCAAGGTTTTGAGGTCAAGGCGCATCCAGATAGGGGCGTCTCTCACAAGATCGGCTTCGGGATAGAAGTCCCATAGCTCAATAGCATCCCTGAAACCAGATTTGTGGGCACCGTTTCTGGTAAAAAGGTTTTTCACGTCAGTCCCTCTCTCGGACAAAGTCTGGTTTGAGCTGCAAGGTTTCGTAGGCCTACAAGTAACGATCGGTGATCATATATCCCATGCCCTCCATTTGGTCGAGGGTATACTGAGTCATGTTGAAGTGGCTACCTTCTTCGAATTGGGCAGATGCCTGTCGACAAATATTAATCTTTGAAACTTGACTGCACCCAGCTGTGAATTTGTGAGGGTTCACCTTGACACCACCACTGACCACGAATTTCACTCTTGCGTCAGCCTGAGCCTCAAATTAGGAAAGCCGTAAAGTATATATTCTGGTATTTCTGTAACCAACATTTGTAAAGTTATAGTTGCTGATGTTGTATGCGTCTCCGGCTGACCCCTTCTGACCTCCTCCCAGAAATACATCGGGGAAGGAGTCTCCTGGTGTCAATATCGCACTTATCATAAGACCTATCAGATGCTCACATATACAAACATGCTCAACTGCGCTATCCTTCCAATGCTGGTGCATTTGGGGAGATTGATCGTCAAATTGGTCCGTGGCATCACTATCGGTGGCTAATGCGCATGTGAACACCTCAATCAGCCCAAATGACATCGCCGGCTAGGTTACGACGAATACCCACGAGCAACCGCATTGTTAGTCCCCTGTAGATTCTTGAGTCTGCCAGTGACTGCGCTGGAATCAACAACGATGTGGGGGGTGTTGGTGGCAGCAGCTGCCACAGAGGCGACCATCCAGCTCCCGCTAAGGGGCAAAGAGAGGAGAAAATAAGAGAGAAGCATACTTTCAGACACAGAAGCTTAATGAAGGCTCGATTTGAGGTTTGATATTTCAAGAAAGAAGTGTCATCAGAAGGGTAATCAGCACTGTTTTGTACATCAACATCGACGCGCTAAGGAAGCGCCTCTATCATGTTTCCTCTCGCATCTCGACTTAATTGAGACCGAAGCCGCTCCCTCTGGGACCTTCTCGCGGGCTAAACACCCTGCTTGTAACCAATATTCCCCTGCCATCTGCTTAGCAATAGCACGCGCTCGCGCTCTGACAGGTGAGGTTTGGGCCTCCCCGCATTCTCACCAGCTGGACGTGGAGTGTCCGACGCGGGGTACGTCTGGGGTCTTGCAAGGCCGTTGATTCGGCCCTCTGTTAGCCTCGGGGAAGGGCCGACGAGGGGTTAATGGTCTGCCTGGTTGACAAATTATTTTCACAACATCTATCTGTCTGACCATGCCCAAGGCTCTTCGCTGACCCTGCAGTGTCCAACGCCGAGGAGCATAGACTAGTTCGAGATCTCGCCATTGACGGCTAATTTTGTCCTCGTCCTCTGTCTGTATGAGCCCTGATTGAGGTGCCCAGTGTCCAGAAGTGAATAGAAAGAAACTGGGCGAAGGTAATCATAAACCCCCCAAGTGTCTGGCATATAATTTCCAAATTGAATTCCGTTATATATATAGATTGCTATATTAATTACTCTATTTATTTAATCCCTTAGATCTAGGATAAACTCGATAAGAATCCTAATTTTGTATCTGTTGATCAAGGCGAATCATCATCGTGAGGGTAGTATTGGGGATAAATAGGCAACGGTGGCCATGCAGGGCGTTCGTAATCGGCTTCGAAGTGATGAACCCCTGAACCAACTACGAGACCCGCAACCTTCTGAGCCTTGGTATTGGGCAGTTTGACCTCGGCAACCGTATTTGGAGGGACCTGCACTGTCAAGTGGAATTTTGGTCCCTTGATACTCCATTTGACGGATATCATTCCATAGGGGCTTAGAAATTCAGCACTAGCATGTTCGAGGTCGCCTCCAGGGATCGGTGCAACGGAGAACTTCTGCCAGCCGGGGCTCAAAGGGGCCAATCCTGCTATGTAGCGATGTATCCAATCCGCCACCGCCCCGAGAGCGTAGTGGTTGAAGCTCGTCATCTCGCCAGGATTAATCCTACCGTCTGGCAATTTGCTATCCCATCGCTCCCACATGGTCGTCGCTCCCATAGACACTTGGTAAAGCCAGCTTGGGACCTTGCGATGATACAACATCCGATAGAACAGCTGAGATTCTCCAACCTGGGAAAGAGCGTGTCCAATCACAGGTGTGCCTGCAAACCCGGTTGCAATCTTAAATCTTGAGTTCCGCAAAATGAGATGCTTGAGCCGGCTTGCCGCCGTGGCTTCTTGTTCTGGACTCTCAAGGAGCTGGAAATAGATGCTGAGCACAAGAGCAGTTTGGCTATCGCAAACAACCCGACCCTCTGGTGATACAAACCGTCGTTGGAATGCGGCCTTGACTTGGGCATATGAACTGTCATAAGACTCGGCTAGCTTACCTAGCCCTAGGGCTAGGCAAATTTCGTGCATGAGAGAAGTCATCTTCACCAAGTATGCATTCGCCACGAATTGCGGATCGGTGATCGAGTTTCCAGGATCGTCGGGAGGCGCGAGAGGATCCAGCCAGTCACCAAACTGATATGAATCCTCTTCCCAGAGACCGGTGGCTTGGTCGCGTGGAATGCCTTGAGTCATCCATTTTTCCATGCTCTCCATTTGTTGCCGTAATATCTCCTTGTCGGCATACGACGTATATAGAGCCCAAGGCAGACCAACCAAAACGTCGCCCCAGATGGCAGTAGGATATCTAGTGTCATCGAGAAAGGCATTGGGGCAAAAGAATGGAGGCACACTACCATGCTCCTGTAGTTGTTCTGCAGCAAGATCCTTCAGCCAACCTCTGAGCATCCCTGAGGTATCATAAAGAAAGTTGGCAGTTGGGCTGAAAACGTGGATATCGCCAGTCCATCCCAAGCGCTCATCGCGTTGAGGACAATCTGTCGGTACGCTAAGAAAGTTTCCCTTCATTCCCCAGCGAATGTTTTCTAATACAAGTCAGCATATTCCTGGAGGGCTGACAGAAATTACATATTCGAGAGGCGATTACAACTTACGATGGAGTTGATTAAGCAGAGGATTGGAGCAGTTGAACCGCCCGGTCTGCTCCATGTCGGTGTGAACAACGACAGCTGTAACGGAGCTCAAGTCGAATCTTGTCGCTTCAGAACCAAGGCCATCAATTTGCACGTAGCGGAAGCCATGGAAAGTGAACTTGGGTTCCCAAACCTGGTCTTCTCCAGACAAAAATACAGTGTCACTGGCTTTACAAATCCGCAACGGCCGCGTAGCTATCTCCTCATCTTCCAACTCTTCAGCGAACTGGAATCTGACGGTCTGACCCTTGGGACCGCTCAGGCGGACTCGCACCCATCCGACTACATTTTGGCCGAAGTCGACGACAATCTTCTCTGTTGGCGTCGTGAGTACCGACTTTGCCGGTAGTGTCTCGATCGCCCGCACTGGTGGTCCGTCGGGGGCTACCAAGGAGGCGCTGGGCAGAGCCTTCACCTTGACCTTGCCCCAGGAGGCATCGTCAAACCCTGGAGCGCGCCATCCCTTTGGCTCGAGCGAGAGATCGCACACCTCACCGTCGTAGATTTCTGACGTGATAATACTTCCGGTGCCGAATTTCCAATCTGAATCAGAGTTGACGACAGTTCTCGTGCCATCAGACGCCTCGATGATTAGCATGGCCATGAGACCGACTTCCTCGCCCCAAATGTTTCGCACACCGCCCAAGAAGCCGAGACGACCACAAAACCAGCCTTCAGCAACCTGCGCACTGATAACGTTCTCCCCGGGCGTCAACATCTGGGTGACATCGAAGGTCTGATACACCAGCCGGTGCGTATAAGAAGTCCACCCAGGCGCGAGAGCATGGTCGCCGACTCGTATGTCATTGATGTGGGCTTCATAGACACCGTGTGCGGTGATGTAGAGCCGCGCCTTGTTAATGCTTTGGTCCAAGTGAAAGTTCCTTCGAAAGAGAACCGGCTGCTTGGGAAGCGAGGTATCGACCGGTTGCGCACTCGAGATCAGACCGCACGTCCAGTCACTGCGCTTCAGCAAACCGGCCTCAACAGTGGTGGCATCGGACCAGGGGCTGGGATAATTGTGAGGAGCCCGCCCAATAACACGAACTCGAACAGATGCTGCCGTGCCGGATTCAAGTGGTGTGCTGGGCCACGGAACCAGGACAGATTGAGACGATTTGACGGAGTAGACCTCGGGTGAGGAGGAGGTACCTGATCTCGAAATTTCGACCTCGTAGGATTCTTGAGTCCAGTCTTCGACATCGCCTGAGAACCTCCAAGACAGTCGCGGGCTGGACTCGCCGATGCCTATCGCAGATTGATGGTGTTCAAACTGTAACCTCTCAATGCGCAGTGCCATGTTCGGGATAACCGCCCTCTCGACGATGATGAATCGAAGTTGGGGAAGGGCTTCGAGGAGGGTGCTTCTCAGATGGCCACAAGCAGTCTCCTAGGCAATTAAGCTACCTCAACTAAAGATCTCCGGGCCTCGGAAGACGATGATGTATGTCTCTCTCTAGTCTCCTTGGAGGCTATATCGGGTTCGGGGGCCTCCCCCGAGGTTGGCGCCATTCTCGGGGCAGCTCCGAGCGAACCCCGCCCCTAAACACTACCCTCTTAAAGCTCCCTCGCATCGGGGCAAGGCCGACGCCCACCATCCCATCCTCCCCGCCTCCTGATGCTCTATTCGGTGTATTCGCAGGTATGGATGCCGGCAATACTTCCGCCAAAAGGCCTCATGTGGGTGCCGATAGACCTGGAGTGCGGACGGCCATTGCGTGTCGAGCATGTCGCGAACGCAAGACCCGTTGCAGTGGCCACCAACCAGCCTGCGCTTATTGTCTGAGGGCAGGAATCTCGTGTGAATATCTTCCGAGTCCCTTCACGAGCGCTCCCCCGAACGCGTAAGTGAACCAACCCTCTCCCTTCTTGGTTTAACTCGGAATACGAGCTAATAGTCAGGCCTTTTCTTGTCTCCAGCACACAGACCTTTGATCAATGGGGAGAGAAGATCCTGACTGCAATTAACAAGCTTGATGCCGACTCTCAAGGCTCTCAACAACGGCGATGTCTCCGCGGATCTGCGGCTGTGCATGCTGCCGACGACAACAATGTTCTGACAGCGGCTCTCGTCGGTAAGGCCGGGACGGAACCATCAGCAGAAGATACAGGTATAATTACTGTGGAGGGACCAACCGTCGTCACAAGTCTCATGTCTATCCTGAACTGGGATGTGTTCGCCCGGCAGGATGGCGTTCTAGCGCGTTTCTCGTCACAGTTATCGGACCATCTGAGACAACCTAAACCGTCGCAGACGTCCGGTAGAGAGACCGTGAACTGCACCAAGGTAGATCTGATGGCATTGGCTAACATCTTCGAGGCCAGCTTCTGGCCGGCCATGCCTGTTATTG
Source organism: Xenoacremonium recifei (assembly GCA_012184525.1). Classification (NCBI taxonomy): domain Eukaryota; kingdom Fungi; phylum Ascomycota; class Sordariomycetes; order Hypocreales; family Nectriaceae; genus Xenoacremonium; species Xenoacremonium recifei. The sequence continues at coordinate 22,670 of WOFQ01000070.1, forward strand.
ATATGCGGGAGCTGCGAGACCACATCTCCTGCGTTGGTGAACTAGGCGTACAATGGAACACCGAGTCCTGCGTGGTCCTGTTGATGGCCGCTTTAGCAAGCCAGCGCCCGCAGAACCCCGTCCCAAGCCTTGAACAAGGGCCGAAATGGGGCATCGAGTTAAGCGTCACTGCACTCAAGTATTGGAATATGGCAAAGAAACGATTGGTCTGGGCGTTAGAGGATTCTGGCCTGTTGGCAGCTCAATGCCAATTTCTTGCTGGGTATGGATCGCACTGAGATTCTTTCCATCTTCCTCCCTTCTTCAAGTCTAAAGCTGAGAGCCTGGTTTTTCCTGCAGGATCTGGTATTTATGTGTGTCCGAACCGGCAGCTGCCTGGAACATGTTCAATGGCTCGTTGCTAGCCATCGATGCCCCTGGGCCTCAATATGAATTGAGCATGCCAAATCGAGGGCGGACAGGCTTTGAGCCATTGGAGGATAACATCCGTTTGGCTTGTATCACAACATTGTGGTAAGTCCTCCTGACGAATTTGCTATCAGGACGAGGCTTCTCTCCCTATTAAATTGCCCACCGGCTAAATCCTTGGAACCCCCCAGCCGGCTACGCTCTGAAGAAGAGTTTCTCTTCTCTACAAGCGCCTACAATTTAGGCGGCCGAAATGTTGACTCTTCGGTCGAGGCTTGTAGCGAGGCTATCTTTCTCTTAGTCGTTCGTCAGAACGTCCTCGCTGGCTGCCGTATCCTTCGTTCAGATATGACTCTGGCGGACATATGCACCTTGCATGCGAGACTGACTGCGGCGGAGGGTGCAGTTGATGGTTGGTACTCGAGGCTGCCGACACACTTAAAGTTCCTCGACGAGGAGCCCGAGACGCAATTTGCACAAGGCAAATTTGATCGTGCCCTCCTCCGGGCCCAATATCATGAAACAAGGGAGCTGATTTTGCGGCCCTCCCTCTACGTGTCTTTATATGTGGAATATCTACAACGAAGACACACAAATGCATCCAGCCCTCGGATGCCAGAGGATGTCCTACGCGACTATTATATGCACCAATTTCAAGAAATGAGTCGACGACACTGTTGTCTGGTCCTTGGCCGTTTGGATTCTTATCTTAGCCCAAGCCCTCTTATGGAAGAGGATCTGGCAGACGCGGGCTGGCTCAAGCTACGAACGTGTCTCTGCCTGGCGCTGTTGCTTCTCGCTGCTGAACAATGTCACGACACAGTCAATGACGTCTCACCACTCCTTACAGACCCTACTTCTGTACTCGATGCCGTCGAAGACTTTTTGGGACATGATCAAATATCAGGGCTAGGAGTGGTGTACGCGGGACTATTGCATGACTTACGAAATGAGTTGCGAGCAGGTTCAAGGTTGGGTTTGCCTTGGCTTCGAGACGATGCAACGCGTAGGTCTTATTCGTAGTTTCAAATCTGAAAGTCTGGATGTAGGCTTCGAAGGATTGTCAAATACGTCGCACAGTCCCTCGACTCTTCAGACCAATACTCTAAGCCCTTGACCAGCATACTTGCCCCTTCCCTGCATGTTTGATCATCGAGCGTCTGTAGTTTCTCTAACCCAGGACGATGTTGCAATTTAAGCCTCCGAGCAGCTATAAGAATTAAAGCACTCCGAACGCTCTTCCTCAAGACCAACCAAGTATCATGTTGCCGATGAGTGGTCACTGTTGTCTTCATGAAGATCATGTCAAGTTCCAGGCATTCGTTTGCTAATAGAATCAACTTGTCTACTATGTTCGAGGACCATCCCGCGATGTCGTTATGGATCAGGATGTAGAGAGCCGGCAAGCATATGTCATGCTTAGCGCTGTAAAAACGCCACCGAAGGTAGTGCAGAAGCTCATCCTGGCAAGGCGTTGGGTCGTCCAGCGGAAATTGCATGGTAGCAGGCAATGACTCGTAATAAGAGGACAGCTGATACCTGAACTCTTGCAACACCTCAACCAGACTGCTGAAGAATACCTCAGGAGGTGTGCTAGCCAGGCGATAGGCTTCTCGTCGTTTGGCTTGGAAGAAGTTGTCGATACGCATCTCTAGTTTCCGAAGCATTATTTCAGTAAGGAAGAAAAACCATGATTGGTCCTCGTAAGATTCGCGAGGTAGGGTAAATGGCGCAATCATTTCGAGACTGGTGGCCGAACTGGGCAGCGTCGAATCGGTGTCGCGCGCATAGCCATTGGGCGGTGTCGGCAAAGAAGTCGAGTACGCTATCATATTCAAGCCCGAAGTCTCCATTCCAAATTCAACGGCTACTTCACTGTTGGGAGTCAGTCTTAGATCAGTTCAATGGGTGTACGTGATTGATTACCGCTCGGCTTTGAAACAGCTCCAACACAGACGCTGTTCCATGCTGTGGGAGTCCTTCAGAGGTTTACCACGAGCCTCACATGCAATTCTCTTGGAGATATACGAGCGGCACGTGATGGAGGCCATGTTCAACAAACGCCAGCCTCCAACAGGCCTATGCAAGTACATGAGGAATGTTCCAGCCAAGAACATGCACTGACCGGCAATCAGAGACGATCGTGCACACAGGGGCCCCAGACGTCTCTGGCCAGCACTGAAATAGTCTCGTGCTATTGAGTATCGATCGCTCGTCAGTCTCCTACAGCTATAATCCCTTAGGCCAGGGACGCGCCAAGGGCAGGAGATGGCACCCAAGGCACACGCGAGCAACTTCTCATGTTAACATTCCTCAGCTTTGCATCGAGTTTTTATAGACGGAACTCACGACCTGGCATGTCTCCCCGTCCCATTCGAGACCATTTTCTATTAGATTCGCCGCTCGAGCTCGCAGTTCGTGAGGTTCGAGGATCGGAAATTTGACGTGCACATTGCGGAGGAAGTTTTCAACCAGCTCAGGCACAACAGCGCCGTCATCTAAGCCGTTCCTGCCGCTGCTCACATTATTAAACAATTTGCGTTTTTTCGGGATTGAGAGAGGACGCTCGTCCCTCAACTGGCACGCGTCTTGGTCGCTGTCTTCTCCAGAGTCTTCAAGGATCACGTCCAGGCTGCTATTGACACTACCGCGATACTCTAGTATTGGCCATAGAAGTGTTTCCTCGACGGTGTATGTCCACCAGGCGCCGAAAGGTGGGTTTTCTGGTCGAGACAAGTCTCTCCTCAGCGATAGAGAGTGCAGAGCGTCTCCCTGAGCCTGATGATGGCTATAGATGGATGTCTCGGCACTTGATTCAGCATCTGGGTGCTCGTCGTGACCCTTTGCATTACGGTGCATCGCGGGGGCCAGCAACGACCGCATTTCTGCGAGATCTGCGGCTCCCTCGCCACCGTAACGCCGAGGTTTGAGCGCATCCAGGTGTTGTTCGACGCGGGCCAGTCTCTCTAGGATGACGGCGATCTGGTCTTGGCCAGGATTGTGAGGTGTTGAAGCTGAGGAGCGGCTTGGGGTCACAACACTGCTGCTGGCCCTTCTCCTAATTGTCAGAGACATTGGGGATTAGACCACGGTAAAGGTTGAACATGTGGTCTCAGGTGATGGCGTCTCGTACCTCTGGTCCAAGGCCAAGCTGGCGGCCTCGCTGTCCAAGGTCCCGACATGTGGGCCTGAGCCACCTGCAGATGTGAGGCGATGATGGTCCATCCTCTTTCGCGTGATGAGATGCGATGTGATGGACGGGGGAGGGGCCGACGATGTTAGTGTCGTGATCATCGGGGGCCTCCCCCGATGGTCTCGAGTCAAGTCAAGCGGAGCAGGCCAACGCCAGGCCGATTGCGGCACGCAACCCGTTCAAATACGTGGAGCACTCGGGATGCAATGTCCCGACTGTTCATTTCGCACCCGCATCTCGAACATCCCCGGACCCCATGTTTCCCCCTGTCACCAGACGACCGCGTGGAGTTGCTGCGGGGCAGCAGGTCATCTTTGTCTCTTCAATTTGCTCTGAAGCTCTTGTGGTTCGCTGGTCAAGAAACATTATATATACCGGACAAATCCTCGTCCATGAAAACTAACTTGGCCATTCATCAGCCACTCTTCTCTCCTCGGCAAGGGTAACCCTGAAAAGATCCCAAATATGTCGGTCTCTAACCACAACGACATGATCCACGATGTTATCCAGCATTCTCCGCCGTGGTATCGAAACCCCGGCCTCGTCAAGTTGTACCTGCTGCTCCTCTCCCCTCTCCTGACATCCACGGCATGGGGCTTTGACTTGAGCATGACAAACAGCCTCCAGTCCGTCGACATGTTCATGAACAATTTCGGCAACCCAGCTGGTGCAACATTGGGGTTTTTCGGTGCCTCAAGCTCTGTGGGCGGTATTGTTGCTTGCATCATCGGCGGACCCCTAAACGAACGCTTCGGGCGACGCATGCTGTGCTTTATCGGTGGACTGCTCGTCATCGGAATGGGCCTCATGCAGACCTTCTCAACATCCTTTGGCATGTTCTCGGGTGGAAAGCTGCTCCTGGGCTTGGGATCCAATCTACAGCAGGTGGCCGGGCCAGTGCTGGTAACTGAGCTGGCCCATCCGAAGCAGCGCGTTGCTCTGACTTCCATCTACAACACAAGCATCTACATTGGACTGATCATTGGCGCATGGATCACATTCGGCACCTTCAACATGTCTACGGAATGGTCTTGGAAGATCCCGTGCATCCTCCAAATCATGCTTCCCGTATACCAGGTTGCTACTATCTGGTTCTGTCCCGAAAGCCCCAGATGGCTTGTCTCAAAAGGACGCATTGAAGAGGCACGTGCTATCCTGATCAAGTACCATGGCAATGGCGCGGAAGATGCTATTGTACAGGCGGAGATGCAAGAGATTATCGCCGGCGTTGAAGCGGACAAAACACGTCTCAAATTTGATATCGACTCCGTCAAGACTGTCCTCGGCTCGAAGGGTAATCTTCATCGTCTTTGGCTGTGTTTCTGGACCGCTGTCGGCTCTCAGTGTGCTGGCTCGAATTTCATTTCCACCTACTTGCCCGAGATTCTTGAGCAGATTGGCATGACCACCTCCAAGGAGAAGACGCTTATCAATGGCATATCGAGCATCTGGTGCTGGGTATGTGCATTGATGGCTGCTTTCATCATTCCGTTCGTGACTCGCCGCCAACTTTTCCTCTTCTCTATTGTTGGTATGACAGTTTGCTTCATCATATGGACAGCACTTACTGCCACGTACTTGAAAACCGCCGAGAAGAGTTTTGGCATTGGCGTTCTCGTCATGATTTTTATCTTCAATTTCTTCAATTCTATTTGCTGGATCCCGCTCGTTATCACCTATCCTCTTGAGACAGTCACGACCAAACAAAGAAGTTTGTTCTTTGCTTTTACCATGCTCACAATCAACGCTTCCTCATTCGTTACCAGCTATATCAACCCTATTGGTATCCAAAACCTGTCATGGCGTTATTACATTGTTCAATGCGTATTCAACGCCCTGCTCACGGCAATCATCTACTTTACCTACGCGGAGACGCACGGCCGTACGCTGGAGGAAATTGCTGTCATTTTCGACGGCGAAGAGGATTTCGGAAACGCTATTGCCAACACCGAAATGAAGAAGACAGCACCTGCAGAAATTCATGAGGATTATGCTGATCGTAAGGTCTGATTAACTCAGGGTATCCTAGTTTCAGAGGGATTCGATTGTCGGTATGAGACCCAGTTGAGAAGTTAATACTCATTGAGCTCAAAAGACTCTAGGTCTATTTGGAGCAAGAAGTCTAGTCTATGGAAGTCATCACAAACCTAGAGTCTTCTAGAAGCCCGTACTTTTCTCACCACCTCATCAATTGCTGCCGCTGCTCGATTAATGTTTCTCAATGACAAGCCTGCAATATTGATCCGGCCATTGACAGGCAAGTAAATATGGTGACGCTCAACCAATTCTTTACATTGGGTTGGCGAAAGCTTCAAAATTCTGCACGTCTGAATGTTAGTTTGCATCTTCGGCGTTCCAAATGACGAGTGCATTTTTTGTTGACTTACGAGAAGAGTCCTTTGTCTGCCATGATATGAGTCCAGTTTCCTGGCGTCTATTCTTCAAATTAGTAAGAGAAATCAACTGATTGAAGGACTCTGTACTAGAAGAACCTTCGCCAATTGGTTATACAGCTGACGGCGATTTCTCTGCAATCGTGCCCTCATGGAATCAACTTCTGCGACCCTACGCCTTGTTAGTACGTTCAATAGTGGTAGCTATTTTTAAACCACGTACCATTTTTGCCTCTCTCCATGGTCTTGCAGTATAATCTTGACGAGCCTAGATCCGTAGGCTGGCGATGACGAGTACTCACTACGGATTAGGCTTCGTAAACGATCCTGAACGTTAAGAGCCTCGGGGGCAGATCGTGCCACTGCGTGTAACACACCACATCGCTCACCATACAGGGCAAAGTTCTTACTGAACGACTGGCATACCAGAAGCTCTAACCCCAGCTCGCAAAATATGCGCGCCGCAGCGGCATCCTCGTCTAGACCATCCCCGAGTCCTTGATATGCAATATCAAGAACAGGAAGATGGCGCCGTACTCCAAGTTCATGACCTATCGTTTGCCACTGCTCCTTAGTAACATGCGCCCCTGTCGGATTATGACAGCAACCTTGGAATGGGAAGATGCTGGACGGAGGAGCTTTCTGGATAGCCGTGAGGCAAGACGAAATGTCCACCCGAGTCGTGTCTGGATCGATGAACTGGTAGGTTTCTACTTCCAATCCAACGTGTTGAAACAATGGTATTGTGTTGCTCCATGTTGGAACCCCGATGTATACTTTCGGCCTAGTTGACCCAGCAGTGGCCAGCAGGAGGGCCGCCATGTGGTTGGCGCCGGTGCCAGAAATAGTTTGAACAGACGATATCTTGGATATAGTTAGGAAACTGTAAATTGAAGAGGAACAGTACTCTTCTCACCCTCCCCGATGACAGCGCTTCGTTTGCTTCACTGAACATAAGCTCCGCTGCTAGTTTCATGAACTCCGCATCACCGACAGTCAATTCATACTTGCCAGCCTTATCAATATCTGAAAGAAGTTTACACCTGGGAATACTTTACTTACGTCATGTCCAAGATTCAACTCGTCCAAGGAACGTTTTGCCTATCTCCCATTACATTAACCTTCGACCTTCTGAGAAGTCATCACTAAATAGACCCTACCCTTGTCACGGCGTCTAATTCTTGATATGCACCTTCCTCATTCCGATAGATTCCCACGCCTAGGTCAATCTTCCGGGCGCTCTTGTCCTCGTCTGCCTTCTTTTTCAGCAAGTACATCGGGTCTGTGGGACCCGGCGCAATTTCTTCGAACATGCTGGGAATTTGAAGGAGGAACAAGTACCGATCTGTATTAGAGCCAAATACTCGATAAAGGAAGGACAGGTTTATTGCAGAATAGCTAATTTATCTACCACCTTCAAGACTCGAATCTACGGTGCGGAATTTCGAGGTGGTGGAACCAACCATCCTCGGGAACGACAACCGAGGGCGGGTGGATATGGAGCGAAACACGCCTTCATAACTCGCAAAGCAATATGAAGCAACTTATTCTTCGACGATAGACTGATTTGTGCATCTTATTATCCTCTCAAACACACGTTTCCTCAAAGGGTGTGAAGATTAGGGACAAAATGGGAGCCATCTTCACAAATAATGTCCTTCGCCATGTGCGAGGTGGAAAGGTGTGCAAGGTAAGTTGAATTCACAAGTAAAGACAGCTGGGTATCACTCTGACACTTGAAACAAGGTATTTGGTATAAGATTGGTTACAAACACCCAGATCGTCCAACTCGCGCGAAATGCTGGCTTCGACGCCTTGTTCATTGAACTTGAGCATTCAAACATTTCGTTGCATGAAGCGAGTCAACTGTGTATTGCTGGGCTTCAGGCCGAAATTACTCCCTTCGTGAGAGTCCCCCATGAGTGTGGCAATGGCTTTGTCCAGAGGGTGCTAGACGGGGGAGCGATGGGGGTCATATTTCCTCATATTCATAGTGCGAGTAAGGCAAACTACAAATTACTTTCATGAAAATACACTCATCAGCTACTATTAGAGGACGCGGAGGCTGCGGTCTCTATTTCCAAGTATCCTCCATTTGGCAAGAGATCCATGACTGGCCAGTTGCCTCAGTTTTCGCTAAAACCGACACCGACCCAAACAGTCATTGAAGAGGCCAATGCCTACGGCTCTTCCGTTGTGCTCATGATCGAGACCAGAGAGAGCATAGATAGAATTGATGAGATCGCAGCGGTTGAGGGCGCCGACATCCTCCTAATCGGAGCCAATGATCTCTCCATTGAGCTTGGCGTGCCTGGGCATTTCAAAAGCGATTCATTTCGCAATGCGGCAAAGGCTGTGGGCGTCGCGTGCCAGAAATATGGCAAAGTCCTAGGTTTCGCCGGGATCTACGAGAATGAGGAGATGCAGAGTTGGGTCATCAACGAGCTGGGAGCTCGTTACATCCTAGGACAACAAGACTCGGGCCTCATTGCGCGATCGGCAAGCGAATGTGTTGCTGCTCTGTCAAGTATACAGAAATGATAGATTACCAGCACACACTTCAACAACATTGGCACGTTAGCGTACTGCCGCCAATAATTTTGACCCTCTTGGTTACAGGCTATATACCCAACGCTTCCGAAGTGACACCAGTTTGCCAGCAAGCGCATCACTCGGTCCACGTCTTCCGAACAAACTATGACTCGTTTAACCTTATGCTTGTGTAGTGGAAATAGGCCGGCGCGATCCGGTGTCTTATCGTGGTGCTCGGCTGTCGTTCCCGAGCTTTGAACCGTTTGTGGAGTGTTTAGCGACGAATGCAATCAAAACCCCTCACGGAGCCCATTCCCGAGCAGCATCTGAGTCAGTGAGAGGCATATCGTCTCCAGTAGCATGGACGTCATTCCAGAGCCAGCTATCGGCAAGAGTGGCGCCGTATAGGTCGCTGGAAGCTGGGTCCCAGTCTAGGAGTCCTGCTACAGAGAGCAAGTGATCTGGAGAGAGACCGTTGATAGTTGTAAAGGCATGCATGTCCGTTTGGTCTAGGATTGATGCTTCCGGGGCTGCTAGGGGCGCTGCATCCGCTGTGGGCTGTGGATGATTGACCACTTCCGATAAAGGCGACGTTTCTTGATGGACCAAGCTCAAAGTATCAAGAAGCATTTCCAATTCCTCTTTCCGATTCCGTGCGACCACGTTGCCTCGTGCAAGTATGGCATCCAGAACCTTGAATGTCGTCTGGATGAAGGACTTGTCCATACTAGGGGAAATCGGCAATGCTGACATGAGAGACAGCACAAACGCGCAAGAGAAGGTGAGCTCCAGATCAAATGGTAAGAAGGACTCTATGAGAGGGAGATTGTCAGCCTTTGAGTCTTGATAGCTTGAGAACGATTCCTACCAAGCAGGTTCTGGGACAGCAGTGTGGACAAGATCCGAAGAGACTTTGTCGCAGATTCATTTGATGTCATCAATAGAGCCTTGACGGGTTCGGCAATTTGACGCGTGCCGTTAGCCCCGGTCAGCATATCGCGGAGGAGACTTATTAGGATTGGGCGTGTTGCTAGCACAATGCACTGATCAACGGAACTGTCAGTTGTACTGTGTCTAACTGAGATGGTATGAGGTGCAATGCTACCTGGTGATAATAAAGATTGAGGGTTGCCGAGACGCGCGACGTCGGCTCGGAGCTGTTGAATTTGAACTCAAACGTCCCGCTCAACATTCCAGCAACGTCTGCCATATCACGCAGAACGACCTGGATATTCTTCAGTAGTGAAATCCCAGGTTTGTCATCTACTCGATACACGGCTAGATCCTGGGTTTAGACGGGTTCAGTAGAATTTTGCGCTCAAAGGGTACCTACTATGAAGAACTCTCGCAAGTAGGCGCGATAGCGCTACATGAACGCCCAAGGCCTTGGTGGTCTGCGCATTGTTTCCAGTTGTTGGTAAAGGTGCAGTAATATCCGTGTCTTGGATCGAGTTTGGTGCCCCCATCAGCGAGGAGAAACGTCGATCAAGAATATACAAAGACCACCAGACGCGGCGATGTCGTTCAATCTCGGCGGGCTCCAACGAAGTTCCAACAAGTTCTCGATGGAGGCCCTGGCTGAGCGCTATGCGGAAAGCTTGGCCAATCTGACAATGATGAGCTGATTGACGAGAGAGGATGGACACGAGTCTAGACTCACGTAGAAGAAGGCACTGTTCCTGTGGTCAATTGACTGAAGATAGAGCCCAAGGCACGAGAGAACTTCTATTGACGAGACTGGCTCTTCGTACAAGCCGAAGCCATCTGGAAGAAGCTCAATGGCTCGGGATACAAGGTCCGAGCCCACAGGTCGACCCTCAACGCATCCAGACAGTAAGGCTTTTCCAAAGCCCATGATCAGGAGATAATGGATGTACCAAAGGCGCGCCTCTGGAACAGGTTCGCAGAGCGGGCCTTGGCTGTAGAAGTGGTACAAATTGTGCATGAAGATCTGCTCGTCAAATACATGATACATCTGACCTAGGTGGAACTTTACTGTGTTGGTAAGGTAAAGGGCGTAGTCGAGCGAGGGCAGCTTTTCCATAGCCAACGGGCCAATTGATGTGACGGACGGCCAATCTATGGTCAGCGCATGGCCGTCTGGATTGATTGGCATATCTGGCGACTCATGTTGATGAAGGTGGTCGCGTATGATGGTCATTACCTGTCGGCTGTATGCCCAAGTCGATGAAGGCCCAAGAAACCCTTAAGAGGTGCGTTAGCTCGTGAATCGCTTGTTTTTGAATTGACCCATACGTCGACGACCCCGGACGTCTGTGAGAAATCGCGAAGGGCCGGTAGCTAATGGATTGTCCATTTCTGGCAGATCATTCTCGGTAGGATTAGGGTCTTGGGCTTCAGTAGAAGCCTCTTGTATGTGGAATCTTTCGACACTGGGAGTCTCTTGAATAGAGACTTCCTCGCCGAGGGATACGCTGTCTGGAGTCATATCATTATTGCCAGCACGTTGTGAGGCCCGACGAGACGATCGACGCTTAGACAGAGCGTGCTGGCCAGTGTCACCGCCGTCCAAGAGATTCGACTTCCTCTTCAACTCTGCCAGCGTTCTGTCTTAGTAATTAGTATTTCTGAAAGCACTATGAATAACCGTTAGGGTGGCGCACCGCGTAGAGATGACGACCTTCTTCTCTCCTGGCTCGAATACGCACTCCTCGCGGCGCCGGATACATGTCGCGCATGGCATTGTCCCAGAACATCTCACTTTCCGCTCTCGACAAGATACGCAGCTGGGATGAAGTCAATTTGGGTCCATGCATGAATTGGGAGATGATGACATGCGCGTTGGTCGTGCGTTTCCGTGACTCCTTAGAAATGGCACCTGAATCTGGAGACTCCATGGCTAAAGGTGATTTCGTTTCTGCGTGGAAAGATCATACTCTCCTCGGAGGTAGAGAAAAGTAGTCAGCGCATATGCGCCTTGAGGTGTTAAGCAAGCTGCTTTGAACCAAGATGGCCATGCACAATTGCTCCGTAACTAGTCGGTGGTTCGTTTAGGAGAAGGAGGAAGGATTGTGAGACCTAAAGGGAGGGGGTCTGGAGTCTGTTCATAATCAAGCAATCCAATCCTAATAGAGGATAGCATGGCAAGTCATGGGCTAACGTCTACGCAGTGGGCCAAAGATACGGCCGTGTGATAACGCAAAGAGAGTTCACGAATTGTCTTCTAGAAGATGGTTGGCTAGGTATTTATCTAAATGGCATTTCTTTTGCAAGAGTGCCGTAATGAGTCCCTTAGAGGTATTCGTTGTTCGCAAACTGAGGAATGGCCGTTTCAATGTTGCGACCCACAGCTCATTCAATGTTCATTCCAGCTTTCTCTGCTTGCAGCTTGATTGTCCTCTGAGATCAATCCACGACACAACCAGTTGTATCGACATGATGAAAAATACACTAATAAATAAGATAATCATCGAAAGACACACTAATCTATTCTTAGAAAGGATGAAAAACACAGACTCCAACTACATGCTATAACCGACGTATAATTGTCTTTTTTTAAGGTTACCCTACAAGTACGCAGCTCAATCCCCAGATGAACTGGCGTTCTTACTCAAGTTTTCCATACGCACCACCACCTGGGGATCCTATTGCAGCTGAGATTAGCAAAGATCTCAACTTGCAGTGATGCAGAAAGTAACAGCAACACAAGGTCCACTCACTAATGATGATTCTGTCGCCCTTTGACATATGGCAGGTGTTCTTTGCACCCAAGTTGATCTCTCTCGTGCCAAAGTCGTCCTTCCGCACCCACACATTCTCGCCAGGTTGGCCGGCCTCTCCTCCAAGCAAGCCGAAAGGCCGCACAGTTCTGCGCTCGCTGAGAACACTGACATCTACTGCACAGCGGAACTCGATGTCTCGCACGCAACCGTCCCCGCCAGGATTGCGACCACGACCTCCTGAACCGCGCCGGATGCCGAACTCCCGTAAAATACAAGGGTATCGTCGCTCGAGGGACTCGGGGTCAGTAATACGGGTGTTGGTCATGTGGACGTGGACGCCGGATTGGCCAGCCCAGTCCGGTCCAGCTCCCGCTCCGCCAGCAATGGTCTGTGAGAATTAGGTCAGGGAACCGAGAACTGACACCGATATAAGTAACGCGCTCTTACCTCGTAGTAGCCGAATCCAGGCACTGCTTTGCCATCGACAATCTCTCCGCCAAACCCAAAAGTAAGATTATTGCAAGTTCCCTGACTAGCTGCAGCGGCCTGGAAGGCTCGCAGCACCAAGTCTGTCACTCTCTGCGACGTCTCGACATTCCCTCCTACAGTAGCCGCCCCTTCTGAAGGTGAAAGAATCGTACCCTGCGGCAAAATAACCGAGATTGGTGCGAGGCATCCCTGGTTCAAGGGAATGTCCTCTTTGACCAGCGAACGAAGGACGTAAATAATTGCACTGAAAGTGATGGCTCGAGGGGCATTCAGATTGCCGTACACCTCTCGACTAGTTCCAGTAAAGTCGAAGGACGCTGAGCCGCTTTCGCGGTCAATTTTAATCTTGAGCTTCAGGACTGACCCATCATCCATGTAATCCTCGGCCTCGAGAGGCAATCCACTGAATTGATCATGGACTCTTCGAAGCAAACTTCGCACAACGCGCTCGGCGTTGCTTTGTATCCCATTCATGTATTTCTTGTACGCGAATTTGTTAGCGATCTGGTTGCGAAAGCCATCTTCCCAGCTTATGACTTACTTGGACAGTTTCAAGGCCATATTCCTTAATGCACTCTTGGATAAGCCTGATACCCTTCGTATTGGCTGCAATCTGGGCCTTCAGATCACTAACATTGTCGCTCCACGTTCGGGTTCCAGTACAACCAGGATAGCTGGCAGGCTTGCGCAACATGATCTCTGCCAGGCCATCCTCATCAAATACTCCGCCGTCAACAATCTTGAAAGAGCTAAATGATGCGCCCTCCTGCCAAATTTCCTTCGAGTGTGGCGGCATTGAACCAGCCGAGATACCGCCTATATCGGCATGATGTGCTCTAGAAGCTGTCCAAAAGAGGATCTCATGCGTGTCGTCGTCAATAACTGGGGAGATGACGGTGATGTCAGGCAAGTGAGATCCTCCAGCTGTCGGATGGTTCGACACGATAACATCGCCCGGCTTGAGCGTATTGCCGTACTTCTCTGCTTGGTATGCGACAGCATAACTCATGGCACCAAGATGGCAAGGAATGTGTGGCGCGTTGGCAACAAGTCCACCAGAAGGAGAGAATATTGCGCATGAGTAATCTAGCCGTTCCTTGATATTTAGAGAGACAGATGTCATCTGAAGAGAGCGGCCCATTTGCTCAGCAATGCTCATGAATCGGTGACCAAAGACAGAAAGTTGGATGGGGTCAACAACGCCATTCGCCTCAATCCCAGCGACCATGTTGCTTGTTGGTTGCTGTTTTCTCTTTTTTAACAAGAGATGGTGTGGTAATACGGTCGCTTCCCAGCCTGTTTGGACAAGAATCGTTTGGGTTTGATCCACGATCATCGCAGGCCCAATCATCTTGTCGCCCGCCTCGAGGTCGTCCAAATTATACAGGAAGACTGGCTGCCAGGCTGATGCTGTGAATACCCGAATTTTCTTAATACTCTTGGAATCACTTATCTCCTTGAGCTTGGCTGCCCGGAGGGCTTCAGATATGCTGCTAAGATCCAGTCCAGCGGTCTTGCCGAGGCCTCGAATTCGTATATCTTCGACAAGAATCTCTCGATCCAAAGTGAAGCCAAATTCTTCCTGGTGCTGCTCAACAAATACTTTGGCAAAATCCCAAGAGTCTTGCGGTTTTTGTGTCATGAGACAACTGTTGGTGCCCTGGTATCGGAGGTTGAGGAACAACTCATAATCCACCATGGATTCCTCGAACCCCTGGGATTTAAGCTTACTTCCGACTTCGCCACGTAATGTAATGAACTCGGACTCTAGCTGTTTCGCATCAAGAACAGAGAGATTAGCCGCGTAAGGACGTTGGATCTCGCTTGCTAAGTCAGCAAGAGCCATTCCATAGGCAGAGAGGATGGATGAGAAGCGATGTATGGCTATACGGTCAATCCCCAGTGATTCCGCGACATCGCACGCATGTTGGCCACCAGCTCCGCCAAATGTCGCGAGCATATGGTCAGCTGTACGGATACCGCGGCCCTCGGTGAGCGAGCGGATGGGACGACTCATACCCTCATTGGCCACGCGGAGAAAGCCACTTGCAACTTCTTCTGGAGTCATGGACATATTCTCCTCCAAATTTATTTTGTTGGTTAACTCTTGGAAAGCATTAGCCGTGGACTCATAATCGAGCGGCTCGTCCTCATTGGGTCCGAAGATAGAAGGGAAGAATTCCGGTAGGAGACGACCAAGAAAGAGGTTTGCATCCGTTACCGTTAAAGGACCCCCCTTCCGATAGCAAACTGGGCCCGGGTGTGCCCCTGCAGACTATAGAATCTTGTGAGTCTGTTGCAGGTATAAAAAGGGGCTTGGACTTACGTCAGGACCAATGGCAAAGAGACCATTCTTCCAGTGCAGTATGGAACCGCCTCCAGCTGCGACAGTGTTGATATTCAGCTGCGGGGTTTGAAGCATCACCTCAGCAGTTTCAGTCTCAAATACGTGGTCATATGACCCGTCAAAACGGCTAACATCTGTGGATGTGCCACCCATATCGAACCCAATAACGGGCGTCTTATCCTCGGGATCGTAGCATGCTCGGGCATATCCAATGACGCCTCCAGCTGGACCAGATAGGATGGCGCGCAATCCCGAAAAGTTTTGCCAGAGACAAAGGCCACCATCGCTTTGCATAAATAGTAGCTTTTTTGCAATGGCATCAAGTCCACCCTTGAAACCAGTACCGAAGGTCTTGACATAACGACGAATCAAGGGGGACAGGTATGCATCGGCCGTAGATGAATTTCCTCTTGAGACCATTTTGATCTTTGTACCTGCCGTTAGCGACAGAATATGAGCGTCTAGTTAATACTCAATCTTACGGTAGGTTGTAGTTCGGATGACACCGAGACTTCAAATCCCATTTGTCTAGCCAGGGACGCGACTTGTTTCTCGTGCTCTGGGTAGATATACGAATGGATTAAGCATATAGCTATGCTCTGAAACCCCTTCTCCTGAAGTCCTTGGAGTTGACTACGAATAGTAACAAGGTCTGGCTTCTTGAGAACCCTCACAGGCTCGCCCGTGATACCTCTGACAAGAGCATCGTCTTTTTCCACATCAATCGGCTGCTTTTCGGGGTTCTCCAAGAACTCTTCCATAGTCACCCGCTCGTGAATCTCTACGACTTCATCATACAAGTTTTTGAGCTTCTGTATGCTCAAATCAAAAATGTGAGGTCGGGCTTGATTGCCGATCACTAGGAGATCTTTGAAGCCCTTTGTCGTCAGTAACGCGACTCTCTCACCTTGCCTCTCGAGAAGGGCGTTCGTGGCGATTGTCGTGCCCATACGGATTGATTCAACGTCTGATATGTCCAATGGTTCATCGCGAGGCAGTGATACCTGGCGATAATGTGAAAGCACCCTTCGAATGCCTTCTGTGGGAGCATCTTGGTAATTGCGTGGATCTTGTGAAAGAAGCTTGAAAACCAAGTCAGGTTGAGTCGAGCTTGGGAGATAAGCGTGCACCTAGGTCAAGTGAGTAACCAAGCACAGTATTAAGGTACATTGAAAGCGTTACATCAGTGAATGTACCACCGCGATCTGTAGATCCATGTCAGAACGCGATAACATTAGGCCAAGGCAGTAGCGAAATCTCACCGATGGCAATTCGAATGCCAGTTTGGGGCAATTTAACAGGTTGCATTAAGGGCTCCATGGTCAAAGAAGAGTCTCATACGTGACTGTAATAACAAGCGCTCAAGACCAAAATTAATGATGGAAGTATTGGCCTCATACGTGCTTTATGAGGACCGGATCAGGTCGAGGGTTTATTAACTGCATCACGCTGCAAATCATCACTAGCTAGTGTGAGGTTGACTTGATGCTAGTGAACTATGGAGAATGAGGGACCAGACTGGAGACGCCAGGATCAGCTTGACTCGGTATGGACTTCCGAGGACTGGCGCTATCACAATCCTCGGTTCCCCAAGCCGAGAATCGAGCCTCTAGGAAATGACTATGTTCGAGTTGTTATCACAGGCTAATGAAACCAAAATCCGAGACTCCGCGGGACCGACAATGGTCCTTGCTGGAGTTTTTTTTGACGCCTATTAGAGCTACTGGTTCTTCTAGAGTTCCGAAATTGCTCAAATACTCACTGCACCTTCTGGTTCACCCCAGACTACGAAGGTCACAACAATTCCTGTTTCTTTTGAACTGCTCCTAGACTTTGAAACTCAATCAAAATGTCCGAAGACACCAAGTCTCAAAAATTCATGCCTCTCGATGTTTCAAACGACGCCTCGGAGGCCAGCCCAGGCCAAACTGAGCCTCTCCATATTGATCGAGCTAAGGAGGCAGCGGTGGTCAGGAAACTTGATATCTTCATCACGCCAATCCTGTTTATAGTTTTCCTCTCTTGCTTTATTGACAGAGCCAATATTGGTACGTTATTAACTTGGCTACAAGGGCAACCTCACTCTCAAGTTCTGCAAAGTTGACTAGACGCACAGGCAATGTCAAAGTCGCTGGGATGCCCGAAGACATCGGCGCATCGGATGCTCAGTTCTCCACGGCTGTTTCTATTTTCTTTGCGACTTACGTTCCCGTAGAGATTCCAGCCGTTATCCTTGCCAAGCGCTATCAGCCACGCTTTGTTCTCACATTTCTCTGCGTCATCTGGTCTGTGACCACTGTCGCGAACGGTCTCATTCATAACATTGGAGGACTGTACGCTTGTCGTCTCGTGCTTGGTGCTTGCGAGGGAGGTCTATTCCCTTCGCTAAACATGTACCTGACTATGGTATATAAACGGGATGAAATGGCCAAGAGAACTTCCTACCTCGTGTCATGTACAGCGCTTTCGGGAGCTTTTGGCGGCTTACTCGCATACGGACTTCTGCAAATGGACGGCACAGCGGGATACGCCGGATGGAGATGGGTATATATCATCGAAGGCGCATTTAGCATCGTGTGCGCCTTTGCGGTTTGGTTTGGCCTTCCCAGTGATGTGCGACAGTCGTGGTTTTTGAACGCCTCAGAGCGCGAGATCATGGAGCTTCGTCATCAGGAACGCCTGGATTACATGGGAAATGATGAACTTGATTGGAACGAAATTAAGCTGGCCTTTCAGGATCCAAAGGCGTGGCTATGGTACGAAAGCACTCCTCGCCAACTTATTTGGGGTTTTCAGCCAATACTAATTATATTTGTAGTGCATGGACTCAATTCTGCCAGAACATTCTGACGAATGGCTTTGGTACCTTTTTGCCATCTATTCTTCATGCAATGGGGCACGATTCGCTGGCAAGCAACTACTTGACCATTCCCGTCTACGTTCTGGGAGCTATCGCCTTCTTTTCGTTTGCGTTTTTGTCCGACAGATCTGGAAAATGTGGTGTTGTTAGTGAGGTCAAAAACGTCTTTTGGTAGTCTATGCTAACTTGTTTTCGAAGTTTCTCCTCCTCACTAATCTCATTGGTGCCGTTGGATATGCTTTGCTACTCGGAGTTCACAACAATGCTGTCAAGTACTTTGCCTGTTTCGTCTGTACGATAGCCGTTTATAACGGTACAGGTCTCAACCTGGCGTGGCTCAATGTTAACATGGCCCCTCAGTACCGCCGTGCAACGGCTATTGGAATTCAGCAGACCATAGGAAATTCTGCCGGGGCCGTGGCCGGTCAGATCTATCGCAAGTCTCCGTACATTCTGGGACACAGTTTCTCCTTGGGTGCTATTTTCGTTGCGGAGATCTTGATTACCATTCATCTTCTGTATTTGAAGAGGCAGAACAAGGAGAAAGATATGATCTTGGCAGGAGAGAGAATTGATACGCGTAAGAAGACAACCGGAGATCGCGATTTGGAGTTCAAATACCGCACTTAAGAATATGTTATGGACACCCTCGGATGAGCAAGCAATTGGTGTACCTTCGTATTGGCATTAGGAGAGGGCTCACGCCGGATGTTCTCTGAAGACCTGGTGGTGTTTAAGTTGGAGTAAACCTTTTATTTCTACTTGCCTAGGTCACCCAATTACAGCCATAGACATACCCAGTCACGTTTCGGCATGATACATATATACTCTTCCCTCAAACGGTGCAAGCATTGCGCCTATCTTACTGTATGTCGATATGACGGGCGCCAAATTGTCCGCAGTCCAATGTATCCCAGAGTTATCTTTTAGACTCCATGGCTTTGCCTCCATAGTGAAGTTTAGCACAACGAGAGCCTGTTGCTTCCCATCTTGAGTCGTCTTAGTGAAAGTGTAGATTTCGGGGTCGTCCAGATCTAGGCAATCATAGTCTCCATAGACCAACAAGTTCTGATTGTCTTTCCGGAACCCAATCATCTTGCGCCAGAAGGCCAACACACTATTGGTGTCATCGAGCTGGGCTGCCACATTGATCTCGTTTGAGAGTGGATGGGGCTTCATCCACGGGTCCTCTATAGAAATCCCGGCCTTTTCTGTGCGCGCAGAAAATCCACCGTTACGGGAGCCATCCCATGCCATGGGAATTCGTGAATGATCCCGCGCAAGGTGCTGCAGTACTGCGTAAGCTTTCTCCATCTCTTCTTCATTGGCATAGCCAAAGCGGTCCCTAATCATTTGAATAAAAGAGCGGCTGCTAATATCCAAATAATCCTCAATCGGATAACTGTCCCTAGACGCATTGACTGCACCTATCTCTTGACCTTGATAGATAAACTGTGTTCCACTCAGACAGCATTGCAGCAAGGCTAGTAATTTTGCTCCGATAGTGCGGTATTCCGGTCGATCGTCTGTCAATCGAGAAACTGAACGAGACAGGTCGTGGTTTTCCAGAAAGACTGTAGTCCATGCATCGGTTCCGTGAAGAAGCTGTTGGGCTGTGCCGAGTGCCTCTTTGAACTGGGGGAGTGTATAGTTCTTTACCGTAGTCTCGTATTTGTGTGTTCGACCCCAGCCCACTTCAACAGCAGCGAAGTGAAACACCATATTAAGCTGCCGAGCCTGTGCACTGATGTAGGGTAGTATGTCGACGGGATTAGGGGTATCAAGGAGCTCCCCAACTGTTATTGCTCCGTACTGAGTGAGGATGTCGTTCATTTCCTTGATGTAGAGGTGTATGTCCGGTCCATTGCAATATAATGCGGCTGCAGGTTGAAAATCGGCTTTTGAATCTGTAATAGGAGCGTTTGGGAAACCAACAGGCTTGCTGTATAAGTTAACCGTATCAACTCGGAACCCATCTATACCGCGATCTAGCCAAAATTTCATAGCTGATGCATATATAGCTTTACGAGCTTCCGGGTTCTCCCAATTCAAGTCTGGTTGCTCTTTAGCCCAAATATGAAGATAGTACTCTTCGGTCTGGTCATCCCACTCCCAGGCACTACCTCCTCCGAAACTGCATCGCCAGTTATTAGGAGGCAAGCGTTCTCCAGCAAGTGAATACTTCGCTGGACGCCATATGTACCAGTCTCGTTTTAGGTTATTTTTTCCAGATCGCGATTCCTTGAACCATATATGTTGGTCTGACGTGTGATTAATCACAAGGTCCATCAGAATCCGCATACCTCGAGAATGGGTCTCGGAAATGAGGGTTTCGACATCTTGCAAGGTTCCATACGGTGCATAGATTTGCTCATAATTAGATATGTCATATCCCATATCAATCTGGGGACTGTCATAGACGGGGCCGATCCAGATCACATCAATACCCAAGCTGGCTAAATAATCGAGCTTAGATATAATCCCTGGGATATCGCCAATGCCGTCGCCGTTCGAATCATAGAAGGACGCTGGATAAATTTGATAAACAACAGCGTGCTTCCACCATTGCTTATCGTGGTGCAGCCGAGTCATTGTTGGGCTTTCTGTATGGGTGAGACGCGTTGAAGTGCAGTTTAATCGCAGCTCAACACTTCAGTAGTTGAACTAGGGTTTATTTAATGGTGTGAGTGAGGAAGGCCCTTTCGGGGGTTGAAACTTGCGGAATTGCGAAAGCATACATGATGGGACCAGTCTCGGTCCGGTCAGCTGCCTGACAGCTGAGCATCTGTCAAGGTCTTATCATTGCGGAACTATCATCATCAAAAATGTGCCCTATTGGCAAGCTATACAATTCAGTCGAACATCTACTGGAGCTGTTCTCGGCCCGGGATCCATAGATATCACTAGCTTGGGGATCTTAAGAGCCAAGACAAGCCAAGACATGTTATTGGTGTGTTTCCGGCCCGGGATCCATAGACAATTACTTGTACAGTACGGAGTATTGTCCAGTATGATAAACTCTTGCCGTTCATTGGGCAGCTTCCGGTCCGGGATCCGTAGTCACTAGTCGCTTCGTCGGTCTTAAGCTGGCGACAGTGCTTTCATAGAGACCCTTGTCGGCGCGATCCGCCCGGGCCACCATTCTGCGGAACTGAATCGTACAATGCAATAAGATACTGTCTCCAGATTGCCTTGGAGCTTAAAGGAAGTTTTCCGCGAAATCAGGGAAGAACCCTGGGGTTGTCCAGGGCCGGGATGTGACGCTACCACCGATAAGTCTCTCCTACTTGTGTATATATGCAGTTCCCAGTAGGTAGTATATACTCGCGACATTCCCCTCATGGATCAACACATCACGAACAGCCAGATTCCAGCAGAGGCTTCCAAAAACACAATCTACAGCAGCAGTCCTCGGTCTTGCTGTCTTCACCATGCCCTCTATCGCAAGTGACGCACTCAGCGACGGGCCCCGACCTGTTCCAACAACGAATATGGCTACCACAGAAGCCATAGCTTATGAAGCTGCCACCGCTGTTGAAAAGGAGCGCAACTTAGGTTTCGTTCAATCTTTGAGACTATACAAAAAGGCCTGCGGCTGGTCCATTCTTCTTTCAACCTGTGTGGTCATGGAAGGCTTCGACCTCGTGCTCCTTAACAGCCTCTACGCCTACCCTCCTTTTCAACGACAATTCGGGTCCCTGCAGGCGGATGGCTCTTACCAGCTTTCGGCACCGTGGCAATCAGGTCTCTCCGGTGGCAGTCAGGCGGGTCAAATCATCGGCTTGTTCCTCACTGGTTTCATAGTCGACCGGTATGGATATCGCAAATCACTTGTGGGGGGGTTACTCGCCTGCATTGGTTTCGTCTTCATAATCTTCTTCTCTAAGAATCTCACCCAGTTGTTGGTGGGTGAGATCTTGATCAACATTCCCTGGGGACTCTTCCAAACTACAACCACGACTTATGCGTCTGAAGTATGCCCAACTCATCTTCGTGCCTACCTAACAACCTACATCAATGCCTGTTGGGTCATCGGCCAGTTGATTGCGTCGGGAGTCCTCCGTGCAATGCTATCCCGAGATGACCAATGGGGTTATAAAATCCCATTCGCACTTCAATGGATATGGCCAGTCCCGCTCATCATCGGTATTTGCCTGGCTCCCGAATCTCCCTGGTGGCTAGTCCGTTGCGATCGACTCGATGACGCCCGAAAGTCTCTTCTACGCTTGACCACACACGATAGCGACGTGTTATCGTCTTTCAACGTTGAAGAAACAGTCTCTCTGATGATCCATACTAATGAGATGGAAAAACAATCAGAAGCGGGCATAACCTACCTTGATCTATTCAAAGGTCCAAACCGTCGGCGCACAGAGATAGTATGTATAACTTTGATGATTCAGGGTATAACCGGTTCTACACTTCAAAGTTATTCAACCTACTTCTATGAACAAGCTGGCATGGCAGTGGACAATGCATTTGATATGACAATAGGCCAGTACGCCATTGGCTTATTTGGCACCTTGGCGGCTTGGTCATTGATGAATTACTTCGGGCGTCGAACCCTCTATCTATCTGGTCAGGTAATAGTAGGTATCCTACTATTCATGATGGGCTGTGTTTCATTTGCCGGCCGCGAGAATGCCAATGCACAATGGGCCATTGGCAGCTTGCTCTTGATTCATACATTCTTTTATGATTGTATGGTCGGGCCAGTCTGTTATTCCCTCGTGTCTGAATTGTCCTCAACCCGGCTCAAAACCAAATCTTTGGCGCTCGCTCGAAATGTATACAATTGCGCATGTCTTGTTACCAGCGTCCTCACGCCCCGTATGCTTAACCCGACTGCATGGAACTGGGGCGCTAAGACGGGATTCTTTTGGGCGGGCTCATGTCTCTTTTGCGTGGTCTGGACTTTTTTCCGTCTTCCCGAGCCCAAGGGACGCACTTATCTTGAGCTCGACCTTCTCTTTGAACAAGGGATCAGTGCTCGCAAGTTCTCAAGCACAGACTTGGGGCATATTAACGGGCAGATCGATGAATCCTCGATCCACTTGGAGAAGACCGCTAACGAACACGGGCGATAAAGAAGGAATCGTCGGCAGGAATGTAAACGTGGGTGCATCCTTGTCCAAACCAAACGCATACACCAACACATCCGCCATGATTGAGGGTTGAAGTTCGTAACTCATCATTAGTTAGTACTTGATTAACCCTCAAATGAATTTAGAATTAGTACAGCATGCTGAGTCTTGAGTACATGATAAATGTATCTTTTCGGGGTTGGAATATCTGCTAGTCTTTCAAACTCATACCAACCGTCGAATCGCTAAGCTGGTAGTTGCGTGGCAAGAAGGGATCTTCAAAATTCTCCGCAGCCTTTAGGACTTGCAAGACCTGAAGTTTATCACTTAGGTATTCTCGTTGCTGGTGAGGCATGGATGTAAATCCCATTAGTAGTTCGATTAGAAAAACCATGTCCTGCACCGGCGAGAAGGTCTCTTCGCAGGCATGTTCACGTCGGACGAGTAAGATTAAGACATCGGCAATAGTGCTCGTGATTTCGAAGAGCTTCTGCAGCATCCCCATCCCCTGACATCCGATGCTGGTGATATGTCCCAAGCGAGCGAAGAGAGATTTTAGCTCGTTGCAGAGAGTTTTCGATGGGAAGTGTAATGAAAGACCGTCGTGCGAAGGAATGGAGCAAAGATGACCACGGGAGAGTGCCAGTTGCCATACCAAGGTCCGCAACCACAGTCTTGTAATCGAGAGGTCCATATCCTGAAGCTCTGTCAAGCCGTCGAGCCCACGCTCCCGCAAGCATCTCTCTTCCTCGGCGGTGCCGACGGCATCCTCGTCTAGCTGCGCCTCCTTACGCTCAAGCCATTCGGCCGTGAGCTCTGGGCTCTCCAGTGTTGAGTCCCGTTGTGCGCACAAGCAGTCGACAAAAGTATCGTCCAGGACGAGAAACAGGTTTGCCAGCCGCCGAAATCCCAGGTCGATGTGAGGCGGGATGTTCGGGTCGGCCATGGGCGGTGGTCTTCCATGGGCGTTGAGAATCGGGCGAAAGGAGGGCATGAACGCCAGGTGTCTTTCATGGATGTATGCCTGCCAGGAAAGCCTTTGCCACTTGCAAGTGTCCTGTCCGGATGGATCGCGAGAGCGATGCTGGAAGTCGTATGTCTGCAGAATAGCGATGGCATCCCGCAGGAGAGCAAAACCGCGGGTAAGGCATCCGAGGTTCATGACACAGACGCTCAGGAAGATAGCAGTGAGAACCCGCTTGATGCTCACCGGAAGAGGGCCCAGCACACCATCCCGAAAGTCATCCGAATCCAACTCGGCAGCTCGATACGCCCTCATTCCACCGTAGATCAGGTCTGTCATGAGCGCAGCGTCCTCGCCATGGGGGCCCCAGGCCGAGCGCACACGGTTGATTGTGATGGCGGCAAAGGCATGGACGAGGGCGGCATCCTCGGCAGAGCAGTCCATCTGCTCAATGGCCTCGCGCACCTCCTGGGCCGAGAGGATGGGGTTGAGAGGGTAGACAAACTCGGAGAACTGTGGCAGCAGGCTGAGGAAGAAGCCGCGAGGCCGACAAGCCACGGCCGGCGCCTCGAAGTGGCGCAAGAGCTGCCCGACGCTGGTGTTGCTGCGGTGTCGCCCGCGCAGTTGGGCCACCAGCCGGCCCCGGATGTGAGGCGTGCGCCGAGTCGAAGGCTCGGAGAATACGCACGCGAGGTTGAGGTGGGCGCATTGCGTGCAAGGCCGGCGTCCGTGGCACTTGACCTTGCGAAGCCTACACCCATCACAGGCTTGGGTCCTGCGAGTCATTCCGTAGCTGAGGCGTTGTCATTCTCTGTACCGGGTATTGCGCTTGATTGGCACGTGGAGAAGATGAAAAGACAGAGTCGATAAGCAACGGCCGCAGTCGGTCCAATATTCCGACTGAGTAGCTCGGCACCTACAACCGAGAAATTGTATCGCACATTGAAGCAATCCACGTATTTAGGTTTCCCACGTCCGCAGATGCCGTAAACCCAAACCTCTGAGGATTTCGTCACAAAAATAGCGCAATATTGAAATTCGCGATGATGGTCGAGACAAAACAAGATATTGCTAAGCAAGCTCTCAGTCCAGCGCATGAATCTCGTTTGCTAAGCCGACACAATCTGATTTCAGACACAGTCGGACTGGCTCCAGGATTCCTGCAGGTCAATCTGGTAATCTTACCCTCGTCAGATGCGGCTGACTTTCGAGACCTTTGTGCTCGAAACCCGGTCCCCTGTCCACTCCTAGGATTCTCTCCTGTTGGGGATCCTACTAGAATATATCCTGAAGGAGTAATTAAGACTCCGGACTTCGATGTTCGAACAGACTTCCCCAGTTATCGCGTACTGCGAGGTGGTCGGGAAGTTGCGGTGGTTCAGGATGTCAAGGCGGAATGGAGAGATGACCATGTCGCCTTTCTGATTGGGTGTTCTCTGAGCTTTGAAGAAGCTCTCCTAAAGGCTGGCCATCGCCTTTGCCACCAGGATGACGGCAAGGTTCCAGCAATGTACAGAACAAACATCCCGGTGCTCCCTGCTGGTATCTTTTGTGACGAGAAAGCCACAATTGTCGTTAGCATGAGAGCCTATCGCCCAGAGGAGATTGAATCAGTCAGACAACTTTCTCGGCCATATCTTGCAACTCACGGAGAACCAATTGCTTGGGGTTGGGACGGTGCTCGACGAATTGGCATTCGTGACATCAATGAGCCGGACTTCGGTGACCAACAACGATTCAAAGATAGAGAGGTCCCGGTGTTCTGGGTCAGTAGCTGCTGTGTATTTATCATTAATCCTCTTGGCTAATGTTGAAATCTAGGCATGTGGTGTCACACCGCAAAATGTCGTGATGTCAATGGGGGAAACAATTCATGGCACTGTGATGTCTCATGAGCCTGGTAGAGTCATGGCGACAGATTTGACCGTGAAAGATTTACCGAATCTATGCGGAAAATTATTTGATTACGATTTTGGGCAAGAGACGAGGTAGAAATTCAGTTAATGACACCCGTTAATTAGAAAGGGAAAAGATTACTAGATAAACTAATTTCGTGCAAGAATCACCACCCTGAGACTCCCGGCGCATTACTAAATGAAATAATGCCTGATACATAATAACAGCCGCAGAGGCCCAAGAGAAAGATAACTATAAAAAAAAACATAAACCTAGCCTTACCAACTGTAATTGACCTTGCATGTGCTGATTCAGGCACTCTATCCATCCATTTACATGAGCAGCCGAACTTCGATCATACGCACTAGGAAGCAGCGCTCCCAAGTCAATCAATTCTAGCCACTATGAATGAGGCGGGTTTTTAAGTGATTGATCTAGCGGATAAACTTTAATCCAGGCGCTGATGAGTCAGCTAGTTAAGTTTTCTGGTACGTGGGAACGGTGAGTTTGAAGAGTTGGGATTTTCATATTGTCATGTCTATATCGTAAGAACCATGCTTTAAGCTCGCCAATTCAAGTCGACTCAAGCCAATTTAATTCTTTATCATTTCGAAATCATCTCTTTCTCTTTTATTCTTGCACAAGTCTCGGCCGACTCGAGCTTGGGCTCTTGCCAGTGCTGCTTTGGAGCTGCACTCGGCTTCGGCAGGTACCCTATAGGGAAATTAGCGGCCTTTCCCGCGGTATTGCGTACTGTACCCACCTGTTCGCTGCTGCATTTGTAGGCCCACATCGCCCGCTGTTTTCGGCAGCTTGGGCCTATTCTTCCTTTCCTTTACAACATCCCGTCCAACCATCTCTGGTTGCCGACGGCTGCCACGCCTCAGAGATTCCCAGAGAATTCGCATCGACTATCCTTAAACTACAAGGTATTGCTATACCGAGCATCGCAACGACTTACTCGGAACGGTGTGGTGTGCATCAAGCTGTGGGCAGAACACGCGAACGAGGCGAGACAAGACCCAACCATCTGACAATACGACCGACCCCTCTCCGAGACCCCCGACGACGGCTTCTGCTCCATTGCGAGGCGAGAAGCTACTCATAAAGCCCGTTCTTTCCACGATGCGACGATCGCCGGCCTCCAATGGCCTTGCCAGCGTGCGTCCCGCTGTCATCGGCCTGGGGCGCATCGTTGGTATGGGCATTTCCGCTGCGGCCGCGCATCCTCTCATGACTACCCCGAAGGAGGGGCACCATCACGACGATACCGAGGGCACGCCTCTGTGGGTGTTGTACGTGGCGTCGATGACCCTGGTGCTTCTGGGCGGCGCTTTCGCTGGATTGACCATTGCGTGAGTAGCTCCCGGTGCGAGACGAGATGTGTAGGGGCTAATAGGGAGGTAGCTTGATGGGCCAGGACAGCATTTATCTGCAGGTCGTCTCAGGCGACCCAGACGAGCCCCAGCGCAAGAATGCCGGGCGTGTGCTGCAGCTGCTCAACAAGGGGAAGCACTGGGTGCTGGTCACGCTGCTGTTGTCCAATGTCATTGTGAATGAATCGTTGCCCGTGGTGCTGGACCGGACGCTAGGTGGAGGCGTCGCAGCTGTTGTGGGCAGCACCATTCTTATCGGTATGTGCTCTTGTGACTTGTGCCATGTTCTTCGGACTCTAACGTGTAACGCAGTTATCTTCGGTGAAATCGTCCCCCAATCGGTTTGCGTCCGGTACGGTCTCCCTATCGGCGGATACATGTCGAAGCCCGTTCTCGCCCTGATGTACCTCACTGGACCGCTCTCCTGGCCGACAGCCAAGCTCCTGGATTGGGTTCTTGGTGAAGATCATGGAACAGTGTACAAGAAGAGTGGATTGAAGACGCTAGTAACGCTGCACAAGTCGCTGGGCGAGATCTCGGACCGCCTGAACCAGGACGAAGTTACCATCATTACGGCCGTGCTGGACCTGAAGGAGAAGCCCGTTTCCGAAGTCATGACCCCCATGGATGACGTATACACCCTCTCCGAAGACCACGTACTCGACGAGAAAACCATGGATGATATTCTCTCTTCTGGTTACTCGCGTATCCCCATTTATCGGTCTGGGAACCCCACGGATTTTGTCGGCATGCTCCTGGTCAAGACGCTTATCACGTACGACCCCGAAGATAAGATCCCGGTGAGGGACGTGCAACTAGGGGCTATTGTCGAGACGCGGCCCGAGACCAGCTGTCTCGACATCATCAACTTCTTCCAGGAGGGCAAGTCACACATGGTGCTTGTCTCGGAGTCACCAGGAGCAGACCATGGAGCACTTGGTGTTGTGACTCTGGAGGACGTCATTGAAGAGCTCATTGGAGAGTGAGTTTCCCTGTTTCCCCAACGAGATATCGTATCACTTGCTGACGCATAAAATAGGGAGATTGTTGACGAGTCTGATGTATATGTCGACGTACACAAAGCCATCCGCCGCCTCACACCGGCCCCCCGCGCGCGCCGCATCCACACCGAAACGACTGTCGTCACCGACAACAAGCACGCCCCCGATAGCACCATCGTTGTCGATGTGGCGGAAGATGCCAACGGCGGTGCCCAGGCCATCAAGGTCGATGCGCACCCTGCCGACGATGCGAAGGCCTCCGGCGGCCGCCACCACGACGGAGCAAAGACAGCCATCTTCATGAAGCGCCGGACCAGTGTTGAGGGCCAGCCTGAAGGGGCGCCCGTGCGCATTAAGGCGAGCCTCGACGAGATGCGCTCCCAGCTGCGGCTCGGCCCGGCGAACCGCGCGGCACGCCCGCTGGCCAATACGCGCAACGACGTGTTCAAGATCAAGCAGGGCTTGGGCGGAGCGCATAGCACCAGCAGGATGCCTGCGCGGTCAGCATCGGCGCTCGGCGTGGTGAGGACCTCAGAGAGGACACCACTGCTGGGCGAGGATGAAGACGAGGTTGTGGCGGAGAGTGATGGAGAGGTCGAGGCTGGGGCGTCGCCGAAGTCAAAACGGAATCAGAATGGGAGGCAGTCGGAAGACTTGATATAGTCAAGGGGGTAAGAGGAGGATGAGAAGGCGGAGGAAAAGGACATCCAAAAAAATTACAGAAGTTTAATCACCGCTCTCGAGGCAGAGCATTTCACTATCGATGGGAAAGGGTCCGGCATCAAAGTCAGTATGCAAACGGAAAAAGGGGGAGGAAGCGCTTGACGGATATATACCTATGGAGTCCAGATATCGGGCACCATACCCTCACAAATATTTTCTTACTTCCAATCATCTGCCCAGTTGAACACATTGCCAGCTACTCTAATAACCTAAGAGTAGGGGAACATATAATCAACTAGGACCCTCTGCCCTATCTAAACCCTTACCCTCATGTTAATCCTATCCTTTATCTGATCCTCATTTGACCCTAACTCTAGCGGCTACATTAGAGGGTCTCATACATATTACCGCAATGGGGAACATATGCTTTAAACAGTATATCCTTTCTTATTTTCTCAATGTCGATGAATCGTCTTTGTATGAGCATGTATGTCTATACCTCTCTATCCCCTAATCATACCAGACAGCATTCATCCCAAACCCAGGCTCCGGCACCTTCACCTTCGCTACACTCGTCAACTCCTCGTCCTCCCATCGAAACACCTCCAACCAACCCTCCTGATCATCCGTCAGCGCCAACCACTCATCACACCAATCACTCGGCGCCACCGCATTGCTATGCCCACCGCTCGTGCGCGTCTCATTCAAAAACAGCTGCGTCTCAATACGGCCCTCCTCATCAAGCCGGAACGCCGTCACGTAGCCCGGCACGTCAAAGCTGTTCGAGCGGGATGATGCGAATAGATGCCGGCCTGAGTGCGACAGCGCGCACACGTCGGCGCGGAAGAGCCCCGGTTTGAGGACTTCGGGAGGCACGAGCGGGTATGCGCCGCCGGTGAATTCCGGGAGGTGTGTGTCTGGGGAGATGCGGAACTCGCACAGGCGGTTGGAGTGCTCCATGACGGCGTAGAGGAAGCGGCCTGAGTGGTGCACGGCGACCCAGCGCGGGCGGTCATCCGGAGCGGGGGCCGGCACGGCGCCGACGAGCGTTAAGCTGCCGTCCGGGTCCTTGCGGTGCGTCCAGAGGAGGTTGGCCGGCAGGTCAGCGGCGTAGAGATGCGTCTCCGTAGGGTCGAAGGCGAAGCCATGGATGCCGGAGTTGGACTGCAGGGGGGTATGTTGAAGAGGTGAGGGGGAGAGGGCGCCGGAGGGGAGGGCAGAGAGGACTGTTGCGTGGTCGGCGTTTTTGTAGAAGGGTGCGCAATATACAGCGTATGGGGGCTGTTTTGCGGCGAGGAGGAAGATGGCGCGGGTGTTGGTTGAGGATGAGGCGGCGAGAGCTGGATGAGATGTTAGTTGTGGTGTTGAAGGGAGAGAAGGGGGACGGACGGTGGTGAAGCATAGGGACGGAAGCTTGGTGGACGATGGAAGTTGGTGACGAGACGTCGTAGCTGGCCCATTTCTTCATGGCAGCGCCATACAGCGTTTTCTTGTCATGCTGTCGACATCGTTAGCAACTGGCCCGACATTCTTCATACGGGAAAAGCTCACGCTGAGAGTCATCCATGAGATGGGCTCGTCCTCTGGGATCTCCGTGCGCTCGATCAGCTCCAGCGTCCGAGCCTCATCATCAAAGGCAAAGGTGAAGATGGCACCCGGGGGAGTCCAGGTCCCGACCATGAGGTGGTGGACAGGCATCGTGTCTGTCGTCCAGTGAGTACGTTGAGATGGAAGAAGGTTTGCCGTGGGTCCCTACCGGATTCCTTCTCGGAGCGTCTTATCAAGAGTTCGGACGAAGTGATCCCGGCTTGTAGACACGGCACGGGGGGGGCGTTTGGCAGCAGCTATTCACCGCACCCAAGACTGCAATATTCTACGCAACTGTTCCGAACCTCGTGGATAAGCGAAGGATGGGAACATCCGGATAACCGGACTTATGAGATCGATCAGATCCTGCCCCTTCCTACTTATAACGGCTTATATATTTTACCGAGCCAGAGGCCCTATTCCGACATTCCGAATGCACGGAGCGCTGCTGCACCGAGACCCGGCTAGATTCCCGGAGGCGAAGTGGGCACGCGCCGGGGATCTAAGCCGAACGGGGACTGATTTGTCGGGTGCGAGAGACGGCAGTTTGGGGGTGGGATGGGGAACTTGGGCTGGACTCATGGGGAAATCGAGATGCTGGGGAACGGATCTGGAGATGAACAATGCGATTGAGAG
This sequence comes from Xenoacremonium recifei, assembly GCA_012184525.1. Lineage (NCBI taxonomy): Eukaryota > Fungi > Ascomycota > Sordariomycetes > Hypocreales > Nectriaceae > Xenoacremonium > Xenoacremonium recifei. The sequence continues at coordinate 53,782 of WOFQ01000070.1, forward strand.
GTCGTTTTCTGCGGTTGTTGGTGACAGACTGCCATTACTCATCGTGATCAGCAGTTGATCAGTCATAAGCCCCCCAATTCTAGGAGTCATTCTCTGTCCTCCTCCCACCCATCCTCACCACAGCATCACTCCTCCAATCTTAGCCCCAACCCCTCCTTCAAATTCGCCTCCTCCCAATGGTCTCGCTCCCAATGCCGCGTCTCGTCGCCGAAGGGCTTTGCGGGGTAAAGCATTCCGCCTAATGCACCTCACGCCCATGATGGGAATCGCTCGCCCTCGTTCGCGTCCCGCGCCACAAGCCGAGCAACCGTGATTGAGCGTTCGTCGCACCCTGGATCTAGCATCATTGGTCGCCAGCCATGTGCGGCGAAAGCCCCGGAGCTGGAGTCGCACTGCAGAAGAGATATATAAGGCGGATAGAGTTCCTGTTCCTGGATTGCGCCGCCACTTACACCGTCTGTCTTCCTCCCACTCGACGATGATGCTGTAGTCTTGGAGACACTCTGGCCCTTCCCCCCCAACAACAACTTCTCCGCTTGTATATCTGATAGCAGCCCCTCCGCCACCCCTCCGCCCCTCAGACACTCCTTGAAGACTCCTCGCCGTGATGGCTTCTTCAACGCCTACCAACCTGCCCACCACGGCCTCGACTGCGCGCCAGGCCCGGTTTGACCCTACCTTCACCCAGCATGTGCTCGACACCATGGGCGAAAACATGACCCCGCGCAACCGCTTCGTGATCGGCACGCTGATCCGCCACATCCACGACTTCGCGCGCGAGGTTGAGCTGACCACCGACGAGTGGATGGCCGGCGTGCACTTCTTCAACGCCGTGGGCCAGATCTCGACAGCCACGCGCAATGAAGCGCACCGCATTTCCGACATCCTCGGTCTAGAGTCGTAAGTCTTGTCCCCCCAGAGCAGATCTCTCAAGTGTTGGTCCGCCCACTTACACGCGCGCGCAGCCTCGTCGACGAAATCGCCAACAAGATCGTAGCTGAAGGCGACGTCGACCCAACCTCCTCCTCCATCCTCGGGCCCTTCTGGTCGCCACACGCCCCCTTCCGCGACAACGGCGCCTCCATCATCCAAGACCCCGCGGAGGGCGGCCGCATCGTCAAGATGCACGGCATCATCTCCGACCTGCTCACCGGCGCGCCCATCCCCGGCGCCGTCTTCGACATCTGGCAGGCGTCCGCCAACGGCCGCTACGACTTCCAGGACCCCGACCACCAAAGCCCCAACAACCTGCGCGGCAAGTTCCGCGCCGACCAGAACGGCCGGTACACGCTTTACTGCTACCACCCTACTGCATACAGTCTGCCGCGCGACGGGCCGAGCTTTGCGCTGCTGAATCTGATGGATCGCACGCCGATGCGGCCGGCGCACATTCATATCATGGTCACGCATCCCGACTACAAGGGGTGCACGACGCAGCTGTACCCTAACGGTGATCCGTGGTTAGCCACTGACTCTGTGTTTGCGGTGAAGGACGATCTTGTCGTTGACTTCACGCCGCTCGAGGGCGACCCCAAGGCTGAGCTGGAGTTGGAGTACAATGTCATCCTCTCGCCGAAGGGGTACAAGGGTAAGCCCCTTGAGGAGATGCCCCGGTTATGAGTGAGGCAGAGCAATGGTAGGTCGTTTTTGAGGTGATGGGAGTAGTGGGGATGCTGGAGCAGCGAAGCGTGGATGTTTGGAGTGAGCGAAGTGTAGCTTTGTTGTAGTGGGTGCGTGGATGTTTGGAGTTGTGATTGTCGAGATGAGATGAGAAATGCCACTTTCATGAGTATGAGTATATGACTCCATATACCTCTGAACAGATAACAGATAATCAGTCTGAAACCTGCCGTCATGCTTTAGTCAAATTGGTAGATAAAAGGATTTTACTACAGATTGCTGGTTGCGTTTATGTGTGATGGCAAGTGAAGACTCAGCTTTTTGGTCTCAACAAGGTTAGTCTCACCATTCGAGATCGTGACAGGTCAAACTCTAGTTGGATCGCCAGTGCGTTCCATGTATTGTTTGTTTCTAGCTCGCCCACCACTCCAGAATAAACGTTGAGTCATATCGTCGTTACCTCACCTCCATAGACGCCGTGTATCAGAACTCCTGTTGAAGATTCTCTGAGTTTCTCCGTATCCTTGAAAGTTTACCCGCTCATCTACAGCTTCAGTAGACTCACAGCCAAAACACCTTCTGAATTCTTCAACCCCTCCATCACTTCATGCGTCACTTCTCCAGACACGCCCAGAATCATAAGCGCCTCATTATCCCTGACGGGTCTTCCCACTGGTCCGTCAACGGATCCCTCGGTACCAGCTTCCGATACCGTCCTCGATGTGGGATCCAGGCTGGCCACCTGCATAAACTTGATGTTGACTCGATGCTGACCCAACACCATTCCGACGCCTCCAATCTTGCCCGGCTCGTCGTAGTTGTGCAAGACAATCATAGTGCCCTCCGGCACGAACGCTCCAGTAAAGCGGTCAAGCTTGGAGATGTACACACGCTCATCCGACGTGAAACCCTCAATGATCTGCTCCGTTCCACCGTTGCTCGCATCGTAGGACCGCAGTGTCACCAGATTGGCGTACGTGACCTGTTTCGCCTCACGAGCGTGGATCTCGTTGATGACAATGTCCTTGTCCTTGGCTATGAGCGCCGCATTGACAATGTTGACGTGGGAGTCACTGAAAGATGCCACTAGGCCCTTAATCAGCGCCGCATAGAGAGGCTTCGTGTTGGAGATGCCTGCCAACGAGCCGTGATAAGTCAACTCAAACTTGCGGCCTCCCACCATGCCTCCCTTATTGCCCACGTAGTGTTGTGTGTAGAGTCGTCCCATCTTCTCTACCAGTTGGACTGTGGGTTGCAACTTGCGATACTCCTCAGGCATGATAATAGGAGCATTGACTGCGCTGGTAGGAAACCCACCACGAAGGATCTCGAGCACTTGGGTACACACATCCATTGACACATTCTCCTGTGCTTCGACGGTAGAAGCTCCGAGATGCGGCGTAGCGACTACCTTGGGATGCTTGCTGAGCTGAGCCGGGACGGAGCCTTCAGGTAGGGGTTCTGAGGACCAGACATCGATGCCAGCTCCGGCGATCCAACCTTCATCCAAAGCACGTATCAGGGCCGCCTCATCGTAGACGCCACCTCGAGCAACGTTGAGCACCCGTGCTGTCTTCTTCATTGTCTTTAGCTCTGTCTCACCAATGAGACCAAGCGTCGTCGCTAGGAGAGGAGTGTGGATGGTCAGGAAGTCGACGACAGGCAACAAATTTTGCAGGCCAACAACGAGCTCAACTCCCGCCTGATGGGCGACTTCAGCGCTCGCATAGGGATCAACAGCAACAACCTTCATTCCTAGGCCCTTGGCCATTTGGGCTACCTTCATACCAACCTTACCCAGGCCAATGATACCTAGCGTCTTGCGTCCGACTTCGACGCCGACGAGCTTACTTCGCTCCCATCCGCCATTCTTGACAGTGCCGTCTGCACGGCCAATATTCCGCGCCGTGGCAAGAAGGAGGGCTATCGTGTGTTCTGCAGCAGCCAGAATGTTTCCAGCAGGCGAGTTGACGACGATGATACCCTGAGCTGTTGCAGCAGGAAGATCCACGTTATCAACACCGACTCCCGCCCTCGCCACGACCTTGAGCTTGCGACCTGCTTGCAGCACTTCTGCAGTGACTTGGGTTTCGGAGCGGACAATTAAGCCATGGTAGTTGGGGATGATGGAAATGAGATCCGCCGCTGAGAGACCCATCCGGTTGTCGACGTCGAAGTGCGGGGTGAGAAGAGCCAACCCATCAGGAGAGACCTTCTCGGGGACTAAAATCCGGGGACGGGACGAGAGCTGAGTCCCCGAAGACGGATTGTCATCGTTGAATGTCGCCGAGGGAGCCATCTTGATGAAGGTATTATAGTGGCGGGACCGATGGAGTTGAGCGTCTCAAAGCAAGAAAAGTTGACAGTCAAGAGTACAGAGGCAATGTCTTAGGGCTATCCAACCAATTGGCCAAAGTGAGAGCGTGTAGACGATGTGGAAGAGAAGGGGAGAGAGAAGCGGTCAAGAAATGGTGGGAGAGAGAAAAAGAGATCAAGGTTTAAGTCGAGACAAAGGCGGGCGAGACGGGAGAGATGAAGCGGACTGCAAAAGGAAGGGGCGTTCGAGATGACGCCGGGAAGGTACCTGACCTGACCTCACCCAAGGTAACCAACCTGACCTAACCTTTCGGGGCCAGCCAAACACGCCTCTCTGCTCCTTCAAACGCCCTCCCGCCTCTCCCGCCATCAGGATTTCTCCTGCGCCATCGGCCAGCACTCACAGTGCCACAAGCGAGCCATACATCTGATAGGTGGCAAGGCCTGGCTTGCATGCAGCCGATCCGGAACTCGGTTTGCGGCAGGGGTCTGTTCGGTCTGGATTGGTGATGCCGACGGGACGCTGCAGGCCAAATCACACTTCCGTCCCGTCTCTGCGCACAGCAAGCCTCTCAGCTAATGCCATTACATAGCGCGTCATATCGCTCCCCACGCGGCGTCGACACTGATTGCCCTGCGCGGGGGTCCAGCCTGTCACGAATGACTCTTGCTGTTAGCGAGGAGGGAAGAGGCGAGAAACAGTCCAGTGAGCAAAGGGCGAGGTTCATTGGCTTCGTCCGAGCCCCTCCCCCTCCCCCAGATGAGGCGAACGGCGACGGAGACTAAAATCCCACGCCAACCAGAGACCAGCTGCCCCTCCCCCTCCTTGACGACCCCTCCAACCCTCCTCGAGCCGAATCAGGCGCTTCCCCATGGGCCGCTATGGAAGCAAACCTAGAGACGAGCTAGCCATGGCTTCCACTGGCAACGGGACACGCGATTCCCTCCTGTCTAGCCCATAATAACGCTGGCAAGCACTGGGTGGAAAACGCCCTACTGTCGCGTCAGCAAGGTGCTCCATGCCTGGAGAAGGAGCACCGCCCGTGCACCGCCCTGGGCCTGCATAAACCACGCAGCGAAGAGGTTGCGCTGCGTCATGTTGGGCTTGCGTGCCGGTGAACTATGAGATGCAAGATGCAAGCCCACCCTCCTTCGCCTCGTCACATTGGGCGGAGTTGCTTCATTGCTGGCTCCTGCATGACGCTTTCCGGAAGCTCCGTGACCGGCGCATGCATTCAAAGCCCGGCGACTTCTTTCTTTTTCCGGCAAACGATGAGGCGTGATCCCTGGTCCGCAGATACCCACGATAGCCTGACAGAGGGGAATTGTAGACAACGTGATGAGAGAAATAGACGATGTTTTGATCAGGATAGTCCTCGAGAAAAATGATGGGGGAGGGGACGGAACCCTTTTGGTCAGATTTTCATAAGCGGGACGCGGGAGCTGGCTGGGGCATTGATAAACTGGCCCCCAGACCTCACGGTGCGCGTGATTCTTTGCAGCTGCACCTCTTCTACTTGTAGCGCTTCCTCTTCGTCCACAGCAACCATTGCCACTGTAGGTTAGCACAACACGGCATATAAATTGAATGCCGTTTCCACGAATTTGCTGATACTCAACAGAGCAACCTCGGCACGTCTCAGAGACGAGGCCTGACCCATGCCCCGGTTAGCAAGAGGAGTCGAGTCAACCCCCATTCTCCTCTATAAATTTAAAATTGACTGCTGAGGGCGTTGGATTTAGCAGAAAATGATATCTATTTCGGCGGATTCAGCAGTACGGGAATCATCACAACAAGAGGTTGAGGGACAAGTACTGTAGACGCGTCCAAGCCTCCGCTCACAAACCCCGAAAGGGAGACATACTGCTTTTTTCTTACAGTATTTCTTATTATCAACGAATCTATTCTTTTCCCCCCTCAACTTAACAGACGCAAGCTACTATTGCATCGTTGTTCTTTAAATAGCAGTAGTAGCCGCCTTAGCCGCCTCTTTCCCAACACGCTCGACTGGCTAGCTCTCTCCATCTTACCCGCCCTATCAGCTCAATACCGCCCCTCTTCTCCCAAACATTACTTCTCGATATATCTACGATTTCCTATCAGCCAGGCACATCTCTAAGGTTCTGACCATCTCTTGACCATGAAAAGAGCATGGTCAATGGTCAGGTGCGTTGTAGCCAGCGCTGCTGCATAGTTGGGCCATGCTCCTCTAACATAAGTCTAACGCGCCTACAGAGCTCAGCGAGTGACCGGGGAAACGCTCAACATTTCCCGCACAAGCTGAACTAGTGGCTGCAAATAGCCAACCTCTCTGCAGCGCTCCTCGACCTCGTCCAGCTTCTTCGCAACAGCAGGATTGAGGTAAGGCGAACCATCCTCGGAGCTCTGACACCAGTACGTCGCGTCTTTGTCCGGCGAGTCGTCGCTATAGACCCTTCTCGCTGCCTCGAAGCGTTGGACGGCACCTTGGGAAGGTTCTAAGGCCTAGACTATGATCTCGAGGAAGATACCGCTGAGGCTCCAAACATCTTTTGGGCGGGATACCTTTCCTTGGATAACACACTCGGGCGCACTATACACGGGGTTTCCAGCCGAGGGCTTGCGGTTGTACAGTTCCTCAGCGACATCAAGATTATGAGACTTGACAGCCCCTGAGCCAAAATCAGCCATCTTCCAAATGGAGCGCCCAGAATCTTCTTGGTTGAAGATGAGGGTATTGGCGGGTTTCAGATCGTGGTGGAAGCCGATACGTCGTGTGGGCGGGCGGCCTTCCTTGGCCGGGATGACTCTAGAATCGTGAATGTATCTGGCGGCGTCGCAAAGACCATGCAGTCGTTCGAGGAAGCCAGCAGCGACCTCGTGAGTGAGGAGCGGCGGCGCAGTCTCTCGAATAAGGTGAAACAAGTCACTGTCGGCAAGAGGGAAAAGCATGTATGATGTCTCCGGGGCCGTCCAGGCCGATAGAAAGTAGACGATGGATGGATGAGGAGCGGCAGACAGGGCTTCCAGAATGCCTCTCTCATTGACGAAGTCATCTCTCCCGGCCCGACTCACAAAGCGCTTGAGAGCAAAGCGGCACGTGTCCTGTCACCAAAGGTCGGCTCCGCGCAGCCAGGGAATTACCAGTCGAGAGAGGGCGGAGGGAGGTGGGAAGACGTACGCTGGATCCGAGTGAGACGCGAAACACCTCTGCTGCGGTGCCAGTGCCGAGAATATCCTTGACGGGATCGAAAGTGAGAGGAAGCAATAGCTCAGTTTGAGGCATGTTGTCGTTGTGGTGAGAGCTGTGGCGTTGCTGGCTTGGTGGTTACCTGGAGAAGAGAGAAACAAAAGTAACGAGCCAATCAGTTCTGTAAGACGCAAAACCATTGAATAACAGGAGTTACTCACTGTATTATTGCCGGAGGTAACAGCTATTTGGTGGCTCGAAAGATAAGTTAGCCAAAGTTAAGATCAATGTATTAGTCTGGTAAAATGCAAGTTTTTAGATATTTCTTGAATATCGCAGTTGATTTGCAATAGACCCTTCCAGGTTATGTCGTTACACTACCTATATACTACCAGCGAAGCAGAGTACATGCTCTGGGGCAAAAGTGAGCACAGACACATAAATAATATGAATATGGAAGGAACGACGTTCGATTTTTGGAGATTTCACCACGGGAGATTTCACCACGTTTCCAAGAAAGGAAAGCACGACTGCCAAGGCAGGTACCTACCTATTTAAACATTGACAGACAACGAAGGTCTATCTCTAATCTTCGACCTTTCACAACCCCGTCCTTGAATCGATTTATAGCAGCACTTTATTCTCAAAAGTGAATAACCCCTCTCTCCGACTCGAAGCCGTCGAACTTCAAAAGGAGCACATCAAGTATTTCACCAGCGAACGCATCCGAGCCGTACGTCTTTTTTTTTGACAACAAGAGATATATTATTTACTAATGATCACCAGCCTCAGGAGCTTAAAGCTCGGCGAGAGAGGTATGCGACGATGCAAGGCCTCCTTCCAAACGCGAATCCGGATGGCGATGTGATGCCTCGCATGGGCTATCTCCTAGAGACTCTCAATGAGCAGGCCGCTGATCTCATCAAAGAATTTGATCAGTACATCATCGTTGAGAAGGGGTATTCTGTGGAGAGCGGCTTTTTCTACGGCTGAGATACTAAGGGGGTCTCAATCTCGACCCCCCTCCATGAATAAAGTGCATGTCTAGTCATGGAGGGAGGTCGAGATTGAGACCCCCTTAGTAGCATAATGCTGATTCGTGCTCGAGATTTGAAACTCTGCCTCTTCTGGGATTAGGGAGTATAGGGGGCGGAGACTAGTTTCTTCGGCTTATGAAGACCAGAAGCCAGTCATCAACTTTTAACGCGTACGGACTGACGACGGTAATACGTATTATGCAGCATTGCAGATGTGTTGCTTTGCTGTGAACAGAACTGTGCATTTCCACCAATAGTTACGGAACGGTCAATCTGACTAAGTGATCTTAAGAGTTGCCCAATCTTAAACCTCCCAAAGCCTTAGTACCTCCAAAACTTCCCAAGGAGCTTCCTGAGCACCATCAAACTCAGAGGGCTTATAGTTCCCAATAAGGATACGGAAACACTCCTCTGCTGTTCTTTCATGTTTCTGCTTGAAGTTATGCAGTATCCCGATTTTACTCACATAGTAGTCCGTCCAGAGCCAAGCCGGTCCAAGTAAATTCTCCTATGTACTAGGACCTCCCGCTGAACCAGTTCACCGGCGCTACAGGAGGCGACAGAATCATTTATGACGACAGTATTCTCAGGTATATGGGCATTCATTTCACGGGAATTTCTTTCTTGTTAAGCATATCGACAGCTAGTCAAATTTTGACATTTCACGCCAAACGTCAAACAGTGATGCATGTGGTTTCTAACTTAAACATAGATCGGGAAAAGCATAAAACTTGGCACTAGTAATCTGAAGTACTTATATTGGACTCCTCTTCAACAACCTGCTCACCATGCATCGGCTATGTGCCGAATTCATACTGGCGATTTGTTCGGGACTAGAACTATTTCCGGCGATGTGAGTGGAACAAGAAAGTTATCAGCAGCTCGATATGCTAATTGCCTTTGATCATAGGCAACTGATATTAATGGACATAGACTCGAACTTGGTTGCTTGTACGAAGCAACACAGGCAGGAAAAAAAGAGGCAGAGTTTGAGAATGGATTTAGGATGAGATATCTGCAAGATGGTAACGGGATTATTATACGTGGTTTCTACGGCGAGAAGCGCTCTGGCAGTCCTTACCTTTGATTTAGTTACTGTGGAGGGGTAATAATGCCAGCATCCGATTAGGGAGGAGCAATTATATATATAAACTATAACTCTGTCTTATTTATTAGGAAACCTTTACGCTTTATAGAATAGGAAAAACAATAAGACTAATGTTCTGACTTACTTACTATTCAAAATGACTTCTTTATTAGTTAGATTATTTATATAATATAATATACCCTGAGTATTAATAAAATTTAGTTATATTAAGGAAATTAATACTAGATAATTGACCGATTTTAACTTAGAAGATACGGATTCAAATATTAAAGGAGCTTTGACTTTAAAACCTTTAATATATTAATATAGAGTAGCAGATCTGCTATAAGCTCGAGTCTTTAGCCAGATTCTTAAAGTGTTGCTTAATTCTTGTCGAGGTATCGCCGTGAGCTTACCTAGTCTGACATTCTCAGGTTGTCATGCTGGAAGGGTTACCTCTCGACTGGCAACGCATCTCCTGGGGTGCAGTAAGGCTCCAAGCATATATCGAACAGGGGATAACAGCCAATAGAAGGAGCATATTTGAAGGGAACTGATATTGCCGGTGAAATGGGTTATAATTGTGTTCAGGTAGAAGAACTGCTGCATCAAGATCAAGATTATGACAACTGTGTTGTAAATCATTCTCGACCCTTGGATGGTTGGTTGGATGTTGATAGACTGGAGATTCCATGGATTTGCGAGTGTTGAAAGTGCAGCTGACGTGGTGACGGTTGAAATAATATCCATCCCACCTGCCGTGGTATAGATTACCCGTGCTGCCTCGGATAAGGTCTTCATGTTTGCTGAAATTGCAGAGTCCAGGGTGTATGGATAGAAGGCTTCGTTCCATATGTACGCCATGATATCTGTATTGTTGTATGTCTCGCTGCCCGTCAATGCTGCTTGGAGCCTACCCGATGCACCCTGTGCTACATAAAAAGCAGCCTGGAAATTTGATCTGCAAACAGCGTCGAAAAGGTCATGTGTGCCTGGGAACTGTGATGTTGATCGTTCAATGATAGAAGGAAATCCCTTGCCTTGAAGGGACTCGTATGCCACCCGCACAGCATTGCCAATGGCACCCCCATCGTAATCGACAAAGAGGACCGAAAGCTCATAAACACGGCTGGTCTGCTGGAAGAGAGAACCAAGCATGTAGCAAAATAGGCCCAGGATCAGAAGTTGGAGGTAAAAGAAGTGGGTGCTAGCCAGCCGCAGGAAGGACCTTTGAGCGGTCCTCTGTTCAGGGCTGTTCTTGGGCAGGCGAATATCCCAGGCCTTCGTATATAGGTCAGTGGCGGATATCATTGTTGATCCAGACCTTAGCCAGAATTGCGAACTTGTGTATATAGCCTGGTGTTGATTCAGTTTCACCAAGCTGCTGACGCTGTAATTTTGAATGGTGCTTCTCGTTCACAACAGCTGTCCTGAACGTCTGGAAACGGAGACACGGCAGGTTAAAACCCCCTGAAGCTTCTTGTCCTTTGTCCTGAGGGGCTCTAGATCAGCAAGTGCTGAGTGTCTAGACTTTCCTGCGATTGTCTGAAAACTTTGACTGCCGTCTTATTACTTTGACGCTCTAATAAGCCCGGTTGGTTTACCAGGTCGCCGACTGGAACCCACACCCTTCGCCGACCGGGTCATGAACATCAAATAGGTTTATAAGCAGAAATTTCTTTATCGTACCATATTTGAACCAACCAGCGATCAATACGGATAAGCGTAAACTGGAATTCTATAACAGTCATTACGGACTTTCTTCCATATCTGGTTTAAGAACTTAAAAGATTTCCAGACTTATATGATGGATTTCCGAGCGAACGCGCTGAGAGAGGTGTGAGTTTTTCCCTAACCCCGATAAGTCCGCTCTACTTCAGCGAGCTCTCAACTGGTTGATTTGTCAATCGAACTGGTATTGACTCGTAAGCTGTGATTGCATCACGAGGCAACTCTCATTTTCCTTGCTATAGTCAAAGATCCGAGGTTTGAAATGCTAAGCAAACTACGGAGTAGACTTTGAATATTATGAAACTCCATATTTCTATTCAAAGGAGTCTCTTCGAAGCTACTACGAACTTACAAGCTTAAGGACTATACATCCATACTCAGCTTCTCTACAGCATTCAATTTCCCGATCCAGCAGTATAACAGTCAAGTTTCTCCCACAATACCAACAACCAAGAGTTGCTACGGTTCTTTTTCGTAGTACTACGTTTAAGAGCAATATGATGGGCAAGGAAAACACCATATATAAGCCCCAAGGTGACGGGATCTTGGAGGCCAAAACACACATCCCGGCCTTATGGCCTAACGACATCCTACTACGAATCACACACTCCGAAGGGTGCAATGCAGATGCGATTCTTGCCAAACGAGGAGCATGCATTGCCTTGAATACGAAGAAGTCTGTATCGTCAAGGCAGCGGAATCCGACGTCACCTATTTCTAGGCTGGTGAGCGAAGGGGTTGGGGTTCCATCGAAACTCATGATATAAATGTCGCTACTGCCTGTCTGGTCGTAACATTCTATGTCCTGACAGGTGATATTTGGCGCTGGAGACACTGAGAACAGACCTTTGCTCAATACTTTTTGGCAAAGAAACATACGTCCGTCGGATTCCTGATGCTCTCGCTAGTGAGTACCTCGCTCCTATCAAAATGATCGGCTGATTACTGCTGAACATTATTGGACTAAGCTTGCCTCGACCATCAGGGAAACCATAGGGTCCAATAATCTACTATAATCTAAAATAGAAAGCAAACTACGAAAAACGGCTCTACGTAGCAGAAGGGAAAAGTCATCTATAACTCCGAGCCTTTACGTTACAAGGTAAAATATGATTGGCTATTCTATTTGGAGCCAACGACGAGGTCAATAACTTGAAAGAGAAATATCACAGTCACAAGAGCCAAGAAGCTCATCATAAGTATATTATATTGATTTCAGGATCTTAACCTATACTAAAGTTACATTTCAAGAGCTTTCATATGCATTTGGTGTAGTTTGAGTCAGGAAATACTTGATAGTTTCGATAGATTTAAATTCCATTATTTTGCTCATAAGAAATCATATGTCGAGTCATTTGGTACATACACCTCAACGGCGTGGCTCTAAGGATAGTCTCTCGTGTATACGACCTATCGTTCTAAATGTCTTACTGTAGTCCCCTTGCTGAACCACGGTTCGGCGAAAGGGTGAGGGAACGAGAACTGCAGCTTTACAGATCAGATCGGCTTCGCAACACGCATTAGAAATCTGTATGGTATAGTTCCTGTAGCTCTTTTCCGAAGCTCGGGAGTCGCTTGATGATGCCGGGTTTTCAAGTTAAGTCCGACTTCACTAACGACAGACAAAATCCGTAGACTTTACAGACTTAGCATTCGAAATATAGAGACTAGAATAAACAGATATATTGAAATGCAAATTTATAGCTGGCTTTGTAGTAGTCGACTCTACCATGATGATACGTTGAAGCCTATGTTTCAGGACGTTGGAAGTTCTAGTATGTCAATTCCTGGCCGACAAGATACTCACTCAGCTTCCACAATCTTTCTGCATCGATTTTGCTTGTGGCCCACGAGTAGACTTCTTCCAGCCTTTGATCTGCAATATGGCAATCTGATAGGTATGCACCATTGCGGTCCGAGATACCAGTGTCAAATGCCGCAAACACGTGGGTAGCGGCACCCTGATCTAAATCCTTGATGTGCAGATCTGCCATGCCGGACCACCACTTATTACCATAAATGTTATCCATCTGGGTCAAATCTGCAGAGAATGCAGCCTGGTCGTTAATGCCGTGTGCCGAAAGATTCGTGTAACTGACACCGGGACACAAAGGAAAAGAGAGAACGCCGCGGGATCCAAGCTTTTCGGCAAGCGCGAGAGCCATCAAAGCATTGGCTGTTTTGGACTGGCCGTAGCTCAACCAGCGTTGGTAAGTCTGGCCGTCATTGAAATTTGGATCCGTCCACCGAATGTTCCCAACACGATGAACATTGCTAGAAACGACCACAATTCTTGGAGTCTTGGCGGAGAGAACTTTGCCCATGATGAGGTTGGTGAAGAGAAAATGACTTAAGTGATTTGTCTGGAACTGACTCTCGTTGCCATCCTCAGTCTTAGTGTAGTGCACTGCCATGATGCCAGCGTTGGTAACAAGAACATCAATATATGGGACATCAGTCCAGGAGTTGACAAGTTCGGCAGATTTGCGGACATCAGAAAACGAGAGAAGGTTCAAAGAGAGCAGTTTGACACTAATTTCAGGGTGCTCTTTGTTGAGCTCGTCAATCAGAGGGTGCAACTTGGCTGTCGATCGCCCGGCAAGGATGAACATAGCTGGCTTCGCCGCCGCAACTTGTTTCACGAAGCTTTCCCCGAGGCTGCCGGGAGATACGCCAGTGATGAGAATAATCTTTCCGCGGATCTGGGAAGCATAATAGCGGACAAGCTCGCTGGCCCTGGAGGTGTGATCAAAGACAGGCGCCATGGTGAGATGAGTTTGGGGCTAATGAATGAGACTCGCGGAACGAGCTATAGGTACAGTTTGAGGAAGATTATGAACAGTACACAGCTGGAAGATTCAAGATATGTTTATATATTATATCGCGAATGCTTAAGCCCCCGTGAGCTTTGATTATAGGCTCGGATTCAATTAGGCCGATTTGCAGAATGTATCCGACAAACCGGGTTCGGGCTTTTGTAGGGAGCCGACGCTTGTCTTCAAAAGAAGGTTTCTGGACAAACCGGACTTACGGCTGCGTGTTGCATTAGCCTGCCTCATGCCCCGGAACCAACTACCAGTAATGGAAGGTGTGGAGCGCATGGACGAGCCGCGGCTTCGCGTAATGGGAATGACACACAGTCAATGCCATCCAAGCTGCAATAGAAGTTGCATAGATCACAATGTTATGCAAGGAGGCAAGAATTTATAACCTAGAAGGAGGAACTATTCCTAGGCTACGCAAAGATTTCTCACCAGAGTTCCAGATGACCCAGGAATAGCTGTACTATAAAATATATAGCCCTAGAGTATTACTTATCGGATACTCGTAGTACATGGAACTCTCCCAGACTCAAAAGATTATCTTATCGATAAGTGTCAAGTGCTTGCTGCTTGTTCCAACCTCAATGGTATATGTACCCTTCTGGATCTCCCATTTCTGCGCCGTAGTGTTCCAAACACTCAAGTCCCTTCTCGTAAGGCTGAATTTCACTCGTGTGGATTTTCCCGGCTCTAAAACAGGTTTCTCGAAACCACGAAGCTGTTTTACCGGCGCGTTGGGAATGCCCACATATAGCTGGACAACCTCAGCTCCCGCCAGCTCTCCTGTGTTCTGGATTGTCGCCTGGACTGTGGCAACTGTGTCCCACAGATCTCTTTGGCCGCCGTCCATGACTTCTCCGTTTTGAAATGTAGAGAAATTTTTACCCTTCGATAATTGAACACTCAGCTCAGAGAGCTGGAAGGTTGTGTAGCTTAGACCGAACCCGAATTCGTACCGCAAACTGATATTGTTCTTGTCGAAGTAACGGTAATCAAGGTAAACGGCTTCGTTAAAATCAGCCTGAGGGAAGAGTTCAAAAATCCCTTTAGGTTGAGCCGGACTCAAGACTGTGCCGTAATCGGACGCTTTCTTGGTGATGGAATAAGGTAACTTGCCCGAAAAGTTCTCCTTGCCGTAGAGGAGAGATACAAGGGCTGGACCACTATCTTGACCAGGCAAATGTGCGAAAATTATAGCTGTGACGTTAGGGTGGTCGACAAATTGGTCCACGAGACGAGGTCCAGCATTATGGAAAACCACGATTGTCCTCTCGCACTGGTCCGCCACATTTCTGATCAGCGAGTCTGTGTATGCGTCGTGAATAGCCAAGCGATCGAAGCCCTCTGTGGCCCATGCATTCCCCATCACAATGCAGGCATCGCTTGTCGGGTCAACGCCAGGATTTTCAGTCAGGAAGTCATAGAAAAGAGCAGTGCCATCTTCATATGCCTTTTCCCTTAATGCGTCGAAAGGTGCTAATGACGTAGCAGGTGTTGTCGAGCCAGAGCCCCCGCCACTGAACATGGTACCGTTTATTGCAATAGGCGGCAAAGAAAAGTCTCCATAGCCTGCAATTCCTAACAAGACTTCGGTAGCATTCACTGCCTGGAGGCCCAAAGACCACGCGTAGTTTTCCAATGCTCCGGAGCTGGGGCCATATTGATCAGCTCCCTTAGCTGAGTATCCATACAACGAGAGCATTCTGGGAGACTTTAAAGGCAGAGTATTCTTTGTGTTCTTGACAAGGACGTGCCCTTCCACCGCGCCCTGGCGGATGACAGGACTCGCTGCCGGATCTCGAGCATCGACAACTCCGTGGGACTTGGTCACGTCCTTAGGCATACCAAAGCCAGGTTCGGTAAAGTGCTGGTCCTGACTTAATCTGTACCATGGCGCCAGAATTCTATCAATGTTAGAACAGCTGTTGATGCCAAGGCAAAAAGAAAAGTGTTGGCCCAGTTCTCACCTTGTCACCATATCTGTGAGTCGAGCTTCTGGAATTGATCCATTGCGGATGGCTTCGGTCAGATTGTTACCCCATAGCTCGCTGGTAGGCATGGCCATATCAAGCCCTGCAAGAGCCGTTGCTACGCCTGCAAGTTGTGCATCCCAATCAGACAAAACAAACCCCTATACTTTTGTCAACTTTCCCGACCTTCCCGTGAGTTCTGATCAGGCACAAGTCTTACCTGGAAGCCCAGCTCGGTCTTCAAAAGGCCATTAAGCGTCTTGCTATTGGCGCATCCGTATGAGTTATTGACCCGCTGATAAGAGCACATAATGGATGAGGTTCCTGCTTTGACGGCATCTTGGAATGGCCTACCCAGATGTTATTAGCAGCCATATCCTGTAGTTGACTGATACTCTTTCTCGACGTTACCAGAGATAAAGCTCGTGCATTGTTCTGTCGTCAATATTGGAAGAGACGGAAGAGACATTCCCCGAAGGTTGTCGATGCGTTTCCTGTTCATTGCCGATATAATGCTGACTGGGTTAGTTAAGAGTCATACAATTCCAAAACCGTACATTTAACGACTTACTTTGGTGCTTGTCATGACGCCTTCGCTTTGAACCCCCGTAATGGTTTCACCGACAAGAACACCAGAGAGGTATGGGTCGACAGAGAAGCCTTTCGATGTCACGTCAGTATTTCCTGCTAATTGGCTTCGTTGGCAGTCCGGTAGATAGTCATTCTGACCTTCCCAATTTCTTCCGCCTTTAACAACGCGTCCCAGTGGTCCAACGACGGGGCCAAGTGCCACATTCACCCCCTTTCTTCTATACTCACTCCCCAGAGCCCTTCCTCGCTGATGCGCCAATTTCTTATTCCAACTATAAGTGTTAGTATAATCATCCGAAGGGGTGCAGCTGATTTAATACCTCGCTCCCACATGAAGTCCGCTGGGGAAGGAGCTGACATAATCTACCCCTCTCACCCCGTTCCCGCCATCATTCAGACACATCCCCGGGAATCCAATGCGTTCTATGGCAGGGAGAAAACCGCTACAACCATTCTCTGGGGTGATTCCTGCAGTCAGACTTACCTGCATGGCATGTTAGATGACTCAAATTGTTTGGCATTGCCCGGCAGTTCTGGTGCTTACTTTCTCTTCTAAAGTTAACTGTGCTGCCAGCTTTCTGGCTCTGGTATATGCATTTTCCCAATTGCCACGGCCCGAAGAATTAGCTACACGTCAGTCAGCAGGGTAAGTTCATTCAGACTAGTGATGTAGAAGCAACTTGCGTGAAGGATATACCGGTGGTGACTGCCCATAGAAATACGTGTCATTTGTCACAATTTCTTGAGCAGAATGAGCCCCAGGGCTACTTAAGAGGATGAGTAGACCTGTAAGCCCAGAGTAGAGCAAATGAAGAGACAAAGTCATTCTGTAACGTCGTGGTCGGTGGGCAGTATCTTATGTCAAGTCTGGCTGATAAGCTGGGCTATCAATTTAAGTTTGATGTTTGCGATGTGCTCCTGTTTATATTCTTGATTTTCTTTCAAGTAGACTCAATTACAATACATCACTCAAATGCCGTGTCCAGAACTGCTCCTCCCTTTCGGCCCGTCTTCCATGTACTAATCGAGACAACGATAGACTTGTTGACATGGATGGATGGGTGGGCAGCGGTAGAAGTTGAAGTTCCCGCCGGGGCTAAGTATCAGGTATCCATAACATTTGTTAATACTCGGGTTCTCGGGGGATACTGCCCACTGCTGTGGAGGAACATTGACAAATTCCTAGCTAGGTACTTCACTATATTCTACCACTCGTATTCCTGCAGGTGTAATTGGCTAAATATCGATTTGGCCATGACGAAGATCGGCAAACAGCCTAAAAGGAGTTTTCTTTGCCTAATCTTACCATTTAGTCCCAACAAGAGCCGAGATATCTTACTTGAAGCTTCCAAACCCGAAAATGCGACCCGCAAAGCGTTCTTAGGGTGGCGGGAGGGGGAGGACCGTATTCGTCCCCTCAACCATTATTAGAAATTGTTGACGCAATCCGCTTTTATCGGTCCGATTGCTTTTGACTGGCCTATGAAGCTATCGTGTCCCTTGACTACAATCATGAGCGGCTGGTTAGGCCGTGGGTTCTCCGTAGTCTGCGGTTCATGCCACAGCGCAAAATGTCGACCAATCATTCGTAGTAAATCACGCGTATAAGATAGCATCCCCCCAATTTCCCCGCAATTCGCTACACTCGCCTACCGTTAGAGCTTAGTTGGTACGGTTAAATTTGCCTTCCCTGCTAGGATCGATCTGCTGATCTAAACTTGGCAAGCGAGTCGAAAATAACATGGCTGCTCTTTGCTGGACCACTTAAAGCTGACCCCTAACAAGGCAACATTCTTTAACAGAAACAATAGAAATAAAGCGAGAACCAGATTCATATATTCTGTACTTTCTTAGCTATTTTCTGAATATCTTTGACCTCTTTTCCCGTGGATATATTATTGCCCGGGTTTGACAACCCATCTATGTCTCTCAGCTTGCTTGTATGGTAAGTAGACGTTTGACGTACATTTTCACACAGACGGCCAAGAAAAACTCCAAAATCAGTCCTTTAATTTCTGGAGACGATCGTAGAGTAAGTCAATTATATCTTGCGGAACAAACAAACAGTACCGCTGACGGGATTGATTTGTACCTAGACTATTACGCAGCCAGTTCCCAGCCATTATCCTCTCAAGCTACCGAAAAGTGCTACTACGCCTACTTCAACACCCATGCATATTCATTGCCTGATCCTTTTGTTCCTGGCTGCGTCGTTGCAGCTAGTTGACGCACAATTAAATTTGCTAGCAAAGGAGGCCGGACTCAAATACTTTGGTAGCGCTACAGACTCTCCGGGCGAACGTGAGCGGGCGGGTTACGAGGCAGTCTACCCTGAATACTACTCCATATTTGATAATTGGGACGAATTCGGTCAGACAACTCCGACAAATGGTCAAAAGGTAAACGCGTTTTCCATTATACCAAACTGGTTCTTATGATTAACATTTTTTAGTGGTCATTCACTGAGCCAACCCTGGGCGTGTTTAACTTCACAGAAGGAGAAATAGTGACCAGCATTGCTGAAAGGACGGGAAAGCTCTTGAGATGCCACACCCTCGTTTACTGGGCAGCATTTCCGATATGGGCTTATTCAGCGAATTGGACGAAAGAGAACCTGACCGAAGCCATTATTGACCACGTGACCACCGTCGCAGGCCATTGGAAGGGTCGGTGTTATGCTTGGGATGTGGTTAACGAAGCGCTAAATGATGATGGGAGCTACAATGATTCATTCCTATATCAAGTACTTGGAGAAGAGTGGATCAAGCTGGCTTTCCGCGCCGCGGCTGAGGCTGACGCATACGCCAAGCTATACTACAATGATGCTGGCATTGAGACCCCGGGGCCAAAAGCAGACGCCGTCCTTCGAATTATTCGCATGTTGCAGGATGAAGGTATAAGGATCGATGGCGTTGGAATGCAATCCCACCTCACAGCAGGCGAAGCAGCACCAATCGACGAGTATATTGAGATGATGAATCAATATGGAACGACCGGTGTTGAGGTCGCCTTGACAGAACTTGACGTCGGCATCTTGCCGCCCATGAATAACACAAATCTAGCGCAGCAGAAAGAGGATTATAAAATGGCGAGTGCTCAGGCTTTGCTCGAAGCAAACAGGAAGCTAACAAGGTATCCAGATCGTAGGTGCTTGTGTCCAATCATCTGCATGTATCGGTGTCACTGTCTGGGATTTTTATGACCCCTTTAGCTGGCTTCCGGAATACACCGGAAGGGTTAACGGGACTCTGTGGTTCTCAAACTTTACCCATCATCCAGCCTACGGTGGGGTGGTTGACGCCTTGAAAAACTCGACATCTTGCAGCACTAAACACACGTCGTAAGAATTTTATCAGCACCGAAACATACTATCAGGATGAAGGGATGCTATGTAATGTATGGCTCAGCAAGTTGAGCTCCTTATGTTCTAGCATGGTATGTCACGGATCCTGAACAAGAAAAAGGGCATGATGACCGAGTCAGTTGGGATAATTTGATATCGTCAAGACTAGAGCAATCCAAACTGGAAGGGTTGATATTTGCACGCGTATGCCGCTCATTACATGAAAGTACTCAGAAGCTCTCGTGAGCGCTCAAGTTCTTTTGCGTAGGAAAACATTCCAACCAATGTTGAAGCATGAACGCAGCAAGAATGAGCGTCCCAAGCTGCTGGAGGAATTTGATTTAAAGCGGGCCAATTTACATCTTCCATTCCACAAGACGATAAGTGGTGCCTTGGCCAGTGAAAAAACCCTCTCGGCAACATAATCATTCAGGCTAATATCGCCCTTTCCTCTCCCGAGTAGCTCTGTCGTTACTTGGGAAATCTCTTTCACGTCCAGAATCTTCCAAATCCACCTGCAGGAAGAAGAGATGAATCCCAGGAAACATCTTGAACCCATGCGGCGGCGCCACCGAAAGTCCCGTCATGGCTGCACCGAATGCAAGCAGCGGCACATCAAATGTGACGAGACTCGCCCGCAGTGTATGAACTGCATCACAGGTATCAGGGATTGTTCTTTTCGCAGGCTCTGGACAACCGCTTGTCAAAAGTCTCAAGGACCAATAAGATATCCCCAGGGTCTCTCGTCACTTGGACTGTCTAGCACGGGCTTGTTGGAACAGCTACCCTCTGCATTCAACAATCAGACCTTCACGATTCATCATCTCAAACTTATTCATTATTTTCAGACCAAACTCACTGATAAGATGCATGAGTCCTTACATGTGCCACGGCGCATGTTCTCACTATTTATTGAAGAGGCCTTCAACGTACCGTATCTTCTCTATCAAGTTCTGGCATTCTCGGCCCTTCAGCTCGGCCAAGAAAGTAGTTTGGTGGCCTCAAAATTTTATTGCCATTTATCCACAGTGCTACAAACGCACTCACTCGCCCTTTTCAACGCCGAAAGAAAGAACGAGGCAAAATTTGACACCTTTGCAACGGTATTATTCTCGCACCTTGTAGCACATCACTACCTGGCCGAATTTATGGTTGGAACTCTCAGTTTCGACGGATTTATTGAATGCTTTATAACTTATATGAAGTTATGTCATGGTCAAGTCACACTGGCAGGAATCCATTGGGCGACTATGACGGAACGAGTCCAACCATTATACGACACAGATTTCTTGGAAGTCTTCAGTGCCAAGAGAGATCGGCAGAAGACTGAATGCGATAGGCTCTTCTCCCTTACCACAACGACCAACCTCGATACAAAAGATGAAGCGACAATCCACCGTTGCATAGAATTGCTTTCTTGGACTTATGCATTTCGTGAAGCTCTACCAGCACAACGCAGCATGACGGCGTGGGCATTGGTATTCCTTTTGCCTTCAGACTTCATTCAACTTCTCAAACAACGTCTTCCACAAGCCTTGATAATCATGGCATATTTTGTGGTACTCTGGTACGATGTTTCCGGTTGCTGGATCAAATTCGAGATGGCTTTCTTCGTGGTTCAATCAGTAGCAGAGCATTTGGGCTCCGATTGGGATATTTGGACGGCGTATCCTATGCAGACGATGAGTCTGGTCAACATGAAGCATGGGGAGGGGACTGAGAAACTTACACAATAGGGGGGACTTCGTTACCTAAAGAATTAGGTCTAGTATTTTTGTTATCGGGCAAGCACGTACCTGCATCTATCCCCTCTATTACTCGTAATACTCTACCTACATTCTTAGTCGGCATACATCTGAACAGAACCTTCGTAGAGATTAATCAGGTTTTCAAGACCGTCAAGACTAAGGAGCACCCTCCTCACCAGTTTGAGCCATCTGGGGTAGCAGCTGACCCAGTCGATTGAATTTCATGCCCTGCGTCGTTAATGGCAGCTTGGTAATCATACCCCGTGGTGATACATCGTCTATCTTTGGTGTTTCCAACCTTCCGAACCCCTTACTTCGATTGCACTCGGATATTGAAGTACCCTGCCAATGAACGGCAGGGGCAAGCAGCATTGTAAGGCTCATTCCTGAAAGTTTCATGCTACTGGTCTTGACCTTACCGCTATACCGCCACTGGCTAAATGAGGATACGGTTTTCGGCTAAATATATAGCCTAATTCAAGTTCCACGGGGTAATTTGAGCTTTACCAGTAATTCAGCTTTAAAAATATGCTTGATAATACGGAGTAGGTTAGCTGCGTGATGTGCGGCTCATCGGGGGCTCGTCCAATGAAATTGATTCAAACCCGGTATGTAGTATCATCGATATGTACGCGGAACGCAGGGAACATGATTGGTCCACCGAAACGATAGTGCGCCACCTACTCGGTAGTGGAACCAGGTATCCCTGAGACATCATGATCAAGCGAGTTCGTAGCGGCATCATGCGGGCGCCTGTCAAGGGATCCCGCTTCCAGAGCACCGGTGCAGGAGCAGGACTATGGGACATTCATGCCTAATTGTTGGAGACGCAGTGCGATTCGCGCGCGTGTAGTAAATGTGTTATGATGTATCTGGGGAGCCACTTTTGCCGTGGATGGCCGTTGTTTTTGGTTTAGACTTGCGTCTCCAGTCCGCGTTCATGGCGAATCCGAGCATCTAAAGCCTCGTGGCTGCTTACTAGTACTGGCTGCCCTGAGTACAAAAGCTCGAGTCTTGGTCCTTTGACCTTTATAAGCACATCGATGATAATCTCTTCCTCTCAACTTTTACCACCTGGCAATTCTCAACATGGAAAACTCTCGTGACAAGCAAAGTCACAAGCTCGATTCTACGCCGTTGTCGGGTAGCATTTCTCAACTGGATGTTCCAGAAGTAACCTGGTATAGGCACCCAGGCCTCCGAAAACTCTACTTGACGATGCCCATTCTCTTTCTTCGTTAGCTTTTCTTTCTTCGATATCAATGACGGAATTAAATAATAGAGCGTGCAATAACACATCACCAGGATCTACCACTAATGGATACGATGGATCTCTGCTCAACGGGCTTCAAAGTATGACGCCTTGGGGTGACTGTGAGTGAACGAGCAGTGCTGAGGTACTCACATTACTAAGCGAATACAGACTTCCACCATCCGGCTGGGGCACGGCTGGGGCTGTTTACGGCAATACAGCAAATTGGTGGGATAGCCGCCATGCTGTTCTGTGAGTTCCTAGCTTCTCTTCCTGCACATTTGAGAAGAGGGTCTAACACAGTCACCAGCTTCATATATAGCTGACCTACTTGGACGTCGGATGGGCGTTGCTATTGGTAACGTCATTCTCATTCTGGGCACTATTTTGCAGTGTGTCCCGAAGGTGAATCAGGATATGTTCATCGCAGGACGGTTCTGCGTGGGATTAGGGTAAGCCCTCCCTCAGAGCACCCTTCTAGGTATATTGAACATCAAGATTTACACTTTGAGCAGCGCGAACATTTCACAAGGGGCGGCACCGCTGCTAGTTATGGAGCTGGCATACCCACAGCATCGTGGAAAACTTGCAACCATGGTGAGTCGACCCCCAAAACTGTACCACGGCTTCATAAATCTTACTCGTAGCTCACAGTACAACACCCTATGGTACCTTGGCTCTATCATTGCCGCATGGACCGTGTTTGGCACAATCAACTATACAACTGATGCCGGTTGGCGTATCTCAGTCGCCATTCAGGCGTTGATGCCTGCACTTCAACTAGTGTGTCTATGGTTCGTTCCCGAAAGTCCCCGTTGGCTGTGTTCCAAAGATAGACTTGATGAGTCCTTCAAAATCCTTGTCAAGGTAAGTCCTTTGGGCAGCATCTGTTTCATCCTCCAGTTGGAAAACTAAGCCCGGCTAGTATCATGCAAATGGCGACGAGAACGACAGCTTTGTCCGAGCCGAGTTCACGGAGATTCAAGAGACGATCCGCCTTGAAAATGAATTCGCCCGATATTCTTGGTTCGAGCTTGTCCGAACACCTGGGAACAGGAAGCGCATCCTTCTTATCGCACTCACGGCTTTCTTCTCTCAATGCTCTGGCAATGGTCTCGTCTCTTATTATATCCACGATATTTTGAACTCTATTGGCATTACATCTTCCTACAACCAGACACTTATCAACGGTGGATTGCAAATCTGGTCATTTCTAGTTGCGATTGGCTTTTCTGTCTTTCTTGTAGATAAGTTCGGCCGCAGGACTCTTTTTATGATTGCCGGTGTCGGCATGCTCGTTACATTCAGCATCTGGACAGGGTATGTATACTTATATGTTTAGATAACTTTGGCTAAAATAATTATAGATGCTCTGCGGTATACGAAAAGACCGGGAATAAGGGATCTGGAAGTGCCGTCCTGGCCATGATCTTTCTATTTTATGGAGCAGCCGGGTTTGCATGGCCAGGATTGACCATTGCTTACTGTGCTGAAATTCTTCCCTACAATATCCGTGCCAAGGGCCTCGCTCTCACCTGCGCTTTGATTTCGATAGCCAGCGTGTTCAATCAGTACGTCAACCCAATCGGCTTGGATAACTTGGAGTGGAAATACTACTTTGTTTATATTACTATCCTTATCATCGAATGCCTCTGCATATGGTTTCTCTACATTGAGACCCGAGGACCTACCCTGGAAGAGATTGCAGCTCTCTTCGACAAAGAGGACGTGAAAATTGGTCTGGTTGGTGACGTGAAAATGGAAGATGGGGCGGTGACTCATGACGAGCATAAATGAGCTTCTAGCTAGTAATTGATCATATTCACCCCGAGAACAGTTACCGTCTTACGTGGTGTGTCTTTCAACGTTTGTCTTATTATAAAAGGCCTGCATGGTAGGAAACAGTTTTCCCTTTAAAATGAGTCAGAAAAATTTACGTGACTGATGCCCCCTACCTAGTAGTAGTACTGTTTCCATTTAACCACAATCGTTTCTTTAAATTTTAGTGGCATGTTGAGTTGATCCTTAAGCTGGTGAAATGCCGGCTCTGAAGCTGGGCCGCCGAAACCTATGAAGTTGTTTAGCTAGGGATCTAGGAATTCCAAGGTATGGCTGAACAACCTCAGTACTAGTTTCGTATATCTTGCTCAAATCCGCGATGACTTTGATAAGGAGATCTCTCAAGTTGGCATGGCCGACTTCAATGACATTACCCACTGTATTTGCCTCCGTTCGCGACCTTCGCGCCAGACTTAATGACTAGGTTGTTTACAGTTGGATGACGTTTAGGAAAGGCAAAAGCGAAATGGGAAGCAAGCCTCGCTGCCTTTCCCATCAAGGTAGTGATAGTCGACAATAACTATATATAATAATATGGATTAATTTATTCCTGAGTTATCCTCACTACCTAACTTAGCTACCTTATAAAATCTATAACAAAGATTGTAAGTACATCGATACAGGATCTCGAACAGACCTATCTGTTAGTCCCAGAGAAGTAAACTTGTAGCTAACCTAGTGCTAAATAGCCGCTGGATTTGATGTTTAAGTAAGGTGGACATCCTGCGGACTTGCGGATTTCCGGGCCTACAAAGATGCCGTTCGACTTGTTGGTGTTTGCCGCTCAACTACAAGAGGATAGCTACCGCAGTCGACGAGGGCTTTGCGTCTTTACTCGAAGTCCATGGCAAGCTCTTCCCACTATCAGAATGAGAATTACTGTCACCGGCACCACTGGATTAATTTGAGGTGCCCTAGTTCGCGAATACCTTCTCAATCCCGCTATCGAGATAGCATTTGTCCTCACTGCAAGTTCTCTTTTGTCCGACATTGCAGAAAGTCCCAAGATCAAAGTAATCATGCCCTTGCAGCAGCGAGGGTATTTATAGATAAGCTCGCGCCAAGTTTAGAAGGGAAAGGTTTCAGCAGACGAGTCAAAAGCTCTTCTCTTCATAAAGACATTAAGAAGACCATGGTATTTGCCTTTTTCCTATTTCTCACTAGAGCAAAAAACCAACAACAAGAAACCGGAGAGTCAGTATATCATCCTGCGTCTTGTGCAGCCTGGGTGACGGCAGTGGCAAGGAAGCTGCTGTGAGCCATGCTGGGATCTGTGCTGATCATACTGCTGTGAGTAGGTAGTCTATGACTAAGATGCCGATGCCGAATAGGTCGTTGTATTTCGGGTTATGAAACACCAAGCCGAGGTCAGAATGGCCTGGGCGAATATACGGAGTAAACCCCCCTAGGTCGCTAACAAAAATGTAACCTCTCAAGCCTTCCCCTCACTGTCGTCCCCACACGGGATGGCACGATCCCCGCGCGGGGCCGGCACACATCCACGTATCGCCGCGTTCATCAATGGCTATGGCAGTTCTTATTTCATTAGCCGGGGCGCCTAGGCCCATCTATCGGGAAGGGGGAAGTGCCAAATAGAGCAACACGCTGTACAAGCTCGCTAGATATATGCCCCGAATTTCGGGTTTCGCGCAAGATGGGCACGAGGCGCACTGGGCCACGTCCCCATGGACTGGGTATTTATACCCAAGGCGTGGCGAGCATCATCGACGCATTCTCTATCGTGACCCAGAACACCTAGTCTCTGGAACTACAAGATGAGCAAGAAAAACGCTTTCTTCCTTGGGTTGGTCCTTGGTCAGGCCTCGACTGTGTTTGGGGCCACTAACGATCAAGTGGACGCTCCCATAGACTACGGCACATTCTCGAATCCCTCATCTATTGTCCGCCCTCGGTTTCGATATTGGCTCCCTGACTCTAGTGTCGATCCTAATACTGTCAAAGATGACATTAAATCGGCAGCGAGCATCGGCGCTGGAGGAGTCGAGTTTCTTCCCTTCTTTGGCTATGGTGGCACGATGAATGCTGAGCCGCCAGGTGCAAACTGGGCAGTGTCGAATTTTGGTACCCCCGAATTCTTATCTGTCTTTCAAGCAGCGCTCGAGGCACATAAAGAGAGCGGCCTTCAAATGGATTTTGCAATGGGCCCGAACCAGGGCCAAGGCGTGCCAGCCCGCACTGACGATGAGGGCTTGCAATGGGATCTGGTAATATTAAGGAAGGCATTCCCTCCTGCAATACTATTCTGACATGATTAGGTACCATATACAGAACCTATCCCCCAAAGCGGCAAATTTAACCAGATTATCCCCGGTTGGGCTATCGGCGATCTGGTTGCTGTTGTTTCTGCAGAAGTCTTGTCCCAGCAAACCATTTCTTATGAGCTGGAGAGCATTGCAGGAACCAGTAATATCACTTATAAACGATACGTGCTGAAAGCTGGGACTCTGGTTGAACAGACGAAGAGAGTTAACCGTGATACTGGTGCTCTTTCGCTCGAATTCCCTACAGGCGGGAACAAGCATTACCAATTATTTACCTTCTACCAGAAGCTGTCTCTTCATAAGAACTTAGAATTCCCAGTTACTGCAGATACAACCATATTCGACAACGGCTCATATGTAGTCGATCACTACTCGAGCCAGGGTGCAGAGACAATTACCCGGTTCTGGGAGGATTACATCTTGAAAAACGATACCATTAAGAATCTACTCCTCCAAGTTGGCAATTATGGCAAGTTTGTGGCTCCCTTTCTAGGCTCGCTCATGGACTGACAATTATGTAGGATGGGAAGACAGCATAGAGATAAACTCTAATATTACATGGTCACGGTCAATGCTGGAGCGATTCGAACGTCTGAAGGGATACAGCATCAAACCTATCTTACCATTACTTGCATTCCAAGAGAACAACCTTGCCACTCAGACAGTAGATGGAACATTCCAGTGTGTCCTGGATCAAGCCGATCAGGGAGCTGGATATGTGAATGACTTCCGCGATGTGCAAGAAGCTGGATATCGCGAATACCTCCAGACCTTAGTTAACTGGACGAACCAAGTTTTAAACCTCCAATTTTCGGCTCAACCATCCTACAACCTCCCGATGGATATGCTAGTTACCATTCCAGATGTCAATGCACCCGAGTGCGAGAGTCTTGGCTTCTCTGACAACATCGATTTGTATCGGCAATTCACGGGCCCAGCTCAGTTAGGCGGCAAGCGGATTATCTCCAACGAGTTAGGAGCAGTGGCTGGCAAGGCATTTCAGTACCCAGTTCCGAGTCTCTTGTTTTCCGCAAATCGTGGGTTCTCCGCCGGCATCAATCGGTATGTAATACACGGACAAGCCTTTACTGGAAACTATTACGCCACGACTTGGCCTGGATACGTGCCGTGGGGCTATATATTCTCGGAGACGTGGAACAATAAGCAGCCAGTATGGGATCATGGTTTTTCTGAGGCCATAGACTACCTCGCCAGATCACAGCAGGTCCTGCAGACAGGTGTGCCGAAGACCGATATTGCTTTCTTCTGGAAGCAATCAGCTACTACAATGCAACAACTATATAATACAACTGAGTTTATCCAAGCTGGTAAGTATTGTATATTTGTAATCTTCGAAAGCCTTTACTAAATAGGAGATAGGATGGTCTTATACATATCTGTCTCCCGATAACTTCGCGATGCCGCAAGCGACTGCTAAAGCCGGTATTCTTGCTCCAGATGGACCAGCATGGCAGGCAATGATTGTTCACAGTTCTCAGAACTTAACTGTGTATGCGGTGGACAAGCTGTCCGAGTATGCCGCTGCTGGGCTGCCGATCCTGTTTGCAGATGGGACCCCAGGTTTCTATCCATCAGGAGACGGTAGCTCTAAAGCTCAGTTTCTGACTCACCTGGGAAATCTCATGAGACAGAAGAATGTTTATCGCACTTCCTGGGAGGGCCTTCCGGAAGAGCTTTCTCGACTCCACATCACTCCACGGATCGCCACGAGGACAAACGGTACAATTTATACAGCTTGGAGAGTGTCACCGCAGGATGCAGTTGAATATGCCTTCCTGTTCTCCGATACCGTGGCATCGGTTGGCGAGATTATTGCTCAGACAAAGAAGCGCCCATACTGGTTTAATGCTTGGACTGGTGAGCGAACTCCAGTGCTCGTGTATACCCAGGATGCAACTAGCACTATTATTCCACTGAGTCTGAAAGCAAATCAGACTGCTATCCTTACTTTCTCCGACTACCTTGCAAACGAAATTATCACACCCTCATTCCATATTACATCAATTCCCGAAAATATCCTCGGCTACGGAGTCAATGATCATTCCAATATTGAAGTGAAAGTTGGCGCCTCTTCAACGCCA
This sequence comes from Xenoacremonium recifei, assembly GCA_012184525.1. NCBI lineage: Eukaryota > Fungi > Ascomycota > Sordariomycetes > Hypocreales > Nectriaceae > Xenoacremonium > Xenoacremonium recifei. Next base: position 82,692 of record WOFQ01000070.1, read on the forward strand.
AGTGCACTCAGCCTTTCGACCGGGAGGAAGGTCAAGATTAATGCCAAGGATATTTCACTCCCATTCACACTAGACAAATGGAACTTGGTGGCAGAACAATGGGATGCGCCACAGAATCTATCAGAACAAGCAGTCATTGCCTCAAAGAGAAATTCCACCTATAAGCTCAACAAACTGATCTCATGGACTGATATTCCTGAACTCCACAACGCATCTGGGGTGGGTTACTACACGACTACTTTCACATGGCCGCCCTCGAACTTTAAAACCTCGCACGGAATCGGCGCTTACATTACCCTGTCTCAAGTGCTCAATACGGCTCGAGTCTGGGTGAACGGTCAGAAGGTTGCACCGTTAGATGTGAACAACGCCGTTGCAGATGTATCCACCTATCTACGAAGCGGCAAAAACAAAGTGGAGGTCCAGGTTGCTACAGTAATGTGGAATTACCTGGCCTCGATTATGGGGGAGTTGGAAAATGCAGGAATACCGCCCTTGCTTGAATCATATGCTGGGCAGATGTCGTTTCCACAGCGTGTGGATGTTGGTTTGGTAGGCGAGGTTGTGGTTACCCCTTTTGAGAGTATCAAGATCAGTGCTTGAGTTAGGAGAGCGACAGGGAATTTTATTATCAATCAATCCCAATATCAACCAATTTTGGCCAAGCACATATGCACAGTTCAGATCCCTCCGTAGTCGCTTTCCCTCAGCCTGAGTTTAGCCAAAGCAAGGCAGTTAGACAGCTTTACGAACCTCGGAATAGTCTACCTCGCTACTCAGCTATCAATACAACTTAGTTATCATAATTTACTTATGTATTACCAGATGTAACATCAATGTTGCCTACGTTCGGTATAACGTGCCTATCCAGCCTGCCTAGTTCGCTCAATAACGAGTATGTGTTATCGGGCTACCATAGATGTGATAACGGATGCGACCTAAGATTTGAGCGAGGGACACCCGTATGGCAAGGTAGTGGGTATTCCCACATACATCTGATTCTGGGAACATGTTAGGGATGGGTAAATTGTTGTCTTTATTCGAAATACCAGCTGGCCTCCCAGTCTCGAGTTGCATCATCTTTTCCATGGCGTAACAGGACCACCATACTAATATATATACCAGTGCGACAAGACTCGTTCTAGGATATATTCAAATGAATAACTTCCAGATAATTCGTTTCCATGCGGGAAATGAGGCAACGCGTCTCTTGTGAGCCCTTATTGCCTCCCAATCGTGAATTGCTCGGCCAGCGTTCACGTCAATATTCTTGACGGCAAGGAGCCCTTGCCGCTTCCAGACGATACCGCAAGTGAGGAAGAATATGAGCACTGGTAGCCCAAGGTATTGCTTGAAGAAATCTTCGGCAGTACTAAGGCCAGGCTGTCCGGGCGGCGCAGCGATGGCTGTGTAAAACTGCTCATGGGTCAGCGTAACTAGAATTTGGGAAGGCAGAGAGAGACCGTGGGAGAACCTACCTGTGCAACAAGGGCAATGACCACCAGAACAAAACCGACCCAAGATCCTGCAACTCCAAACATGGCTTTGAAGGGAAGTTCGTCAAGTGTCCCTCCGTTGTATTTCCATGCTTGGCGAAACCGGATATGAGCCAAGCAAATAGAAGCCCACATGAAGAGCGTAGACAGACCAGAGATAGCCTGCAGCCAGTCGAAGATGACAGGGCCTTTGTCGTTCAGGTTGACAAACGCAATAAGGCTGAAGAAGAAAACGATGATAGTAGACGGAAGTGGTCTCCCGCTCTTATCAATGTATGTGAAAATTTTGGGAGCATAGCCTTGTTGAGCTAGAGCAGTAAGGGTCCGGGAGGCCCCAAAGACTGTCGCCACGCCGATAGACAGGACCGAGATGAGAATAATAACATTCATCACATGATCTAGTCCATACAGATGCGCATACTTGGGGATCAAGACGAAAGGTGAGGCTTTGGCGTTTGAGTAGGAGCTGTTGGAGAGAAGAGAGGGGTCGTCGCTGCGGATGAGAAGACCGATCAGGAGGAGGCCGACGATGAAGAAGACGGTAATGCGCCAAAAGACCTGTTTGATGGCGCCAGGCATCGAGAGCGCAGGGTTCTTAGCTTCAGCCACGGCAAATCCAACGAGCTCAGTGCCGGAGAAGGAGAAGGCAGCCGTCACGAAGACGGAGCAGAAGCCCTTGAAGCCATTCTTGAAAGCACCAGGGGATTCGTACCATAGCCGGGCGCCCCAGTAGTGGTCATACCGACCTCCACTAGGGCCATCACCGCAGACGAGAACGATGGCAATGACCAGGAAGATGACGACCGCCACGAGCTTGAACAACGAGGCCCAGAACTCCTCTTCAGCATACCCAACCGCGCCAAAGATGTTGACAATGATGACTAAGGTGAGAAAGACGGCTATCCAGACCCCAGGGTTTGTCTGCATATCCCAGTACTGGACCGTGATAGCGCAGACAGTGAGTTCGAGTGCAAAGGTTGAGGTATTGGAGAGAACGTAGTTCCAGCCCAACGCGAAACCCCACGATGGATCGATGAATCGGCTGGCGTATGTGTATGGCCCGCCCGAGATTGGATACATGATGGCGAGTTCGCCCAGTGCTTGGACTGGAGGCACAAGATTAGTCGATGCGTAATGATGGCATAGATCTGCAACTCCTACTAGAGGAGCTGGGAGGAAGGAAATCAAAGAAGGAACTGCATGGTTTAACGTACCAACATTGAAGATCATAACTCCGGTAATCATAAAGTTCAGCAAGAGCGAGGCAGGGCCCTTGACACAACTGTCAGTCTGGCACAGTTCCAATCGATGCATCACACCACGGTCCGTCCAAGATCAGAAACAACAGTTCATGACACGACTTACGCCTTTGTAGAGAGCCGAGCCCGAGCCAACAAAGAAGCCTGAGCCGATGGATCCACCGATTGCAATCATCTGAAGGTGTCGTGGTTTCATCCGGCGGTCGAATTCAGCGACACCTTCGCCGTAATGCATCTTTCGGAACGAGTCAACCGTAAGCCCGTAACGGATCCATTTGCTGAGGCCGTCATGGTTGACCTCTCCATTGACGATTGATCGGGCCGCACCGTCATTGTTTGAGGTGTCCTGGACGGTTTTGAACTCCATGCTGCTTTCTTTGTCGGCCATGTTTCTTTGCTTCCATGCACTATAGGCTAAGACAATTGTTTACTGGAGAGAGATGATGCACGAAGTGAAATACGCACAAGCGGTCAACTCTTGAGACTGTTGAAGCATATATAGGAATGGCCAGGTGAGTGGCGATGGTCCGGGAACAGAGACTTGACACTTATATAACAACGAACACCTGTATCTGTTCCTAGCTGACGCCCAAACCAATACAGGACATCACTCTGCGGGGCTCCGCAAAGACTCAAGCTTGTCAGGGCCTCATTAGGTTGAGATAGCCAGAGGACCGAGACTGTCGCTCATTTGCCTGATCAGACCGCCAAAGTCGTATCGGAACTCTTTGGCGTTATCTCTACCTATCCTCCGCGCGCGGACACTTTTTTTTCTCCTTTTTTCCTCATTTGGTGGCGTTGCCCATCACCCTGTATCGCTAGCGAGTTAGTGACCGCGGCGTCTCGACTCTTACTCCGGTCCGAAGAGTTTGCTGTGCGGGGAAATGACACTCATTCCATACGCACGCAATCAGGGTGAGGGGATGAACGGAGAACTTGTAAAGAAACACCGACTGGTACTTGGCCTGAAGAGCCAAGCTTAGCCCTGCAAGATACCGGTTTCGATGACATGAAGCCTAGAGTACGCAGTTTCCTTCTAGCAACCAGTATGACATGGCAGGCAATTCAAAATAGGTAGTGCAAAGTGTGGTCTGAAAGAAGCATATATGTCACTGTAGACCAGAAAACTATGCTATCTAAAAAACACTGATATTTCATGACAAAGCTACTTTGGAAGCCCCCTCTCTGTGTCCTAGCTCAATGAGTTTCGTCTAAGGAAGCCGTCTATGGGAGAGCTATGCACTCAATCTCGACATCAGCACCTTTGGGTAGTGTCTTAACCGCCACGCAACTTCGGGCAGGCTTGTGTGGGAAGTATGTAGCGTAGACCGAATTCATCTCCTGGGACTTCAGATCAGCGACAAAGACATGCGGTGCGTCGGCGACAGAAGCTTACTGCAAAATGCCCCATGTCAGACAAGAAGACGTTGCATTTAACCACTCGCGCCATGGATGATCCGGCCTCCTTCAGAACGGCTGCCAAGTTCTGGCAGCTTCGCTCTGTCTGGGCAGCGATGGAGCTGTTGATGAGGACTCCATCTGGCGTCAGTGGCAGTGCACCAGAACAGTAAATCGCGGTTGGCGTCTTGATGGCTTGGGACTGAGGATGCAAAAGTTAGCTTTACTCATCAAACCACGATTCGGATTTGGCTGAGTTTTACGTAAGGGCCGACAGCTGTATTTGACGGCAATTAGTATTCCAGAATGTAGTGATACGGGAGTCTGACAACTTACGTGCCGGAGCATCCTTTGTCAGAACAATCTGTGCATCAGCCATAGTGTTAGGTCTGATTGGTTCTTTTGATTGAATGTTATCAGTTGCCAGCTAGAATCCGCAGTTGTACCGAGATCAAGTACGAGTCCGGAGCAGAGTTTCACCATCTTATCAGTCTATGATACCTTGTGTTTACCTTAACTGAATCATAATTGCGTTGGAAGTTCGGCGTCGATAACAAACGGGCTAAGATGATATCGGAGTCTTTGGTCTTCTCCATCAGCTCGGCATCCTTACGCAATCACCTGCGATAACCGCTCCCCTGCTGTCATCTGAGCCCGGTGAGTGGGAGCGGAGGGTTTTGCCTACCATAAGCCGACCGGAGCGGAGAGTTCTGAGTCGTCGGAGTGCTCCCACCCTCGACCCTCGCACCTTGCCTGACATGGGCTAGCTCATGAGACCAGACGTCCGACACGGCCATCCCTCGAGCACTTTGAGTCGTCCTGTCGCCCGAGATATTCTTCTACCCCGTTGTGTCGTGTATAAATCGGCAAGTCTGAGTCCACAGCTCACTGAACCGGGCAGGCATGCGCTCTTGAGACACTACATCTCAAGCTACATACCACAATGAACGACAACGCCTGGATCAACGTCGCGCCAGTAGCGCCCAGCGAGAAGTACTTTGATCTCGGCGTCTACAGCCGCAAGATCACCACCTCGTCCCCTGAAGCCCAGGCTTGGTTCGACCGCGGCTTGGTCTGGGTTTACATCTTCAACCATGATGAAGGCAACTACTGCTTCCGACAGGCCATTGCACATGACCCAAGCTGTGCCATGGCATATTGGGGTCTAGCGTACTCCCTCGGTCCCAATTACAACAAGGCCTGGGAACGCTTCGACCGTAGGGACCTCGTTCGGTGCGTGGACCGTGGTCACCACGCTGCTCTCAAGGGCCGAGAGCTTGCGACGAATGTGACTCCTGTAGAGCAGGCTCTCATCAACGCCATCATCTGCCGCTTCGAGAATGCAGAGGCTGCAACAGATGTCAACAAGCTCAATGTGATGAACCAAAAGTACGCCGATGCTATGGAAGCCATCTATGAGAACAACAAGGACGACAACGATATCGCGACATTGTACGCCGACGCCATGATGCAACTCACCCCATGGAAGCTGTGGAACCTGCAGACTGGCAAGCCCGAGCCTCAGGCGCGCACCCGGCAAATTCAAAAGGTCCTCGATGATGCGCTGAGGGACAATGAGAGGGCCTGGGAACATCCCGGCGTTCTTCACCTGTACATCCACTTCATTGAGATGTCGCCACAGCCAGAGCTGGGCATCAGAGCGGCAGACTGCTTGCGCCCACTGATCCCAGACGGCGGCCACGCCCACCACATGCCCACTCATCTAGACGCCCAGGTAGGGGACTGGCGACGGTCGATTGCCTCCAACCAAGATGCGACTCGGGCCGATGAGCGATTCTACCGTGAAAAGGGGGCGATGAACTTCTACACGTTCTATCGCCTGCACAACTACCATGCGCTGATTTATGCATCCATGTTTGCTGGCCAGAAGAGCACAGCTCTGGATGCCGTGGATCGTCTAGGATCCACGTTGCCTGAAGAGGTGCTCCGGATTGAGTCTCCTCCCATGGCCGACTGGCTAGAGCACTTCATTGGCGTCCGCGCTCATGTCATGATCCGCTTTGGCATGTGGCAAGACATCATTGACTTGCCTCTTCCCGAAGACCGTCAACTCTATCCGTTCACCATCGCCATCTACCATTATGCCAAGGGCGTCGCTCACGCGGCTATGAGCAATCTCAAGGCGGCCGAGGATCAGAGGGAGCTCTTCAAGAAGGCTGCCGCAGTTGTGCCTGAGACCCGAAAAGCCTACATGAGCACGGCCAAGCAAATCTTGGCCATCGCAACAAAGATGTTGGACGGAGAGATTGAATACCGCTATGGCCAGTACGACCAGGCCTTTGCTAGCCTCCGGGAATGCATCAGTCTAGACGACTCCCTTCCCTATAACGAGCCGTGGCCCTGGATGCAGCCTCCGCGCCACGCCTATGCTGCGTTACTGCTCGAGCAGGGACACGTCGAAAAGGCTGCTGCCGTGTACAAGGCCGACTTGGGCTTCGACGAAACGCTGATCCGAGCGCGACGCCATCCCAATAACGTGTGGGCGCTGCAAGGTTATCACGAGTGCCTCGTTCGAATGAAGAAGGACGCCGAGGCGGCCATCATAGAACCAGCTTTGAGGCTTGCTAAGGCGGGTGCTGATGTTCCCGTGGAAGCATCCTGCTTTTGTAGACTAGATACCTCAGATGCGCCACTGCTATCCGATGGCGTACAGGTAGAGAAAGGATGCTGTGCCAAGAAGTGATCACCATGGCCGGGATAAAAATTGGATGAAAAATATTCTGTTGTCGAATTCTTTTGACGCCTTCTCCCAGCGCGTCGATCTCGTGACTTCTGCACCAAAACTCTTAGAATGAAGTGACGGCGATATGTTTTGCCTGCTGGTCTGTTCGACGATGCGGTCTGATGGGCTGAGAGTGGGCACTGAGGAACAAAGGAGAAGCCACGTCCTATCGAGAGATCGGAAACAAAACCACCCGCGTGATCAAAGTCTTGGGAAGACTGAGATCCTAACGTTATATCGGAACTCCAGATTGGGTCGTCGAATATTAACAGTCCTTTGACCAGTGGACAGTAGCAGGGTTGGGGGTCGACGACGCTTATGGGGAAGCTATAGGTTAATGCATAATACATGGGAATCGGAACTCACTGATCGGGCTGTCACTCAATCAGGTTCCCGGCGTGAGGGGGAGGAAGGATCCAGCATTAAGACTGCCTGACAGATAAGAATATTCCATCAACTTATTCCTAATTAATCTAAGAGCCTTTGTTCCAATGAGAAACCTCCTCCGATTCCAACACCTTGGCAAAACGACGAAGCCCCTCCTCCAACATGGGTCGCACCGCAGTGAACGTGATGCGGAACCAGCCGTACTCGCGAGCTTGGTAGATAGTGCCGGGCGAGATCAAAACACCATTTTCAATGCAGATGTTAACAAATCGCGCCTCGCGCTGTTTGAACACATCATCACTTGGCCCGCCCACTCCTAAACTGCTCAAGCCTACACGGGTGCGCTGTTCTGTAGGAACAAGGAAGCGTCGACAGTCCACCCAAAGATACAAACCAGCGTTCCTGCGTACCGTCAGTCAAACAGCCAGTGCTGCAAGGAGAAAGACACATACATCTCATAGTAGGGAATGTCGTGCTCTTGCATAAAGTGAGTGATGACGCCATAATTCTCGGCCATCAAGCTCTTGTTCTTCTTGTGCAGCTCTGTCCTCCACACCTCGTCCTCCAACATGGATGCCCAGATATCTTGAACAAGATGGGGTGTCCACGAGAACGCCCTATTTTTCATGAGCTGTCGAGAAAAAAGACGCCGAGGTAGAAGTAATCACTCACCCAATGCTTGACATTGAGCGAAAAAGGCCCTCGTTTTTGCTGTACACCACACCAAGACGCAGTCCGTTGGCACAGAAGTCCTTGCTCGCGCTGTACAGCACGTGGAATTGGTTGGGCGAAATGAGACTTTTCCAATCGAGAGACAGCGCTGATGTGAATTGAGCGTCAAGGACAGGATTCTCGAAGACGGACTTGGCATAGATTTCGTCCGAGATGAAATGCAGATTGTTCTCGCTGCAAAATGCCATGAATGCTCGGATGGTTTCTACAGGCTATGGGGTTCTGTATCAGCATCAAGCTTATGGCCGTTCCAAAGAAGCGACTTACATAGCATCGTCCCAATGGGTTGTGTGGGCTTCAAGACGATTAGAACCTGCTTGTTGGGTAAGATGCCAGGCTGGTAATGATGCTTACTTGGAAACTAGAACTGCTCGTGGCTTAATGCCTCGGCCACGTGCCTTGACGAGCGCAGCGTTCAGCGCCTTTTTTGTCATTGCTGCATCAAACACATCATCCAGAGATGAATAACCTTCGAGATCATCGTAAGTGACACCAACGATGCGTGCATCAGAACGATGTGTGATGTCAATCTTGAAGCCATTGTAAAACGGCTCAGGTACCAAGATGGCGTCTCCAGGGTTACAGATGGCGAAGACTACAGAGTCAATGGCGCCGGTCAGACCTGCCGTCACGAATAGATCATCCGGGGTGACGGAGAGGGACGAGTGGAATTCCTGCTCAAAGTAGCGGCTCAGAGCATGGCGAAGCCGAAACGAACCGCGTGGGCCAGTGTTGTAAGTAAGATGATCGAGTGGCAGAATTTCGAACTGGGCGAAGAGGTTTAGTCACGACTGATACATGTCTCCCCAGGGCGCAAGAAACACCACAACTTGTGCATACCTGTTTCTGAATAAAGGCGGCAATGTCTTTGTGCACCAGACTGTTCTCGGCAAGCCTGAGCAATACACTGTCATTGCCAGAAGAACGATCTGTAAGTACAATCCACCTGCACTCATGGATTCGGAAGGGGGGCACCTACAGGCCGTCGGGATTTGTCTCGGACCAAGTCTCCAACGCAAGCTTCTCACGTGGGCCCCAGACGTCTCTGAAGCAGCTGTTATACGCCCCCCTTCTCGAGAGATGGTATTGACTGACTGCTTTATCGCATTCAGAAGGCTCTAGGCGGCTCTTCTTAAGTGGCTTGGCTTGGGTAGTAGAAGATGCTGAGAAGGGTGAGTGAAAGGCTTGCACCAAGTTATTCAGCAGAGTTCTGATGCCTCGCGGCACTACAGTTTCATCGCTAGACAGCTGGCCGTGATTTCCGGAAGAATTCTGCATGATGGTATGAGAATGGACTTGAGAGTGATACACACTGTCTGTCTTCTGTCTGACTGTCTCTGGTGTTTCTCCCCTTCTGGATGCTAAATCTTGTTTATAACGATTGAACGTGTGGTGCTCGTGACTTTGCGGGGTCATCCATCATCTTCCCCAACGTCCGGTAGTTGCCCGATATCAGTGCCCGTAACGACACTCCGAGGATGCATTCGGTCTTCCAGCCATGACTCTATCTGCTTCTCCAATCGCCCCGGGAGCGGAACAGAGGGTCGGTCGGTCTGTTGCGATTGGCTGCAAGAAAGTCTCCGCGTGGCTGTGGGGGTCTGACTGATATGCAGACAATCCAGCCAACCAGGGAAGAGACCAAAACAGTCATTCTAAGGATCTTTTTTCCGTAGTGCGTCTGACGATGATAAAAAGTCACCGCGTTCCCCGCAAATGCGGCGACTTTGGGGAGCCCTCATTTCGACAACTAGGGACGGCGTCTTGGGTCTTGAGAGCCAGTCGCAGGCGAACGGCACCTTTCAGCGTCTGAGGAGACAAAGAGAGCGACAAGATGGAGCCCTACAGAGCGCCGAGTTCACCTCGAGAACTGCGCAAGACGTGTGACCATTGCAGTAAGTCACGTCCAGAGCCCATCCTTGCCCGTTTGTTTCGTTTCATCTCGTCTCGTCTCATCCTAACCCACCAGTCCGTCGGCGGATCCCATGGTTAATCATTAAATCGGTCATGTAGGGAAGCGCAAGATCAAATGCTCGAATGAGAGTCCATGCACCCGTTGCCAGAGATTTGGGTTGCTTTGTCGATACTCTCCTACCAGACCTATCGGTCGCCCATCAAAGCGACAAGCCACTCCACCATCCAACCCGAGATCAGCTTCTTCGTGTCCGCAAAGCTCTGATCCGTCTCCATTCTGCCGAAATGAACCTGCAGAAATTGAGCATCTCGATGCACCAGGAGGTCTCGCCGCTGATGTCATGACCTTGGATGCCTTGGGTGCTCCAATGACTCTCCCGACTCCCCCGGACGACCTTTCTTGGTCCGAATGGTCCGCGCTGGAAGCCATCATCAATAGTGTGCATCCATTCGACGGCTCGTGCCAGGATCAGCTTCTTCAAGTGCGCAACGAGCCGCAAGTAAATGGTTGCAGCAGTAATGCCGACGTGGCATCATCACAAGCACACCAGGACACGCACGCAGATACACAATGCCAATGCGGAGAGTTTGTCAGAGATCACATGAACATCAAGAAGACCGACATCGACGACCTTTCGGAGTTTATCATCGCACAGCGCAAGTCGAGGGATCTGGCACAACAGATACTGACTTGTACCAGCTGCGGCAATCTCGACAGTCTACCTAGCCAGATTGCAGGGAATGTGCTCCTCTTTGGGGCAGTCATGATGGACGCCCTCTCATCGTATCAGAAATTCATCCGAGTGCAGAGACAGCGTGCGCTCGCCTTACCCGACGAGCAAGGCGCTACACAAATCTATCTGGCTTCTACGGCTCCCGGTTGCCAACACCTCGATTTCCAATTAGAGCAACAACATGCTTGGCCTCTCGCAAAGGTCTTGCTGCGGATCGAAATCGACCAACTCAGTCGCCTATGCGTTGACTTTGTCGCGCGGCAATGGCGAGTTCACGAAAAGGGGCACGAGATGTGCTTCTCTGGTGCGGCATGCAAGAAATCCAAGTCTCCAAGACCGTCGGTTCCAGCAGACTTTTGCCCTCGGAGCATCGAGCCCACTGCATTCTTCAATTGCTTCCGCACGGCAAAGCACCTGCAGTCTCTCATCGAGAGTGCCCAGATGGACCTGGAATGATGTATGAAATGACGATATGCGTCACGAGACAAGTTGGGAACGTCATTACTTGAGAAGGAAAGTCAGGTCAATTTGCAAGAAAGGGATGCTCCGAGAGATTGAGCCAAAAGTCAATCTCAAAGTCCTGTATGTTCTCCTGCGTGTTCCAGATCCCAGGGTCCAGGTCTTCAATGTGATCGACCACGATTGATGAAGAAGATTGGGGATGGTTATGGATCGAGACGCTCGCGGTTGAAGACCCAATGAGTCGCTTGAGGAGACTATCGATTGTCTTGGTGGCGCTCGTCAAGAGAGCATAGTTTGGGTGCTGGGAACTGACCAGAGTCCCCCTCTCTATCTCCGCCACGAGCGTGCTCAGATTCTGAACGGTAGCACTGATCTCCACAAACGATGGCATGGGTGCGGAAGATCGATTTATCAAGCAGACACAGATAGTCCCTGCTGCAGAAAGACCAAAGTATGCGACCTTGAGCCATAATGTTCAGCGATACTGACGGTATTTGGTGACGGAAAGGAAAGAGACTTACTTTCCAAACAAGCGATGACCCGGAATTGACCAGCCGGTCCCTGCACAAGATAGCATCAATGACTAAGGAGAGTATCTGGGTCGATATTTCAAACAGGCGCTCGTCGTACTGTGAAGGATGCTGCAGCAATGTTCTTTGAAGTAGAAACTGCACGTGAAGGTAGCCGAGCCGAGCCGTAATGATGAAATCACGCTCGATTGGCTTGCAATTGGCCAATTTGAGTTCGCTCCCCGAGTGATAGCATTGCGGTAGTCTCGTCCATTGGAAATCAGCCTCGGCTTGGATAATGCTGTAGGTCGGTCAGATCAGGATAAAAGTCAGCGGAGGGTTCGGTTAGGAACGGACGGACCTGGCTCGACGAGTTCTCTCATTATAATCTGCCTCGCTGGACAGTTTAGCAACGTCCTCTTTGAGACTAGCACAGACGACAGCCCATCGGGCATCTGTGATGAAGTTGCATCTTTCTGGACTATGCCAGTCCTCGGGGGTGCCCCCGATATCCTCCTTGAGGTACAAGTGCGTCTTACAACACTTGCGTTGGATCCTGGACGGACGGCCGAGGAATATAGAGACATTCCTGTCGGCTGAATAGCATCGTCCGAAAGCAACCTGACGTAAGCGCTTGAGGAAGGGCGGACAGTTTTCTCCATCCGTCTGTTGATGATAACCTAGAGCGAACAGAGAGCTCGCGACGTCGCCCAATTTCCGCCAGGAGCGGTAACCTAGGCATTATCGTAAGGTAATGCTGATAATATATCGACTAAGAAGGACTGATACGCACTTTGGTCGCCGTCTATTTGTGAATGGCAGATAAAGTTCTCATACTGGAGAAACAACTGAAAATCTCCTAGGCGGTCCAAGAAGAGGGACACTTCCAGGCACCGATCCGAGAAGCGCATCGCCGTCGCTTGCATGTTCTGCCTGTCCTGCTCAGTGTCGTAGACGCCGACCACAAAGGCCGAGTCGGTAGCGGCCCGGCAGGCAGCGGTAAAAAAGAGCCCTATGGTCTCCCACCGTGCTCTTGATTCATCGTAGCGACTGCAAAAGTCCTCGAGGGTGGATGTAGGATCTGTCGACATTGGTAGAGATGATTGCGCAAAAAGGCGCTTGGAGATGCCCACGGCCATCTCTGGCTTGTCTAGCAGTGTTGATAACACCGCTCTCGTGTTTTTGATGCACAGTCCTGTCAGCGGCTCTACCAGACCCAGATTCGCGCCTTTGGCCACCCAACCTTGAACCAGCTCAAAGTAAGACCAGAGGTTCGGGAGGCAAGTAAGATCCTTCAACAGTTGAGTGCCTACTCCAACCAGATTCTTATCAATGGTAGGATTCAAGCAGGGACTCGCCGCCTGGACGCCACCTTCGTCCGAGCCGGGGGTGACAGGCTCGCCGTGTTCTCTCCGGAGATGATTAAAGAGAGTAGTATGGCTTGAAGAACCGAGGTACCCAGGATTGGGATATCGTACCTGCGGTCCTATGGTCTCGCCACCGACGGAGTTGCTAGGACTCGGCAATACTTGCGTGGTCGAGCAGGACCGCGATCTAGGGCCGTATGACGTTAGCGGTCGTGTCCTGGGCATCACATTCGGGATCATACTCTCTGCGGTCAGCAATTGGGTTGTGCCTTTGCGCCTTTGTATTTGACCGCTTGAAGGGTTTAGGTCGATATATACACCGCGTCTCGCGGCCTCTCTCCATGCATCGCGTGCATGGCTGCGAATGATCACACGCCAGTTTGAGAGATCGACATGGGTCACAGGCTGGGAGCTTTTGAGCCATGGCTCCTCTCACGAGCAGAACGGTATGTGAATGCCGATAGCCAGGGACTCAAGCAGCAAGATCATGGTCAGTGCAAGAGGAAAACTATTTTGAGTGTATCCGTAGAACGGAGAGAAAGGTCGCGGAGCCTTTTGAGATGCCCCTCCCACTCCTTCGCCGCGCTTATCAGGAGCTAAATTGTCCCACACGCATTCGCGGGGTTGACTTGACGAAGAAACTAGGTCACTGGTATCTGAGGTCTTATCTTATAAAAGACATTTTACGTGGTATCACTAGATTTTTCACAACCATCCACTCATTTGTGGAATCAGACTCCTCGTCTCTTGTCGAGTCCGTCTTACAATGTCCGCTGCCTTTTCCCGCTCCTTGAGCATCCCGACCCCAGTCCCTGCCCAGATTGTATACAGATCCCTCATGCCCGAGCTGGTCTCGTTTCTACTTCGACGGATGAGATGCTCTCTAGCCTCCTGAAGGCTCATTCCCTCCTCTTCCACATCATTGTACATGGCATTCCGCAGACACCGACCGTCGTACATCTCGGGCCAGAGGTTCTGTCCCCAGATATCGTCAAAGACACGTGAGCGCACGGTAGTTTCACCTCCGTCAGAAGCCGTGAGGCACTCGTCCACCACCTCGCTCTCGATCTCGATTTCTGAGCATGCCAAGAAGCGCGTGCCCATGACGACGCCTGATGCCCCCAGTGCGATGGCCGCAGCCACACCCCGTGCGTCCATGATGCCCCCGGCGGCGACTACGGGAATGTCAGAGAAGCCTTGCCCGTGCAATGCATCCATGGCCTCGGGAATCAGAGTGACAATGCTTGCTCCGTGCTTGTGACCGTGGCCGCCAGCATCACTGCCCTGCAGCACGAGCGCGTCTGGTGCACACGTTGCGGCTGCTCCCAGAGCTGCGCCGACGCTTCCCACTTGGATCCAGGTCTTGGTGTCTGGAGACACGGAGCGAATGTCGTCGGTCCATGATTTAAACTCGTCGCACGTTCCAAAGGAGAGCCACACCATGGCTGGCTTGTACTCGGCAAGTGTCTGGATCCAGGGAGTGGCGCTTCCACCGAGAGCGATAATACCGACGCCGACTGGGAGCACCTTGCAAGCCTTATCACATACGGGCGTTGCTTGTAGCTTCTGCTTCGCCTTTTCCAGTTCCGATTGCATCCTCATCGGGCTACCCGTGAATCCGATCTGCCCGAGGCCCCCTGCCTGCGTGACTGCGATGGCCAGGTCGTTTGTTGCAAAGCCACTCATAGGAGCGCTCGAGATGAGAGGACTCTCAATCCATGGGAAAGATTCCGCGAGTGTCAAACGGCGTTCCTTTGAGGGCTCCATTTCTTTGTGAAGTTGATGGAAAGGACTTTGCAGGATTGACCAGCCCCTAGGTGAGTCGGCCTGGAGGTGGGCGTAAACGGGGCAATTTCATGAGCGAAATTCCGGATGTGTCATCAGATGGACCATGGACCTTGCGCGATGCAATACTCAGTACGAGTAGTGTGCGGAAGCAATTTCGAGGCTCCTTGATCGGCGGAGAAGCCGCAGCGTTACGTGTGGAGGCACCGCGGAGAGATGGCGGAGACTTTCGTGATATCTTGGTCTCCAAGCGGCGGCATACTAGAGGAAGAGAGCATCACTCCGAGTAAGCAAGCTGTCAGAGGTGTCCCGCCGGCAAACGGTATTTGCAACCAGACTCAAATTTTCCATACACCTCGCTGATACTTATTCGCCGAGATGGCTTCAACCACGAAAGGCCTTCCAGCATACCTCGAATGTTTGGTCAGCTTCGGTGTTGGTTGAGCCCCCTCCTTGACTTGACGACTCCATCCCCATCCCATCATCGTGGTGAATAAACAAAGTCGACGGCGATCAAACCATCGACGACCATGGCCTCCAACTCTCCGCCGGATATCAACGGTCTGTTGAAACCAACAGAGTTCAAGGCAGAAGGAACAAAAGTCCAAGACAGTTCGGGGAGTGTGCTCGTTGCGACGGCCGAGCCCAAGACCGCATACACGGATGACGCGCCTCCTAACGGAGGCTACGGATGGGTTTGCACCGCCGCCGCGGCCATCATCAACATGCATTCGTGGGGCTTCAGCTCGGCCTACGCTGTCTTCCTTGCGCATTACCTCGATACCGATACCTTCCCGGGAACAACAGCACTGGACTATGCCTTCATCGGCGGGCTCAGCCTGACTTGCCTCTTCCTCATCTCCCCTGTCGCGACCATCTGCGTCGGGCGGTTCGGCATCAGGCCTGTAATGCTGGCCGGCATGCTTCTCGAGTCTGTAAGCCTGGTCTGCGCCAGCCTAGCCTCTCAATCTTGGCATCTTTTCCTGACCCAGGGCGTCCTCTTCGGGCTCGGTCTTGGCCTGCTCTTCATTCCGACGGCTGCGGTCATTCCGCAGTGGTTCACGACCAGACGGTCTCTAGCTACCGGATTTGCCCTGGCCGGTGCTGCGCTTGGAGGTACCGTCTACTCCCTGGCGGCGGGTGCCATGATCCGAAACCTTGGCCTTCACTGGGCTCTTCGGGTGCTCGGGCTACTCGCCTTTGCGGTCAACACTTCCATGATCATCTTGGTCAGGGACCGAAACAAGGCTGCCGCCGGCGCCATCCGCAACCCTTTCCAGATCAAGCACTTTAGGATGGTGGGGTTTTGGCTTCTGGTTGCTTTCGGCGGCTTCACGATGCTGGGCTACTTCATCCTCATCTTCACCCTTGCTAGCTTTGCCAACCACCTCGGATTGGATTCTTCTCAAGCCTCCATCGTCAGCGCCATCTTCAATTTGGGCCAAGCAGTCGGGCGACCTTTGGTTGGATACTTGAGCGATCGATTTGGACGCATCAACATGGCGGCCATCATGACCTTGCTCGCAGGGATCCTGCCGCTTGCTATGTGGGTGTGCACCCAGACCTATGCTACCCTGGTCTCTTTTGCCATAATGGAAGGCATCGTCGGTGGCGTGTTCTGGGCTGCAATTGCGCCTCTGATGATCGAGGTCGTGGGAATGAAGGATGTCGCCTCCGGTCTGACTCCCATGTGGCTCAGCCTGGCAATTCCTTGCACTTTCAGCGAGGCCATTGCGTTAACCATTGTTAAGGACACGGGGTCTTATCTAGGCACACAGCTCTTCACCGGGTTCATGTATATTATTGCGGCGAGCTGTTTGTTCTTGCTGCGAGGATGGAAGATGAATCGGATCGCCATGGAGAGTAGCCAGGGTGAGGATGCTCTTGGTGGTAGTGACACGTCCCAACAGGGGTACCAGAAAGTGCAAGTTGACTCGTCGGAATTCCATCACGGAGCAATAGACACTTTGTTGAAGTCCTTCCGCTGGATGAAAGTTTAGATTTAGTAGCATAAGTAGAGAAAATCTCTTGGTCAATAATATTACATCTGGATCGACTGATCATGCTGGTTCTACAAACACTTATCTCTGACTGTCGAATGAACACTGCACACGGCCGGATGCCAATCTTCATCATCGGAAGCCCTCGGTACATCAGCAGATACATCTGTTAATCGACCCATGTCTTCCCCCTCCCGTGCGATTTCTTTCTCATGTACTTAGAACGTGATGGTCTAGACTTGCCGCGAGCGCCTCGGAGTAAACTGACAAGCGCCCACTCCGATGATAACGCCGACCCGAACGTGCATTCGAGGAGCCACTCAGCATGCGCATGTTTGCGGTGCAAGCATTGAAATCTTGGGAATATACGTTCAGACTACGCTCCAGCTGTACAAGATGCCGTCAGACTGCACATCGAGACATCCACGCTCCATTACACAGCAAAGAAGTACCAAGAAAGAAGAAAGAAAGATCTTCGAGTTCGAAACAGCACAATATGGGTTCTCTGCCTACGAGGAACCTCTCAACGCGCGGACTGGCAGCGAGCGAATCAGGCCGTGCTGCTGCTGTCTGGAACATCATGCCTGACGTCTGGGATCCTGTTTCCAACCCGGATGGATATGTTAGTCTGGGTGCTGCAGAAAACGCTCTCATGCATGATATCCTCATAGAGAACATGCGGAAGAGCTTCTCACCCACCGCCACGACACTGACTTACGGAGACGGCATGACCGGCACCAAACAGCTCAAGAGCTCCATGGCTCGGTTTCTCAACAGACATCTGAAGTCATTCCGGCCCCTTCAACCATCACATCTCAAGATCACGAATGGGTGCAGCAGCGCCATCGAACACGTTATGTTTGCCTTGGCCAACCCAGGCGAGGGTATCCTCTTGGGTCAGCCCTTTTACGGTACATTTGCTCCCGATATCGAGTTACGCTTCGGAGCTAAACTGCTGCCGGTTCCTTTTCATGACGCCGATCCCCTTGGGGCAGATGCAGTAGCTGCCTACGAGAAGGTCCTCCGAGAAAGCAGCGAGAACGGAATCAACACTGCGGCGCTGCTCATCAGCCATCCTCACAACCCGCTAGGACGCTGTTACCCGAAAACGGTTCTTCTTGAACTAATGCAACTGTGCGAAAAGTACAAGATCCACTTCATCAGCGACGAGATTTATGCGCTGTCGACCTGGGAGAATACCGTGGACGAGGTCGAACTGGTTCCGTTCGAATCAGTCCTATCCATTGATACAGAGGGCGTCATCGATCCGTCCCGAGTTCACGTTATCTGGGGTATGTCTAAAGACTTTGGCGCCAACGGCCTCCGTCTTGGAGCACTCATCTCGCAGAGCAACCCAGCATTGCACAATGCCATGCTCACCGTGGGGCTGTACAGCACACCATCACTAGTCTCTGACCAACTCACCGCGGCGTTCCTTGAAGATCAACAGTGGTCAGACTCATACATCGCCGAGAACAGACGACGCATGTCCGAACAGTACGTCGTGGCTACTGCTTGGGCCAAGAAATACGGCATACCATACACCCCCGGAGTCAATGCGGCCTTCTTCCTGTGGCTGGACCTCGGTGCTTATTTCCAGGCTCTCCATCCGCAATTCTGCCACAAGGACGTTCAAAGTGTCATAACAAAAGCATTGCTGGACCGAAAAGTCTACATTGCATCAGGTAAAGACTATGGATCCGAGAAAGTGGGATGGTACAGAATCGTCTTCACTTACAAGTTGCCGTACCTGACGGAAGGGTTGAACAGGATTATTGGTGCGCTTCAGGATTATAGAGCTACGTGAGTAGATTTCGAGCTATAAAATTTTGCGTAGTAGAATAGATAAACAACCAACAAGCCGCGAGACACCACCTCTGTGATGACATATTATTACTCCGCATTAGCGGACCGAAATCCAATCGGCGACAGGTTTGGACGGAGCCTTATGACTCGGACAGAACAGTAAATTTATCCGCGAAACGCTCCGTCCGACACGCCACCATCGGGATACCCTTTCCGAACTCAGAGTGAGGGGGTGAAGTGTTGGCGACAAGCGTCGGAGGGCGTGGGTGCTTCCAATACACTTATAGTCGCTTCAAGAGGCGTAGAAGCAAACTACATTCGTTGTCTAAGAACGTGACATATCGAGCGCTATACTCTGTACACAGATGGGTCTTGTACATGTTATCATTAGACTTGAAACAAACAATCCATCATCACTACTACCAAAGTAAGCCATCTAGTCAATGTAAGAAATCAGCCACGGCAAACACTGAGACCTTTCTAGATGCCTTTTGAGTTCAAGGTCCCGGAGAAGCAGTCGGTCACAGAGCCCTACTTCGATGTCGGGGACTACCACATGGCCATCACTACCGGGAGCCCAGAAGCTCAAGCGTGGTTCAACCGCGGACTAGTCTGGACGTACTCGTTCAATCATGAGGAGGCTTGTCAATGCTTCCTGCAATGCATTGCCCATGACTCCGAGTGCGCCATGGCATACTGGGGATTTTCCTATGCTGCAGGACCTAATTACAATAAGACCTGGGCCATGTTCGACCGCGATGATCTTGCCAAAGCCATTTCAAAGTGTCATGAAATCGCGCAAATGGCATTGAGCAAGGTCAGCCACGTCTCACAACTTGAAAAGGCGTTGATCGAGGCATTACAAAAGCGTTATCCCTTCACCGAGATTCCTGACGATTTCGACCCGGCCAACAAAGCGTATGCTGATGCCATGAGGGACGTCCACGACACGTACAAAGACCACCTCGACGTTGTGGCGTTGTTTGCCGACGCTCTGATGAATTGGAAACCGCGAAAGATGTTCGATATCAAGACGGGTAAGCCCATCACCTCATCGCCTGTCTTTGAGGTGCGTGAGGTCTTGGAGCGAGGCATGGCCATGCCAGGTGGCCAGCGTCATGCCGGCATCCCTCATCTGTACATTCACCTGATGGAGAGGTCGGATGAACCCGAAGCTGCCCTGCCGGCTTGCGATATCATCCGGGATCTCGTTCCCGATGCCGGCCACATGTACCATATGCCGACGCATATTGACATACTTGTGGGCGAATACCGCCGCTCTATTTTGTACAACCACAAGGCCACTCTCGCAGATGACCGATACTTTGCCAAGCATGGTGGTGTCAACTTCTACAGCTTCTATCGACTTCACGACTATCACTCGCTCATCTATGCCTGCATGCTGGCAGGGCAAAAGGAGCAGTCCTTGACGGCTTGCGACCGGATGGAGGCGACCATCACCGAGGAGATGCTCACGATCAAGTCCCCTCCTATGGCTGACTGGCTCGAGTTCTTCCTTGCTGTTCGCGTCCACGTTTATATCCGGTTCGGCATGTGGCAAGAGATCCTCGATTTAGCCATCCCCGAGAATAAGGAGCTTTACTGCGTAACTACTGTCATGACCTATTACGGAAAAGGCATTGCGTATGCCTCACTCAGCAAGGTCCAGGAAGCTGACGCTCAGCGCCTTCTCTTCCGCGAAGCTGCCGGGTGCGTGCCCGACTCCCGCCTGGATTATCCCAACCGCATAGTCGATGTGCTCAAGGTAGCTACGGCTATGTTAGACGGAGAAATCGAGTACCGACGTCAGAACTACGATATCGCTTTCGAGGCTCTGAGAGAAGCCATCAAGGCAGAGGATGCCCTGATATATACGGAGCCCTGGGGATGGATGCTTCCTGCCAGACACCCCTATGGAGCGCTCTCTCTCGAGCAAGGTATGATTGAGCAGGCAGCGACTGCGTATACCCAAGATCTCGGTCTAAGTGAAGGTCTCACTCGAGGTCATCAGCACCCAAGAAACGTGTGGGCTCTGCATGGATATCATGAATGTCTTGTTCGTCTAGGAAGGACTGCGGAGGCCGTTATCATCAAGAACCTACTCAGGTCAGCAGAGGCCGAAGCTGATGTCCCTGTCGGTTCGTCTTGCTTCTGTAGACTTGGTAAGGAGGAGAACTGATTGTACATAAGTCTAAGACTTATGGCATCTCATGACAATCTATCGACTGACAATAGCACCGTGATGCATTCTCGGACAGGCTTAAAGAGCTTATTTATTATAAAATATCTTGATACTATTAGACTAGTATAGATTTATAGTAAAATACCATAAAATACCATGAATATTTCATCTTTTCATATAGTTAATAAAGGCGACGCTAATATTAGATACTTTCTCTTTGCTCTAGCTCGAGGTTTTCCTTCACAACCTTGTCTGTCCCCAATGCTTGTCTAAATGCATGGTGTTCGCGAGACACCTCCTCAAGCACCCTTTGGTTTGCCTGTACCACAAGGTGCCAACTGCTGTCCATTTCGTTAATGCTTCACCTAACCTATATAGCATCTATATGGCATGAGATATCATTCCTTGAGGCTGTTAGGATTCCTAGTGCATAATAAACGCGATCAAAATAAACCCCATGTTGTTGTTACACCTTTGTATTTCCGCTTGATATAATTCAGCTATAGCTCTTAGGAGGGTTTCTTGCATGGATTACGATCTCAGACGGAAGCGTATTGGAACCGGGCGGTGAGGTGTTGTTTTCGCCGAGAATGGAGAGGTTGGTTAAGAAAGTTCTTCCACGTGGACAGGTGCAGTTTTTGACTGGAATCTCCGAAGGTAACAAACGCGCGGTAAATGGGGACGGCACTTGAGTTCTTTCGCGTTTCGGATAAAACCTCAGATGGAAGTCTGGTTGCGTGCTGAAGGTGTTGGCGAAAGCGTGCAACTATAGACCCCACGAGAGCATTTTGGGTAGCTCGGAACGCATATGTAACCGAGGTCTATGTAGTAGGCTGGCCATGAATTCCGGGGATAGTAGTTTAAACAACTCGGATCATCTGTCGTCTTCGTAAAGCACTGACAAATCAAGCGCCGCCCCCTGTCCTCGGTTCGACTAGTCAGTACTTGGGCCGCTTTGAGTCAGGCGACGCCAGAGTCTGTCATCGGTTGCGGGCCCATTGCCGTTGTTGGAAGTTTTAAGCACCCAAGTCTCAGCTCGCGGGGAGAATGTGGAGGATTGAAACCACGCGGAGGAGGTTGTGGGGTTTGGGGAATACCCCGGCTTGAACTAGGAACAGACGAAAGTTTTCAAGCAAGGGATCATCTATCGCGAATATATATATCATCATCATGCCCTACTTCGAACCCTCTTATCCACATCCTCCTGTATCCCCCCTCACTCTATTGACGATCTACAAACACTAAGCTCGCCATGTCCAACATGGAGCAAGAGAAGGCTGAGGTGATGAACCTTGAGGCCACCTCGGACACCCGACGAGCTCACGTCTCCGACCAAGAGGACCACGAGACTGGTATTTACAAGTCACTCGTTCGATACCCATGGGCCAGCGCTTGGTGTCTCTATGCGTGCTTCACGGTCATTCTCCTCTCGTTTGACGCCCAGGCCGGTAGCAGCGTCGTAGGAATCCCGGAGTTCAGAAAGGATTTCGGCCGTCCTTACGGCGACAGCTATGTTCTCGACGCGTCATGGCAGTCTGCTTTCGGTGGTGCTCCCACGGCAGCGTAGGTCCCCAATTGGATCAGCGGTGTTGGTTGGAGTTGCATTGGCTAACCACCGTCAATCAGTGCTGTCGTTGCCTCGCTGGCCTCTGCTGAGCTTGCGGATTGGATCGGTAGGAAAAAGGTGCTTTTCGGAGCGTTGGCGATCTCTTTCGTTGCCGTTGGTGTCGAGTTCGTGGCTACAACAAATGCGGTCTTCTTCGTCGGCAAGTTCCTCAACGGATTCATGGTGGGAACGATCGGTACTATTATGATCGGATACATTGGCGAGGTGAATATTCTAGAGGCTTTTAAAGCGAACCTGAGACTAATCTTTCTCTACCATGTAGATATCTCCACTTGCTCTGCGTGGTGTATTCACCTGCTTTGTCGGTGTGGCATATGGTATCGGACCTCTCGTTGCGTTCATCATCATCAACTATACTGGTCAGACAGAAGGTCGGTGGGCCTACCGATCGGTGTTTTGTTCACAGTTTGCCTTCGCTGGCGTTTCAATCCTCTTGGCTCCTTTCATGCCCGAGTATGTGTCTTCCAAAGAAGTGCCCTTGGCTCAGACTAACATCACATTAGATCCCCATGGTGGCTCGTGTCCAAGGGAAAGAAGGAGGCCGCGATGAAGTCTATGCACAAACTCGGCTTCACTGGCGAAGAGGCGGAGAACAAGCTGGCCCTCATTGAGCACACTCTTGAGGAGGTCCGAAGGGAAACAGAGGGCGTGACCTACATGGAGTGCTTCCGGAAGTCTAACCTTCGCCGCACTATCATTAGCATCATGCCCCTGATCATCCAAGCCTTCTCCGGAATCGCTTTTGTCGCCGGCTACTTTACATACTATCTTCAGCTTGCCGGCTACTCTACCCAGGAGAGCTACCGCATTCAGATCGCCCAGCCAACCTTGTCCATCGTTGGCAACCTTATGGCTGCTGGTCTTGTTGACTACGTTGGCCGCCGAAACCTGACGTACTACGGACTCGCTGTCTTGACGGCGTTCCTGTTGATTACGGGAGGCCTCGGTCTGGGCAAGACTGAACCTGAGATTAAGGGGACTGTGGCCTTTATCCTCATCTACAGCTGGTGGTATAACGTCAGCATTGGATCGACGGCTTTCTCCCTCCTGTCCGAAGTCTCGACCTCCCGACTACGTGTCAAGACCGTCGCCATTGGGTATTCTCTCCAAAGCGCCGTCAACGTCATGTGGCAGTTCGTCATCCCGTACATGTTCAACCCCGACGAGGCCAACCTTGGCGCCAAGATTGCCTTCATCTTTGGCGGACTTTGTCTCTTCAGTTTAGTGTATCTGTTCTTCTACCAGCCGGAAACTGCGGGACGATCTTACCAAGAGCTCGACGAGATGTTCGCGAAGGGGGTGCCAGCAAGAAAGTTCAAGCACTACAAGACAGACGCCGAGATGCTCAATCAAGCTGTTGCTCAGGAATCTAAGAAGGAGATCATGGTATAAGAACGACAAATCTCAATGTTGGAGCGGGGTTTAGAGAGGATGGTATTCATCAAGACCCTATTGCATGGATAGAGCTAGATACATCCCCATTGCACTGGAGTGCATTTTGCGGAAGAGCTTCTAAGATAGCAAGGAATTACCAAGTTATTCAAATCCTCCACAGACGGATTTTGATTCAATCTATCTCAACAAAATGTCAACCCGCTGGATTCCGAATGATTTAACCAAGATGCTCCTCCGTAGCTGAATAAGATGCTTTCCACAACTGTGTACTTTATGAATTCTCTAGATAGTATGCACACTCCTTTCAATAGTAATCATGCGTCAGCCGACTTTCCTACAGTACTATTTCCGTGTTCCAACGATCTCAGACTGGCGAAAGCCATGGAGAAAGCCTGGGCCTCCCGCTTACGAATCCCAGATCTCATCAACGGTGACAAAATAGCCATTTCGGGGAACTATAACCATTTTATCCTTCAGTTCATCCCTTTTAAGTAGGTAGTCACATTCTACTTGGAATTTCCGTTGCCTGCAGTTCGTACGATTAAATCACTTCCGACAATCCAGTCGGATGACCCCGGATCTCGGAACTCGGACCCCGCGCGATCATCACAACACCCACTTGAAGGGGAAAGGTTTGCGTGGAGATTGGACATGGAAATGAGGGCGTATTATTTCCTAATAATGCAAATCGTCTTCCAGCTGTACCATTAGGCAGTTTCTACCGCAGTGGCACTCTGGCCCGACGTCAAGCTGTTGCTTATAGACCGATTGAAAATCCGACGTCGCTCGAGACCGTGCTCGCGGCCGACCGGAGTACTTTGATCAGGTTTGATTCTGTAATAAAACTCACAAGCTGAGCGAAGACAAATTTAGTTTCATTGTATTCGGAGGTTTGACCTGTTGAGCCGTGGTAATGCCATTCCCATGAGCTTGTCCAAGACATCATTTGGCTGTAGCAAGACGTTCACGTCTAACGTAGCGCGAGGAATGTATCAGGGTGCCGCCAGCTTTCTTCCTATAATCTACCCTCACTCTCAACCGGCAATGCATCTATGAATGCTCAAAAGTCATAAGATGGGTGCACATTGACCAAGACCTTAGGTGTATGCAGGTCAGCTTGTATTTAGGGAACACCAGTACCTATCCCGTTGAATGACCCGTCGCCTCCGTAATTGTATCATACACTTTGTCTGAGCCGCCTTGCAACGACTTGTTTGTGACCTGAAGCACGACCCTCTTATAGGATAACATGCTTGGTGTACCGTTATCCTTGACCTCCAATATGAGATGCAAGACCTGTCCCTTTTCCAGAGCCTTGCCCGTGAGGATATCCACAGCGCTGGTCTTTGCGGGAGGGACCTGCACCTTGACAACCGCATCGCTGGCACCAACCTTCTCGAACGCAACCTCCGGGACGACAGGCCAGTGTATGTCAGACTGTGCGGCCGTAGGTTCCTTGTATTGGAACCAGCGGAACGACAGCTCATCACCATCGGGATCATAGCTCTTTGATGCGTCCAGAGTAATCTCTGAACCAGCCTCGGCCTCCATTTCCAGTGGCTCAGGACCTATCGAGCTGCCGTTGATGGTGACCACAGGCGCATGGTTTGCTTGGCTGAATTCCTTGCTTAGCGTCCATCGCATGCGGGCTGCAAAGTCCTGTTGGAATGCGTCTCTCCATCGCCAGATGCTAGCTTGGTTAGTTCGAAATGGCTTGCCGTTCTTGCCAATTACTTGATCCTTCGCATCCATGTAATGCAGCGAGGCGCCGCCGATATCGCCCAGAATATAGCGGCCTCCCCAGCTTCCCCAGTGAGGATTTTCCGGGGAGCTCAATCCGTTCTGGATCAGGTATAGAAATGTTGGGGTATCGCCCTCCATGATAAATGAGAAATCTGGATAGGATTCGCCCAGAGGGCCAATCTGGATGTTCTCCTTTAGCCACTCTTTGGTGACTTTGGTGATATCAGGACCGCCCTCGTCCATGGGCATGAGAAGGTCACCCGATATTCCGATCCACGCGGCCATGCCATATTCCTTCCATCCATGTACCGAGCAGATGAAAAACACGTCGGGATACTTGACGCGTATCAACATACCCGTGTCGTCTTGGTCGCTGATGGTATACACTCGAAGCTTCGCTCGCAGCTTCGCAGCCTCGGAATCGGAACGGGTTTGATCAACATGTTGAAGAGCCTGAGCCAGAACATTTGCGCCTCCCCAGCTTAAGACCCAAAGAGGCTCGCTCGAAGAATCCAGACGTTCGATAAGAAATGCGGCGCCCTCGCTCAGTGGCGTGCCTGGCGCCAGCGCTTCCTTGCCATAGCATGCCGGCCCAGACTTGACTATGCTGGCCAAGTATTCCGCGGTCGGATACTGGTTCTCGGGATGCACATGAGCATTGAGGTTGTCGACGACTTTGGCATAGGCTTCAATTCTTTTGTGAATATCCTCAGGGTGGATTTTGTTTCTCATCCAGCACGAGGTACATGCCACGAGGCCTTCAATCTCCAACTCATTGCCGTACAGGAGGAGGCGCACTAGGGACTCGGCGTCATCGGGCTCATTTGAGATGTCGGTAGTGACGAAGACTCTCGGCTTCTTCGCGCATGTGTTGAGGCTCGTTTGCGGCGCCATATTGCTTAAATTGCTAGGGAGGTTGCAGCACTTGTGATGACTTGGATTTGGGTGCACATTTCTTAAATACCTCCATATGGTAGGCTGAGAAGCTTGGCTAAACAAGCTGTCCAAATTAAGTAACTGGAGCCATCGACTACCCTACAGGCGACAGCTGGGGCTCCGATCGGCAAGAAGAGTCAAGTCAAGCTAAGATAAGAAAAGTGGTCGCCGTGGATTATTGCTCCTCAAGTGTGTAGAAGTAATGTTTATTATCACCTTGGCAATAATTCTAGAGAGCCGGAGCCCCTTTGAACTTGCCTATATCACACCATTCACCTCCCAAGTTGCCGCCGCTGGCTTTGTTCTCATTTCACGACTATGTCATTAAGCCAGATACCGAATAATTTGTCGCTATCGAAAGCGAAGGCAAACAGCGCTAGCGGCAAAAAAGAGCCTTGACTTGTTGAGGGGCCACACTTATCATCATGGCAATGACCCAAATTTTTCGTAGATCATATACAATCTCCCCTGAGTGAACCAAGATCGATTCAGCAATGGAAGGAATAATTGTCCGTTCAGCTAGAGTCGATGACCTCGAGGATATATCCCAGATTCACAAACATTATGTTGAGAATACGGTAAGACCATAGACCACTCGGGTCAGTATCGCAGCGTTAATATACACCTCTAGGTCGCAACTTTCGTCGAGGAGCCACTGCCTCTCGACAGCTTCAACGCAACATATCATCAAATTGTGTCCGAAGGACTCCCATATCTTGTAGCAGTTGACGAGACGACGCAGAAGATACTAGGGTATGCAAATGCCCACGGTTTCCGGGGAGCAAAAGGCGCATATCGACACACAGTCGAAATCTCCCTCTTCTGCCATCCTGAGCACACGGGTAGAGGACTCGGTCAACACCTGATTACTATCCTCATCAATGTTATGAGAGCGCCAGAGAAGTACCCGGATCTGCTTCCCAAGGAGACGAGTCAGGGACAGGGTAAAGTCAAGCAGGTATTGGCAGTGATGGCAGTCGACAGCACAGGAAGGCGGAATGGGCTGGCCCTGAGAGACTTCTACATAAGGAACGGATTTGTGCTTGTAAGTCCAATACTCTCGGCCTGTAAGGTAAGGCTAACAAGCAGCCAGTCTGGCCATTTGCGCGAAGTCGGTTACAAGTTTGACAGGTGGTAAGTCAAGGCATATCCTCGCGTAAGAAAATCTCTGAACATCTTCGTAGGATCGATACGATGTATCTCCAACTATCGCTATAAGCATTGTTTGAAGGATAGAAGCAAGTTCGGATGATCTGAATACTAAGCTGATCTGGTGTGTGAGCGCGTGCAATATTGCGGAGTATGAAAATGCAGATCTCCATTACTGTCACCATATCTAGGCCAACGTAGGAAATTGATGATTGTTTCCTACATCCGGGTCATGGGTGCGGCACTGCAGTGCTCGCCGCAGACTGTCGGCCCTTTGAGGGATGCTAGGACCATGTGCGGGCTAGCAATTAGGATCATGAGATCGCAGGTGTTGGTATATTTGGCCGAGCTAAATCCACGCATACTGATGATATTCCTCGTCTTCATCGTCCCTATTTGGAGTATCTGGAAGATGTTTGTACTTGAGAATTTCTGGGCTATAATATTTGTTCAGACCGTGAGTAAACCAAGTTAAAATACAAGCCATCAGCTCAAAGAAGAGAACTACGCCTCTATAGTTCATGTTGGTAATGCTGACTGGCAATTGTTGAGGAAGTAGGAACAGAAAGCCCAAGAAAATTGCATGGGATACACCCACAATCTGACCAACCACCAACCAAGGGGGCAAAGAGAATGCATGGGGAGGAAGCCTGTTTTATCCCTGAACCAGATGTATCATTACGGGCAGCGCGTAGGAGGTGCTCATGGCTACAACCGACGCAGAGTGGATGGCATCAAAAGCCGACGTCGAAAAGAAAAGGATGTGCCCCCCGAGTGATGTTGAGATAGCCGTTAATAGCAGAGCATTGAGAGGTATAGCGTGATTCGGGGAGACGCGTTCGAAAACGTGACTCGCAGGTAACCCCCAATCTCTTGCAAAGGCAAAACCCATACGGCTAGTCGTGGTCATAATGCTGATGGTTCCGAATAGCTGTCGTCACGTCAGGGGATGGGGCTCTTTAAACAGCCAGATTGCCTCTTACCAAGCATAGTAGAGGAAACACTAGAAGCCCGGGCGAGACGGAACGGCTTTTAGTAGACCGCAATAATATTGCCATGAGCGGGCCCAAAGGGGACTGAATTATGTCGTCAACAGCATTGGGACCGCCAGGCACGAAGAGGATGGGGACGATGAAGACAAAACCAGTAAAGACCTCCAGGCCTACAGCATAGATCATGATCTTGGGACCTGTCGCCGATGCGTTGGGTATCTCTTCTATGCTAAGCACTAGGTCAATCAAGAGTGGGCGAGAGACATGAGAAGGGCTCATGAAAACATCTACAAACCAATGTGCGACTGCATCATAGCCGTTGAGGGCCAAACCAGCCTGAAGGAAGCCGAGAAGCCAGGCCATATTATCTGTTTCCAAGTAGGATGTCAGTATCTGGACAGATGAGTGGTGGTACCAATTTGGAGCTCACCTGGCCAGCCCGTCTTATTTACGAAACCGCCGAACACAAACTCAGGCTCGGCAAGGGGAATACCACAGAGAGCGAGAGCGGCTACTGGGATGACAACAAGACCGACGATGCTCCAACCTAGAGCCGCCTTATTCAAGAGTGGCAGGCGACTGGCCATGAAGAAGTCGACGGCGAAGGCTACCCAGGTGATTACGATATAAAGAAGAAGTTGCGGCAACAGGCCTTTAGTGGGCCTCGATTCATCGTCTGCGACGACGCCGAACAGTAGCTGGCAGAAAAGAATGCCCCCAGAGCTAGTTGTTATGATCTAACCAAGCACAGTGATCCATCCAGCGAGTCAGGCGAAGAAAGGAGCGTATCTAGGCGGCGAGAGAAGAGCAACTCGGTGATGCTGGCCGCCCGCGACTGTGTACGCCCAAAGAAACTCGGCCAAAGAAATGAAAGAACCGGGATTGCCGGCACTAGCAAACCTCTCCATTTTCTTGAGCTGTCGCTGCTCGGCGAGAGAGACTGTGACGCAGAGAGGACGCCCTAGGAGTTCAGAATGGCGAATGCCGTGCCGAGAAACGACACTGAGCCAAAGTTTCGGAGGGACTTCGAGTTGTAGCCTAAGGTAGCGAGTTGCTGGGCATTGAAGACTGCCTGACTCATGGTTAGATATGGCTGTTGCTACCTATTTCAGCCTCACCGCAGTGTCGGCTGCTCTCCCTGAGGTGCCGCCTGAGGCAACACTGCATTATTACTTTGTACTTTAGGTAGAGCTGGCTAAAGCCTGAGAGATGTTCATCTCGTCCTTCTAGAAGACTTCCTTGCGGATGCTCAAATCTGCCTGTTTCTCAACATAAAATTGCAAGACTAGTCCAAAACCTTTTTCGCCCTTGAGATCCTCAAGGAGCTCAGTCTTGACGAAACAGTGCAGCCATGCTGTGTCCATGGCTTCCCAAAACTGGAACACGAAAAGCAGATGGCCCGCGAATACGAGCTCGCCGAGGACTTCCTGGCCGAGAATCTTCGCAATTCCCGTCACAGATGTCGTTTTGATGACGAAGGCTTCGAGTTCATCGAATAAGAATTACGACTAGCACCGAAAGTAGACTCTGCTTGATATCTGTATTTGAAAATACATTATGTTTATGTTTCCAATATTTGCTGTCAACGGTGCAATCCCTCTGCTAGAAAAGACGTCAGAGACAAGACAGCTAACTAGAGAACCGCGATCTCACCAAGTAGCACTGGTTGTCTTCCGCCCCTATCATCGCGCTCCTGGATGACACAGATGTTAGGGCCAGACCCTTGCATGTTCAGCACAGTTGAAGCATCCGTGCCGCTGACGTACTGTTTTCACGACTGCTGTTTCTTTTCTTTTCTTTTCTTTTTCTTTCTTTCTGATTTGGTGGAGGTATTTTCAGGGAGGTACAGTTTAAAGATTGCTGTAGTAGGCAGTGTATATCTGCAGGGTATAGGTGAGGTGAGCTCGAAAAAGAACCGAATTTGCCAGGTAGCGCCAATAGAAATACCCGGAAAGACTTGGAAAGCTGCACGATGGAAGTAGGGTCCTTTGACTGTACAGTACAAGCCCAACGTAAGGTGCCCACTGTATTAACTTAAGGTACGCCCCGCCCTGCGGCTCAGGTAGCAAGGATTCACCCGACATCTTATTGCCTACCTGGGAAGGTACGCATCAGCGACGGGCATCCACGATTGATGCCAACTTCCTCCCTGACCATCGCCACTCTTTAAATCCTTTCCTTTTACACCCTCGCTTTCCAGGAGCCTCCTCACCTCCTCCTCATGCGGCCTTCAAAATCCATCAAGCCACTCGATGGCACTGACAGCGAACGCCTGCGTCACATGCAGCGTATCCTCCAAAGCTACAAGCCCGACATGACGCCGTTCATCGATGCCTACAAGGACATACATCAACACCCCGAGCTGTCTTGTTTTGAGTCGCGCACGGCTAAGGTCATCTCCGAGCATCTGAGAAGCATGGGGCTGGAGGTCACGACCTCGCTCGGCGGTCATGGTGTTGCGGGTGTCCTCCGGAATGGCCCTGGCAAAACCATCCTCCTGCGGGCTGAGCTCGACGCCTTGCCGATCGAGGAGGAGACCGGTCTGCCGTACGCAAGCAAGGAGCATATGAAGGACACCATGGGTCGCGAGCAGCCGGTCATGCACGCCTGCGGTCACGATGTGCATATTGCCTGCGTCTTGGCCAGCCTGCAGCTGCTCCGGTCGGCCGCCCGCGAGTGGTCCGGTACCATTCTAGCCATCTTCCAGCCCAACGAGGAGATCCCTGGTGGTGCTCAAGCGATGGTCGACGACGGCCTTTATGATGTTTGCCCGCTACCAGACGTGATGCTCGCCCAGCACGTCGGCATGTCCAAGGCCGGCCTTGTGGCCGTGAGAACAGGACCGGTCCTGCCAGCATCCGATTACTTCAATTTGAGCATCGTCAGCAAAGGGCCGGGATCAAACCCGCCCGAACGACCCGACCCCGTCAACCTGGCGAGTTTCCTTCTCACCAGATTTCAAGCCATGATGGCCTCCGATATCGACAGCCGAGAGTTCGCGACATTGGTGTGCCGCGACTTCCATGCGGGAGAGCCAGGTGACCTGTTTACCAACCGCGTAACCATGCGGCTCGAGGTGAAGACGTGCGACACTGCCATCCGTGACCAGATTCTTGACGGCATCCGAGCAATCACCAAGGCCGAATGCGACCTTTCGAACAATCTGGTTGAGGCCTCGTTCGAGTGGAGACTCCGCGCGCTAGCGACTCGAAACGATACACATCTCGCCGAGGAGCTCCAAAGGTTCTTCAGCCAGTACTTCGGGGAGAGATTCTGGGTCCCTCCAATGGACACGCCCGTCGAGGACTTCTCTATTCTCAGTGGCCCGAAGCCTGTGCCGTATGTGTACTGGAAGCTGGGCAGCACGAACCCCGATAAGTGGGATGAGGCTGTACGCAAGAGCAAGGGCGGCAACATCCTCGAACACCTGCCGACAAATCACTCTCCCGAATTCGCTCCAGATCCAGAACTGACTATCACGACGGGAATGGAGGCTATGGCACTCGCAACGCTACTCTTTCTTGACAAGGATTAATGCTACATCCTTACTTGTACAGCTAGGACAGAGAAACACCGAAGTATGTAAGCACGTTTGTTGAAGTAGGTCATTCTAGGCAATTCATTCTGAGGTTACTTCCACACAGTGCCCCGCGCGTTTTTCAATTTGCTGTATTATAACTTAGAACTTATAATTATAACTCTTATTCTATAGTTATTAAAAAAATAAAGATAAGAGATAATTTACTCTAAAAGCAGTAGCTATTTCTTCTATCTCTATTTTATTAAAAAAATATCTTGGTTATAGAAAAGGTTCCTAATTAGGTTATAATAATTCTTAGTTTCATATTTTCTATAAAGCTCTATATTTCTTTTCTTCTTAATTACTATAAAAAACTTCTTATAGACCTATTTTAAAGGGCTTATTATTCTAATTTTTTATATATTTTATAACTAAAATATAGCTAAATTATAAAGATTTTGAATAATAAGATGCTAAGTTTTATAGCTATCTTATCTGAGACGGTATTATAATTAACAAAATTGTCCTAGTGTTCTTATAGATACTACTTTACGAAGGCTGTGATATTATTATTATAGGCCGTTTCCCGATGGGTGACTTGGGACTCGGTTACGTTGTCGGTCCACTCATAGTAATAAGCCAGTCGCTCGCGAACTTGAAAGCTGCTAAGCAATGGGGCGAGCGCATGCAGGCCATCTTCTTTCTCATGAAGTAGGTAGAGAATGACATTCTGTTCAATCAGGCATTTCACCATGATCCCGGTTCGCTCCATGGTGTTGACCAGCGTGTGCTGGGTCTCGTCAAAGTCATCCGTATGCGTGACTTTCGGAGACTGCCAGTCCTACGGCAGCAGCTCTCCAACAACAACAGCAAGGTCGGCCCTAAACTTCGTTAGATCAGTGTTTCTCTATCCCAGTAGAGGCGACATTAGACATACTGGTTGACGTCTACAGTCTCGAACTCTTCTCGAGTGAACTCCTGGTCTTCGCGTGCCTCAAATGGAATACTAAGAGTAGCTGTAGCTAGAGCTATACGTATAGTTTTTTACGAAGACCTTCTTTTTCGAGGCCATAGTAGCGACCATAAATGAGAATATCGTTAGATCAGTGCACTGTACGCATTATGTGCTCAGAATTATACCAAGGGCGTGACAGCCTGTGGTCCACAGTATTCCTTCTGCAGTATTATCAGAGAGACATTCCCATACAATTCGGGCAGGAACCTGATAGGGGCATAGTAGTAAACAAAAGAAGCTGCGTTTGTATTCTGGAGTTGATAGACCTAAAGTGTGCAGAACGGCTAGGAATGGTGAGTTGACATACGGGGTTTCGGAGATTGCAATGCCCCTAGGCTCCCTCCACAGTATAATAGGTTTAATGACCTGTAGTAAGATATATATAACAACCTCATCATAAGAGCATGAATTGGAGATCGATGAGTCGATGGGTTTTCGAACAGTGGTGAACTGTTCGCAGCATGATTCCTCTTCGTAACTCAAAGCCATGTGCTTCGGATGGACTCAGTAGCGCAGTCATGTTGGTGGGATCTCGTCAAAGTTGTTGGCCACGTCAATGGAACCTAGTTTCCGAGAGCATCGGTTCTGCGTGTTATATACGAGCTCGGAACCTGAGGAACATGCCCCAGGGTCACAAGTTCCTGGAACCAACGGACCCCTTATCCTTTCCCTTTCAGTCATTCTCAGTCGACGATCTAGTGGAGGAAGAAGTTCTTAACCGAGTGATTGGGGGCCCGAGCATAATGAAAGCCTTTCAGCGGGTTTTAGTGGTCGGGAACAGTCCAGACTTGGACAGATGGAGCTGTTTGTGTATAAGCCATCCGATGGCGCCCAGTCGAAGCGTCAACCACAATAGGTCGGGAAAAGAAGATCGAAGTATAGAAGGGTTTGACGGTGAATGTGTTGTTTGGTGTTGTCGCATCACCACCAATGCCATACTTACAGAATCTCACCATGAAACTTTGCCTTCTTTCAGATTCTGGGCTATGCTGATGATTTTCATGCGCGTTCAATTTGTGTTGGCGGCCCAAGCTCTTTCCGCAGCATTCAGGTTGAGTGTCATCAGCCGAAGTCGCCCACCACAACCACAAACAAGCTCATCCGGCGGTTCAACCGTGAAGCCCTCCTCCTAATCTCAGCCACCTGCCCAGCCCAGTCCACCGGGAAGGTATACTTCTGCGAGTCTCGGAGGTTTTAAAAGCACCACTGGAGCCCCCCAGTGGTGTCTGTGGAGGAGACCCGGTCTACCTCCTGCGTGCTGCCGGCTAGCAGGGGACGATTGCGCGCCTGCTGCTCCTGGATGCGCCGCTGTGCCTCTGGCATCCCGGTCTCCCCGATATCGAGGTTCAGGCGCGCGGTGTCTTCGCCAGAGTCAGTGTCTACTGTCTGCGATACCTGGAGACCCAGCAGCGGCTCCGGCGCCGAGAGCCCGTTCCGGAAGGCGTTGAGGTGGCGGACCAGACGCGTCTTAGGGGCCGTCAAGGTTATATTGTTGACGTCGGTGGAGGCCAGGGCGAGGCGGCGGTAGATCGCCCCGTTCAACATCATCTTGCCCTTGGAATGCGTCTGGCCGTTACTGAGGAGCTCCGGGAGGCCGCCGCTGGATGGCGACATGAGCTTGTCCTGGAGCCGCGTGATGTGCTGGTAGAGGGAGCGTCGGGCACCCGCCGACGGCTGGAGCTCAACTGTCCTGATCTCCAGACCGGCAATCCCCTTGCCCATATACGTCGTCGTACCGTCGGGCATCCTCATGACAGTTAGCATTCCGCACCGGACGGAGAAATGCTTAAAGATAACCCTGACCGCATCCATCGACACGCTCACATTGAAGCGGTGTCGGTTGGCGAAGGCTCGGAATAGGTTGGGGTTCAGCATGTAGAGCGGAGCTAGGTGCTCGTCGAGGCAGCCCAAGTTCTGGGCAACTCTGCGCTCCTCCCGAGGCGTCTGCGGCTTGCGCTTAGCCTGGACGAACGATGAGGTTAACCTCTTGGGCATCGTCTTGGTCCAGGGTCTCAAAAAGGCTGGGGTCATATGGGTCTCGGGCGAGGCATGCTGCAGCTCGTCATACTCAAACGGCCACACCGGGTCCCAAATGACGGTGAGGTATCTGACGATGTCGCGGACGTGGTTCGACAACGAGGGACAAAGGGCCTTCTCCTCCCATTGACGGTGTCGTGTTGTGCAAATGACGACGAGTAAATATAGTCTTTCCCACACTCAATGCAGAAAAACCCCCCATTCTGGTGATACCATCCGCGGATGACTTCAATATATAGCAGTCGTGGTTTTTGAGGGCATATCGCACTGAGGCGCCATAATCCGGCTCTGTACATATTGTATACGCCTCTAGCTGCCTGTCCTGATCCCAGGTATCCAGTACGGCTGTAAGATGATGACTCCTGACCAGCTGATCCTAGCCATAAACGCGCCCCAGTTCTAGATAGGCTCTGCGTCGATCTCGTGCGGACGTATGGGGATTCGTAGCGATGTGGCCGAACCTGACACAACATTTAAGAAGCTGGGTTCAAGGGAGCCGATGTTTTGACCGCGTTGAAGACAAGACGCTCTGACTATAAGCAGGCTTGCTCCTAACGAGTGGCAGTTGAATGACTGCACGATCTCCTGAGAATACACAAATGAGATCGCGCCATATACTTGTGTACCCATCTGCGGTTGTATATAAAGATCATTTTTGGCCTGGCGACGCATTCCTTTTTTGGTCATGCAGGACCAAGTCCGGTATTGGTATGCCTACCCTATATAATGCATTTCCTTCTAACCGCCAAAGTTTAAGCGATGCAAATCCTCTCAATTCTAAGTTGAAGTTGTTGACCATATGTATATATAGGTTGGTTTAGTGAAAACAGTTGGCAGTCAGAGACTTTCGCCAACTGTTGTGAGTGTGATGCAGGACAGGATTAGATTGAGGGGAAGGGGGGAGAAGGTGAGAATTTATAGTACGGACGTTTGCATTTCGGACAGAGTTTGTACACAGAAGATGTTTCTCTGTATGAGGTCGCTTTTTTACGTGTTTAGCTAGGCTGGGCCTTACTGCTGCTTCGCGTGATTACGGGTTTGGGTTTGTGGCATGCCGTTTTTATCTACCTAGGTGCTTCTCCAATTGCTTCTCCAATCAGCGACACCAAACAATAGCCCCTGGGGAGTTTGCTTCGCCGACAAGATTCCTGTTTCCCGCATACACTGCTGGTTTACGAAGTCTACCACCTAGAATTCGCACGCCTACTAACTTGAGACGCCTGGTAATACAAACGATCCCGCACACAATATCCAGGTGCCTGGCCTTATGAAGTTCTGCGTTGAAACGCACCAAACTCAGGAGTGGCAGATTACACAATCGTCATAACTTTGCCTTCTCACCCTGCTTCACTGAAGAATTGGTACGAATTCCAGCAATGAACCAGTGACGTCTCGCTGCCTGGTGCTGGAGTCATCTTCACTTGACTAGTGGACCTTGAAACACCATACACTAGGTTGGCACCTTCCTTCCCTCCCCTCCTTCCCTCCCCTCCTTCCCGACAAATGCACAAACCTCCTCCGATCTATAAACCAGGAAAGAGCTGCCCTTCCATGTTCTATAATGCGTCTTAAGTACGTCCCTCTCAACCGAAAGGTCCGGACTGGTGTAGTCGGTAGCTAGGAGCACCGAGGTCACACGAAAAACGATGCCCTGGGACAATGGTCCTGCAGGATGCCTAAGATCGAGCGGTTCAGCTTGCGTTCAAGTCCTCTTTTTTTTCTTTTTTTTTTCTTTCTACTTTGATTTCTCTGGTTTTCTTTTTGGTGATGTATTTGCTTCACCCATATGGAGCGCTCCATGTGTACAAGCTGGAGTGAAGCGTCGGGAATTCCTCTGCCAGCGCTACATCGATAGCTCTCACACAGATTTGGCGAGTCAGTGACAAGCTTCGATGAAACAAAGCTCTGAGCGCGTCGCAACAGATCATTCACAAGTAAAGCGAGGAGATGTTAATGAATGGGGGATTGCCGCAAGGTTCGTCAGACGATGCAAGCACTCAATCATACAACTTGACATAGCGACTTGGCTATCACATTTCTGAACTGTTTATATAATTCTGGACATGTTTATATAATTTTGAACAAAAGCTTGCGATTGGCCACTTCTGTAATATAATCGTATAGTCAGCAATTCTTGCGGAGAACATCCTCGAATTCGTCGGCGGCAAGTTTTTTTTTGCCCGAGTCGGCGGACATTCGAGAGATGGGATTGGAGGATAACATGTAGGACAGAAGGGAAGCTTTCTAATTAAAGTGACTATTCGAATCAAGCAAAATAAAAATTCTCAAGAGGATAAAGCGGTATCTGCTGAAGGGACATTTAATCGGGTGTGCATGGAACAGCGTAGAGACGACCCGTCGGGTTTCCAGCCGTGAAAGTAGCTACGTCAGGTTGTGAACCAACGTGTAAGCTGTCGCTTTGAGAGCTCTCAAATCCTGCAGTCTATAATGCCTACCTCCGTGCAGCATCTGCGCCCAGCCATCCCGTTTCCCTGGTTATGGCCACGCACAGCATTTAAAACACCAGCACAAGCCATCCCCATCGTAAGCCCAACGACGTCATCCCGGCCGCAGTCCACCACCACGCCAATCCAGCCTCACAACGTGGACGGGCCGCACATGCACAAGAAAAAGAATTGGACGTAAAGAAACCCCGTGTTCCGCCGTGTCTCGCGGCAACGTCCAGCGTGCGTCCACCCGCAGGTGTCCTAGTGGCTCGCGGGAGGGACGGGGTCGATAAGATAAGGTGGTCGAGACACCCGTTGTCACGGCAACGCGACCCCGATAAACAACCCACTCACCACGTTGGCGGTCGTTCTGACTCTCATCTTGCTTGCCAGCCTCGACGAGGACAATGGATAAGGGAATCTTTTTCTCTCTTCTCCGTTGAGAACCTCCATCTGCTCTTCTCTTCTTCTCACCTTCATGTGAGCTTCTTTTCTTCCCCTTGCTTTGTACCATATTCTTTGCATCTACTCCTCGCCCGGAGTGACCGTTCACAATCAACGCTCCCCGATATCCTTTGGGGAACCTCTTCTACTGGACTTTTAGAGACGGATGATGGCAACGGGCCGTGAACATACCAACATCGATCATACCGGACCAACAGAACGGTCGACACCTCCCTCTGCACTCCAGTCCTTCATCCAACGCCGCCAGGCCTCTGCCAGCGGCATTGTCCTCCCCACGAGCCCTCTCGAAGGCAACAGTTATTACTTTTCGAGTTCCGACGACACCATGGTGGGAAATTACGCGAAGAACAATCCCGGCGCCCTTGGGGAGCTGCAGGGGAACCAGCAGGAGGCTGCTCCTCGCTTCCCCCGCCAGACTCGGGACGATTATCGAGACGACTCCCGCGGACGATCACGATCGCCTAATAAGACTACGGCCCCGAACGTCTCCTTCATGCCTCTCATGTCTAAATCCCGAGAAGTCTCCCCCACGAAACCCAAGAAGACCAAATCCGGAGCGAACCTGGCTGGGCTGCTCCGGCCCAAATCCCTCAGAAACCTCTCTAAGCTGGTTACCGACGATGATATCCGATTCTCCAAGGACAAGGAGAACAGAACCCCCGATGAGCCCATGAGCGCACCAGCACCACCCCCAATCTTTGCCCAGTTCACTAGCGACCCGTCATTTCGGCAGCAACGAGAGGGACGAGCGAGCGTCGACGTATCCCGTAATGCTATCGAGCAGGACTACATGAATTCTCGTCCAGTAGTCAAGGAGAGGCCCAAATCGTTCCAGGTCCCTCCTCCATCCCTACCCATGCCTGATTCTCCGACAAAGGCTCGATATCCGTTTGAAGGGGCGAGAAAGGGATCAAACAGTTCCGCCCCGGAGAAGGGCTCAACCAAGACGGGCCGGACTAAAGTTCTGAGCGCCTTCACCACCTTCGCCCAAGGCAGATCGAAGTCCGCGTCGGCAAGCCCGACGCCTGAGCCGGGAGACCAGGTGCTAGACCCCAAGGATATCGACAGGCATCTAGAGGCCATGCTCGACCGCCGCAACATCCCCGAGAACCAGAGATATAAAATGCGGAACCTCAACGACACGATCAAGATGGAGTTCATCCGTCAGGACTGGGCTGAAATGAACTCGGCCAAGACGGATAGACCTGGTACTAACGATAGCAACGACGTG
This sequence comes from Xenoacremonium recifei, assembly GCA_012184525.1. Classification (NCBI taxonomy): domain Eukaryota; kingdom Fungi; phylum Ascomycota; class Sordariomycetes; order Hypocreales; family Nectriaceae; genus Xenoacremonium; species Xenoacremonium recifei. The sequence goes on from WOFQ01000070.1 coordinate 122,020, forward strand.
AGTTCGGCTATTGCCCAGGGCTCTGACAACGAAGAGAAGCCTAAGCGGACCCGTGGGAAGAGCTTTACTCTTTCGCGAGGGAAGAAGGAGGCCAGCTCGCCGACGAAGAAGTCAAAGGCTGACGGGACCATTGGCCGCCATTTCAGAAGCAAGTCGACCGACAGTGTGTCCCTCGACACGCCCGTGTCTTCGAACGGTTCAACTTCCAACAGCAGCATCCTCTCCAAGATCAAGCTCCAGCAGGGCCCGGCCGACTACGTCGCATACATGCGAAAGATCCAGAAGCCCGAACTGGTCGAGGTGGGCAAAATCCACAAGCTGCGTCTGCTATTGCGCAATGAGACTGTGGTCTGGATCGAGGAGTTTATCCAGCAGGGCGGGATGAAGGAAATCGTCGGCCTCCTCAATCGCATCATGGAGGTCGAGTGGAGGTAAATGCTGAAACATTCAACCTTAAAGAATGTATGTGCTGACAGTTGTCCAGGGAGGAACACGAAGACGCTCTCCTACACGAAAACCTCCTCTGTCTCAAGGCCTTGTCCACGACGGCCCGTGCTATGCAGTATCTTGACAGCATCCAGGGAGAACTGTTCCCCAAGCTGCTCCACATGATCTTCGACCCTGAGAAGAAGGGCCCCAGCGAATTTACGACACGGGGCATCATAACATCAGTGCTGTTTACCTATATCGAATCGGCTTCGCCCTCGGAGAGAGTCGCGAGAGCAAAGAACATCTTGAACCATCTCCGAGATCCGGAGCCGAAGGAGGAAGAACGACCCCTGCCGTTTGTACTAGAGATGCGGCGCGATCGGCCTTATCGCGTCTGGTGCAGGGAGGTTGTCAACGTAACGAAGGAAGTATTCTGGATCTTCCTTCACAACCTGAACGTCATTGCGCTCCCGACCGACAAGGGCAGCCCTACGGCGGCGAAGGCACTGTCCGGCTCGGGAGACGATAGCGGCCCGTACTCGTACATGCTTCGACACTTCCCCCAGGAGCGCCCACCCGTGCCAGCAGCGCCGTACGTGGGCGGCGTCGAGTGGGATGCCACCAACTACCTGGCCTCGCACCTGGATCTCCTCAATGCCATCCTGGCCTGCACGATGACAGCGGAGCAAAGGAATTCCCTGCGTGCAGATTTCCGCATCTCCGGCTGGGAGAGATGCCTCGGTGGCAGTCTACGCCTCTGTAAAGAAAAGTTCTATGGTAGTGTGCATGACGGTCTGCGGACCTGGGTGGCCGCGGCGGCTGAGGACAGCTGGGATTTCAAAGACGTGAGATATGGGCCCCCGCCGGAGAGCATGAGCCCGGCCAAGAAGCAGGGAGGCGGCCAGAAGAAGAAGGTTGAGCCAGCGCCGAAGATTGACATGCCCAAACTCGACCTCGGACTGGAGAAGTCACCAGCCCCAAAGAATGACGCGTGGTTATGATAAGACCGTTCCCGGCCAGGAGGTAAGGGGAGGTTGGTACATCGGGGCTCTATTGCCGTGTCCGGCAAGGATGTTGCATCGTAAACTCGGGGTTACTGGTTGAATTCTTCTCTGCTCTGTATCAGGTTGTCGGACTTCTTTTTCTTTCTGGGAAGATCACAAGTTCCTTTTTTGGTAGTCATAGGTTGCGGGCCTCGTTTTAATGATGGCATGTTAATGAACTGATGACATGACAACGCTGCGTTCAGGACAAGTGTGAATGTCAAGACGGCCCAACCCAACGAGCCCCTTGCCATCAGCATAATTGCTACATAGGCTTTCCGTGTGATGACAAACTGAGACAGGGCTCTCTTGTTCCCCTTCTCCGAACGCGGCGTAGGGTACTTCTGCGTCATGGCCGAGCCACTAGATGAGCACCGCGTCGGGGGGTCGTACTCCTGGATGTCCGAATAAGCCCTAACGTCGCCGTTGGGAGCCGACACAGGGCCAAAGCACCTCGATGCCACACTGACTGATCCGAGCTTGCCCTGTAATAATGCTCCATGCATCCATGAGTAACGGATAGGACCGTGAGTTTGATCGTCGAGATGTCGATCAGAGGTTGCTACGATGGATCTTGAAGGCCTCGTGGACGGTCATCCCTTTCAGCACGTCCTCCTTCACCTTGTCATCGGCTGATGTTAGCTTGGGCAGCAATTCGAGAACGGCAGAGACCTTGTCCTGTGGGATGACGACCACTCCGTTGATTGGGTCGCTAACGGCCAAGTCGCCAGGCGAGACGAGGGTTCCATCAATGTCCAGAGGCACCTGCGTCGCCCAGGGAGCACTGCCGCCCCCAGCGCCAACGGTGGATAGACCACGGGCCCAGATCTGCAAGCCTTAGAGTCTGCCAGGGAGACATGCTGGGTTCTCGGGAGAGTAACTCACGGGAAGACCGGTGCCCTTCAGCTCCTCAATATCCCTGGCTCGGCCCGCAACGACGATGCCCTTAGCTTGACGGACCTTCATGCGAACTGCCATGATGCCTCCACAAACTGCATTTTTCTGTCCGTCGGGCTGCTTCAAGATGACAATGGTTCCTGGCTCTGTGATGTCGGCCCAGTGAACACCTCCGGGGATGTTGGAAGGGGGGTTGGATAGCTGCTGGCCCTTGGCGACGAACAGCACGGTTGACACCGGGGCCACCGTAACTTGCGACGGATTGTCCTCTGGTTGGCTGTAAAGGTTCACGTCGGCGACAAAGCCGGCACCAGGAACCTTCAGTTTAAGCAACGCATCGGAAACGTCGCAGGCAGTGTAGCTCTGTAACTTGGAGATAGCCTCGGCTGAGGAACCCATGGCTGTTGACGTCAGAGAGAGCCAATTGAAATGACTTGACGTCGTGTGAGCACGAATCAGGATACTAGACGATTTGTCGGTGAGCAGATGTGGAGGGGGGGCCGAAATCGATCAATGGTGCCGTTCGCTTCTGTCAAGATGTTGTTGTGGTGTTTGTCAAGGATAGACGAGAGGGTGCTCGGCGTCGACATGGTTCTGATGTGCACCGATAATAGCCCGGAGAAGGATCGAGGGACCAAGCTGGGGTCAAGGGAGCTTTCACCAGCTCCACGACTCCGGGAGCCTCCATCAGGCCGGTGAGCCAATCACGAACGGTACCAGGACATGTCGAGCTGCAATGTTTCTAGCCAGGGATGGGTGGGGGCACGAATAGCCACCAACGGCAAGTACACACTGCTCAGGTCAACAAGGGCCTCTGCCCGCCCCTGGGGTTTCGTTTCGACGTGGGTGAAAAAGGACATGGGCCATCAAGAAGCTTCTGGCGCGGGATTATCTGGAGTGTTGGCGACGCAGCCAGGCGGCGTAGGGAGCGACGAGAGAAGAGTTGACAAGGAACGTCATTGCAACGTTCCGGTCTCGCAATGCCGGTTGACGAGACAGACAGTGAAGGGCACGTTGGTTCCGGACATGGGCCCCGCGGGAAGCGGTTGATGCCGACGCGATGCATGGAGCCAGGGAGCGGACTATCAAGACCAGACAAGGTATAAGTCGGTGACTAGGACCCTACGACCGGTGAGCAGGGCCTTCTCCGTGACGTGTCTGAGAGCGGCACGGCGCACCAGTGATGTACGGGAGAGTACAGATGGCCGAATAGCTGACTCGCCAAACGCAAGGTTGCGACAGGCGGACGGAAATCAAATGTCACCGGCTGATATCAATAGGCAGTGACCAGGCATTTTTCGCTTTGCCGCGATTGTCGAGGCGGAGCTGCAATGCCGAGTCAGTCTTTCATGAAGCGAGGCGTGGTTGGTGATTTGTGAGTTGTGATGAATGGAAAGCCACCATCACCAAGAGCATGCATCGCTTTCCCCCGCCTCTTCGTCAGCTGACCGTGCGTTGACCAAGAGCGGAAAGAGGATCGACCAAGACAAGTCGCACTTTCCATGAGGCAGTTGCTCCGCAGAGTATTCCGAGTTCTGCAGGTGCCATCCAGGATTCCTGAATTAATGGCAGGGACTCAACCGGGCAAACTCGCCAGGGAGCTCCTAGCCGAAGACATCAACATCCTCCAGGGTTACAGCCCTCCGACGATCCTATCTTGTCCTATTGCATCAAGCCCCGAACACCACGTCTGCATCGGCCGGCTTGCATTCAGAAGCCCCGAAGCGCCAACATGACAGATGCACTGACACGTAACTGCGCATGGTGTACGAAGCCTGGACTCCAGCTCAACGACAGACCGAAGCAGAGAGGCACAGACTTCTCGTCTCGATTCCTGGCGTGTCAAGAAGGCGATTTATGCACTGGAACGACGTTCCGAGCAATAGGTACAGTAGTGCGCGCAGGCTAGGACCATCACGTCTAGCTGGGACCATTTTAGTTTGCGGATTTGCTCCCGGAAGCTCGAAGAGGGGTAATACAGCGCCATCCGAAGGTTTGATATATATCCCTCGCCGATGAAACACCAGGACATCGATGGCCAGCACGAGGGCATTTTGTCACGGATGGCATCAAATTCACATGTCCGAACACGAATCATTAGCTCGACATTTCCGCCTGGGGAAAGGTGGCGTAGCATGGGGATGAACCGGCTCTTGATAGCTCGTCGGTCTGAGCTACCCCGTCCATCCTTCGCTCCATCTCTGAAACCGATGGACATCAGCGTGAAAACCAACATCGTCGGACTGGGCAGAATGCGAAAGCCCGCCCTCTTTGCCGTCAGTGGACCGCACTTCCCGGCACGGATTCAAACCAATGCAGACTAGATAATGCATGCCATACTTGTTGGTCGGCGGATGCAAACCCCTCACACGAAGCTTTGTGATTCGTAGGAGTCGGGCTCGAAAGCTGGCTCTTAGCTGAAGCGCCTCCGCATTGATTGACACCGAAGCCATCACTGGCCCCTTTGTTCGGCGTTCCTATTCCCTCTCCGAGCTGAGGCTTGACTAGTTACACCGTCCGACAAGCCGCCGTTCCGTTATCCGTGACAAGGAAGACCCAATATCAGGCAAGTTTATTACTGTCATTGTTGCTTCCGTATCTGAGGGGTTGTTGGGGGTATGTTCTCAGATGCTGTCATAGGAACCTCAAATAGGCACGACTGATATTGGAGCAAGATCCTGGGACTCGCCGGTCGGTGGCACGGAGCACGGATCTGCTTTAGTTGGGACATATGTCCGCAAGCTGCGGATGATCGACCTGACGACCCTGCGCTAGGACAATCGGCCGCCAGACATCAGTGCGTCAGAGGGCAAAGCGATGCGAGGCGAAGAGGGGAAGACAAGGAAGCAAGTAAGCAAGCAGGCAAGGCTCGAGACAAGGATGTTGAGGGCTTGCCTGCTGCTCGCTTTTCTGCTCCCTATCTGGCATCTTGCAAGGGACTATGCTATGAAAGTCGACAGAGAAAGATGGGGCAACTCGCGATGCAGATTAGTCGGGGATGTTCCGATTAACACAGCGAGCACGCTATCCGGGCTCCGTACCTGAGCAGCTAAATAGCAACTAGGTAGGCATGCAGACCGAGCTACTGCTGTTGGAGGCTGTAGCTGTCAGAGATGTCTGCTTCACACCAGTGAAGGGTGAGGCAAGGTGGTTAGACCCGCGTGAGACAATGTCTTCGAAACTTCCCATGCCTGTCTTCAACAGCCTTACTTCCAGGTACCAGAAGCCCTGTAGTGCGCGTCAGTGAGCTTCCAGGGCTCAGCACGTGGCTGCAGCGGGATGCTTCGGGGACGGGATTGTTGAGCCCCTCACCTAGGACCGGCAAGAGCCACCGCCGCAGCCCGGCACCTTCCAGGCCATTAAATCCATTGGGCTGGTCCACCGCCGTATCACGGCATCCGTAACTGCGTCCCTCACCTGCACCCGTCCATCCCATCAACCAGGTTCTCTGCATCTACACCTCCGGGCACTGCGTCAGAGCGATCGGTAGACCTGACCTGCCTGGCCTGGCCTGTCCTGACGGAAACCCTACACGCATCAGCATCCGCATCCGCATCCTTGCCGCATCGCACCCTGCTGGCTTGCCTGAGCTTCTGGCCCGACGCCGCCGCCGCCGCCGGCTCGCCATCCATCTCTGCCTTGCGCAGCTATCCGTGGCCTCGCCTCGCTCGCTCAGCCTCTCTCTCGCCGTCGATTCGATTCTGTCTGCTTGCTGTCGCCGCCGCCCGCCGCGTCCGCCGTCGCCTCCCAACCCAACCCCCGCCTCCCAGGCTCCAGGCTCCGTGACAGATCACACCATTTATTCCGCCAGACGTCGCCGCTCCCCCCCACCTCGTTACGGCATCGTTCCCAGCCACCTCACGTCCAACAGCCTGCAAATCCAAAGAAGCTCTCGGCAAGCTCTCGCCCAGCTTGTACCTACCCAAGGCACCTTACCCTACCTGACCTTACCTGACTTTACCTTACCAGGCACCCGACAGGGCATCGCACCGCACCCTGAGACGTCCATCCCATCCCCCCCTCCCCCTCTCTCCCCCTCCCCTCCACTCCCACTTTCGCCAGCCGACCCGACTGCTACTTGCTGCTGCTCTGACTAGCATCATCTCTCCTCTCACAAGTACTAGGCCTGAAGCAATCGACGCCTGCTCCTGCGAGGTCTACTCTCGACCCACCCGCACCGGCACCAGAACCAATCCCCCAGCACTCCTTGAGAGCTGCGATTCAACCACGCGCGCAAGGGACCCCGAGACGCGAGAGAGAGGGCCAGAAGAGGCCCAGCAAAGGCCCAGAAAGAGGGCCACCGGCTCCATAGGGCTCCCAAGCCCAAGGACCCAAGAGATCTCCGAAGCACTACGCAGCAGACTAAGTCACCTACGCCTGCACTGCACGTCGTGCCGGTACGGTCCAGAGCGAGCGATTCGTCCATCCGCAAGCTAGGCTCTCCAGAAACCCTGCCTTTCCTGTCCGTGCCTTGTCTGCGCTCGCTCTGCAACGATGTCAATAAAGTAAGCCTACTTCCAGCCTCCCTCCCTCAGCTCGCTCGTTCGTCTTCCTGTCCGTCTTGTCTCGCTCATCCCATATCACTCGGCTCGTGCCCCCTCTTCTGCCGACCGTCTTCACCCGTCTCCCGTCCCCAAAGCTCACCCACCCCGATCTCCGTACCCCTCCCCTTCCGAGCTCTTCTCCCGTCCTCCCCCCCTGTCGGCTCTCCCGGTGGCCCCCGTCTCCGACTCCGTCCTGCCACCTGACCCCCGTCTACATCTACTCCTTCATCACGAAAAGCCTCCCGCCCTATTTCCAAGTACATCCAACCGCCGTCCCCATTCTCATTCTTGTCTCATCGGCCTTTACCCTCTCACTTACGGCCCCGCCATCTCCGGCCCATGGAGTCATGGACCCCGCTCCATGATGGACAATCCCCATGACTATCTCATCACGAGCCGTCCTCCTTCGCGCCCGGTCGACCCTGACAATTCCGATAGCTGGGTGATGCTCAACCAGGGCGGCTTCGTCAAACTGGGCAACGAGCGTATCCTTCAAAAACTAGAGTCGCGCATATCATGCGAAATATCTGTTCCCCAGGAGCTTCGCGCGCGATGCGCCTCGTTCCAGCGCAAGAGCGATAAGGGCACATTGTTCCTAACCAACAAGCGGGTGAGTTTCACCATGTAGTCTCTCTTCTCGTTGGCAATTGCCTTTGGCTGATTGGTATTCTTAGATTATATATCTACCCGCAAAACCTACACAAGAACCTAAATTCGAATCATTCAGTGCGCCTATCCTGAAGTTCCAGGACTCGACGACCTCCTCATCAATGTGGTGGGGATGGGTCTGGAAATCTGACTGCATACCCGTGTCCGGAGGCGGGATTCCCCCAGATATTCCTCGAATCGAGGTCAAATTCACCTTTTCAGATGGCGGCATGATGGACTTCAACGAAGCTTACATGCGCCTGAGGGAACGACTGTTCCAGTTCCAGGAAATGCGCCGAGAGATGGGACCTGGCGCTGACGTCCCCGATGAACCATTACCGGCGTACGAGGCTCAAGCCAGCAGCCAAGCTGGCGCATCTGGGGCTACGCTTGCAGCGCCTCGGCCCGACCGGTCAGATAGTAATGCGAGTAGGAGAGCGCCAGATGAACCACCACCAGACTACGATGAGGCCCAGGCACAACAACTCAGCATGCGCCTAGAGGACCACATTCGGGGGGAAGTGGATAGAGGCATGGAAGACAGCGATTGAAAGAGGTGGATCTGTGCCGCAGACGCGATTCATGTCTGTGAGTTTTAGTGGCGTCATTGGTGGATGTCTTATCATGGAATTCATATTGCATTGCGTTGAGGTTTATTCCTGGCGTTGTCAGGAGATCTTCGGTCGTTCATGTATCGGGTTGAAGGAAGAAAACAGCTCTAGAACTTGGTTGATACACCGGTGGTTGAGTGGGCATTGTGCGCTTTGCGAAAAGAGCATCACGAAACAACTTCAAAACTAGAATCACGAAGCTTCTTCGCGGCGTGGCAGAAGAGTGAGGCTGACAAGCCTGGTTTCAACATCGTACTGCGGAGGTTTCCACTAACGCTACTCAGCTGTCGAGTGATCAATGTACATGAGACGAAGTGTTCATGCGGCTCGTGCAGACGGGATTCAGCTTCAAGAAACTTACATAATCACTGTCGGGAGACAGGAAGGGCGCTCGGGCCAATATAGCACGTGACTGGTCTGAAATCCATACCGGCTGCTCAGAGCCAATCAAAATGGCTCAATTCCGGATCAGTTTTCATTTCGTGCTTTTGGCCGAGAGCTTCCGACCTCTTACGATCAGGAACGATACCTCAATCACATCAACCACAAGCCATTGTGAACCTCTCGTCTGTCGCAATGGGTCTCTGGGACACCTTTTCGGAAATTGTCGACGCTGTGACGCCATGGAGCGTCGTCGAGGCTGAGGCGCCTGCCGAGGAGCCGCAGGTACGGGACTTTTTTTTCCTCCCCTTGACGGGATTTGTTGCTCATCCGCGTCACGATGTCAATGGCGACGCGGTGGGAGCAGATCGAGGGGGCAATCGTGCTGACTTGAGGGAGCAGGAGGACCAGGCCGAGGCTGAGACCAAGGACGAGTCTGAGGAGCCTGCCGAGGATGAGGCTGGCGATGACGATGCCGAGGATGAGGATGAGGACGAGGAGGAAGAGGAGGATGAGGATGAGATCGTCGACCCCAAGGATGTTCTCGAGGAAGGTCCGTTATCCCGAATTCTGCAACCTCAATGCCCCCGATGGCCGGTATCGCGATATTGCCTCGACGAGTGATTTAGCATCCGCCAGTCGACGATACGCGATTCGATACGGCGAATGGCCTCTACAATGGATCAATGCTGACATGATAACCTACAGAGTGCCGAAACTCTGCCCAGTGCGCCCCCGCGAAGCACCACTTCGATGAGTGCGTCGAGCGAGTGCAGCAACAGGAGGAGAACGACGGCGGTGCCAAGGAGGACTGCGTCGAGGAGTGTACGTGCTATTCCCCAACCCAATTGCCTCACCAACAAGCCTCCCCAGATACCGAAGTCCCCTCTCTCAAAAACAAACTGCTAACAAGAACACGCAGTCTTCCACCTCGCCCACTGCGCCACCGCCTGCGCTGCCCCCAAGCTCTGGTCGAAGCTCAAGTAAACGTCGTCACGACCCGATGCGAAGCCGCGCGGCTGCCGGAACGAGGCAATGGGCGTTCTCGTCACGCTGGGGGTGTGTGGTCCTTGTAGTACGATTGCGTTTTCTTTAGATGCGGGAGACGCGCCCCTGGAGTGGTGTTTGAGAGTGGCGGCCCTATCTATTTGTATCATACACTGCAATGCCCTAAAATAGATTTTTCTCTTTCACTTTGAGATACGTGCCGGTGATGTTGGTACCTAATGAATGATCTGCTTTGGTCTAATGTTACGCTCTTGATTTGGTCGCTGTACCGACATATGGGGAAAATAGTGCGTAGAATATGCTGGTCTTATTACTGGATCACAAACAACTCGGTGCTTATATGAATGGCATATTTTGTTGATAACGAACGAATCGGAATCCAGACAGCAGATTTTAGGAGTCACAAATGATCTGGCACCCAGGTCTATGACATACATTAAATCACGAGCTGTCTAGTGCCCAGATACAGGATACATCCTAAATGACGAATGATACGGTCTCCTAGTATATAGCTCACGAACAATCTCGGTCACCCAACATCAATATCTCGGGATCATGTCGTGCATCGGGATTCTCGATGCGTGTATCTAAGCTTAGTCCTGGGCGTTTGCAGAAGACAGCCGGATATTTGTCATGCCTCAGCCAGAGACGCCAATTGTAGTTGCCTTCGGTCGTCATGTTCGCCGGATGGATGAAACCAAGCTGGAACTATTTTGTGCCAATCTCGCGAAAGGTCTCGACTGAAAGACAGAAGCAAGTCTTACAGACCCTTTATCCGGAAGTAGTTTGTGACTATCTCCTTTGAGGTGGGTTGCTTGAGCGTATGGATGTTCGATACCTAAGCCACAATATCCATCATGAACTACGAATGATCCAGTGTCCAGAGGCGTAGTATATGTATGAATCACGAAAGATCCGGTGCACAGTCATATGGTATGCGTTAAAAGTTTCGGCATAGAGAAAAGCAATCGATTGGGTCAGCTTGTCATAGTGGGAGAGGGTAAAGTTCCGAACCTGAAAGTAGGATACAGCTTGAGGTCCCGGGCAACTCAATTTCTTCCTTTTTCAGTAAGATGTAGAAGATAACTCACATGTACCCCTTAAACGAGGAAAATAGAAGGAAGTTCCAGCATTACTACCTAGTAACAATAAGTCCCCTAGAATTGTGTAAGACGAGGGATCTACGAAGGCCTTCACACCATCTGGATCTTCCGCCAAAGGCGTGCCAAAAGACACTTCTTGGATAGGCCGAGGTACATTCTCTCGAGCTGTGCACATGATAAAACAACTCGTGTTTTACAAGATGGGATGAGCTATTAAGGTGCATGATCCAATCGACATCTGAGCTCTTACGCACGTTTCTAGATAAAGTCTCCCAGATCGGGACACCTCGTCTCACGCTCTCCTCTGGCTGCCTTGGCCAGCAAATTCAACAGACGCCCAGCTTCAATGACAGCCCAAGCTCAGTCTTACGCACAATGCGATGCGGAAAGCATGAGGTCGTATTCCGTAGTCAAGAGATAGTATTTCTCTGTCATAATTTATGCCAGTAAAACACTAACCCTAACCTGAATCCCCAACGTCGACCTAAATAGCTAACCTTAACAGTCCCTAACCTTAAACCTAACCCAAGTGCGCAAAGAGAGTGCCAGACAATGAGGGGGAATTGCTGGTTAATTAACTCGCAAGTACCACCATTAGCATCATGCGAGATGCCTAGAATGTGCATGATAGTAGATCTCGGATGGAGTATCGGTGTTAATTATCCAGCTTATACAAGTAGATCATGCATATTTACCCATAGCTCGTTGCAAATATGCGAGACTAGGGACCTGATTATACCGGCTTGTATCTCGAGCTGAATGATAAAACGATCCGAACTAACCGGAAGAGTGGTGTGGTTTCGTTTATCTATCTCGAGATGCTCGGCGAGATGTTTTGACAACCTGGCAGCTCGCGTGGAGCAGCGGCAGCGTGCCCGTCCCGTGCAAGCGAAGTGTCTGTTCTCACCTTTGTCTCATCCAACTTTAGCATATACTCAGAGTTTGGCGCCCCTAGATCTGATACAATGTCCCGTCGAAACTCGTCCGAGATGGAGAAACTGGCTCATGCGATGCTGTTATGCCCGTCGTCCGCCCGGGCATTGGCAAGGATCACGGCGCCGGGGCACCATCCCAGATCGAGCGCGGCAACCCTGTCGCGAATCCCCGCCCCAGCCCAAGAAAGGTGACTCGGACCGACCAAGCCTTGTCGCAGCGATTGCCAACAGCGGATCGATGTTGAAGCGAGCTGACGCTAGGAGTGAGGAGAGGAGGCGAAGGTTGCAGCGACTGATAGACAATTGGCCTTCTATCGGGTGAAGCTATCGTCGAGAGGAGGGGGAGGACATGTGAGCAGACAATCCAGCCGAGGCATCTGATAGTCGGGGTGCAACATTGGGGATGGCTCGCTGGGCCCCGCAGCCGATGAACCATTCAGATGCGGGTTGCGAGTGTCGAGAACCTGTTTGAGGTTGGTGGAATCTCACATTCCAGGCGATGCGATGCGTGACAGCGCCGGGGTGTGGCCAGGGCTCGAAGCGGAATGGTGATGTTAAAGAAAGCGTTGGCCAATGTTGCATTTTGCCAGCGGCGCAGATCAAAAGTGCTTGCTGGACAGTGCAGGGCAGGGCAGGTGCAGCCCAGTATCGTCGCCGTTGCGTTGCAGCCAGGAAGAGGAAGGTACGGGACACGGCAAAATACATGGTACCTGCCCGGTCCCAACCCAGATCAACCTGCCATCCATTGAAAACATCCTGATCTCCCTCCTCCCTCCACGGTCCGTGATCCATCCATCTTCATCAGCTCACCATTTGCATCTCGCATCACCGCCGTCGTTCCCCTGGCTGAAACGGCGCGCCACGGAGCCTGAGCCTACCGTTCTAGGGCGCCACACCTGCAGGGGGCTGCTCTTGTACTTGTGTAATAACTGCCCCCCCAAGTCGCCCCGTTGCGAGGCTTCGAGGACAGGACCAACACGCACAGAGTCAAGCCGGGGACGCCAACGCGCATTTCCGGGTGCTGCCCTCGTACAACAATCGCGTCACAGCGGTTCGTGGGAGAGTGAGGTGATTCAGCGGAACTCGGTGCTTGTTCCCAGGCGGACGGACACATTGATTCAGTGGAGCAATCGCAGACAGCTCTCTCAGTTGTTGGCCGTCTCGAAACAACCCCCTACGACCACCAGCGCAGGAACTTCGTGGCCAGCAGAGCCATTTCGTTCCCGCAACACGGCAAATCCCCAGCTCTTCTCAACAGCGCATGCCCGACGAGCCTACGCCTCCGCCTCAGCCTCAGCCGCGAGCCCGCCGCCGGTTCCTCGACCTCCTCACCATGAACGGCGAGCCCCTCGGCGGCCGCCGCTTCTGGCGCGGCAAGAAACTCGGGTCGCGCGACTTCAGCCTCCAGGAGCGCAACGTCGACGGCGATCCCAATGGCAGCGTCAACGAGGGCGTGTCGACCGAGTATCGCACCTACAAGCGACGGTGGTTTGGGCTGGCCCAGCTGACGCTCATGAACATTATCGTTTCTTGGGATGTAAGTGAGAGACATGCACCACCTGCAGCTCTAGTCGCTGCATGGGGGCCGTTCCTGCGATGCGCCTCGCTCGTCTAACGCTCGTTACGTGAATTTGAGTGCTGACCACCAATTCTGTATAGTGGCTCACTTTTGCTCCCGTCTCAAAGCACGCGGCAGAGTACTACGGCGTGACTGAGTCGGTCATCAACTGGATCAGCACAGCCTTCTTCCTCTCCTTTGTGGCCATTGCGCCGCTCAGTATTGCCATTCTGCACCGCGGCCCCAAGCTGGGCTTCATGACGGCCGCCGTCCTCATCTTGATCGGCAACTGGATTCGCTACTCTGGCTCCACGAGCCCCAAGGGCGGCCACCTCGCCAATATCATGGCCGGCGAGATCATCATTGGCTTCGCCCAGCCCTTCATTCTGGCCGCGCCGACTAGGTACTCGGATTTGTGGTTTACGAATAGGGGTCGCGTAGCTGCGACGGCGTTGACCAGTCTTGCGAATCCGTTTGGCGCAGCGCTGGGACAGTTGATTACACCCTTTTGGGTGAGCAAGCCCAGCGATTGCTCTCATATGGTTCTCTACGTCTCGATTATTGTATGCTTTCCCTCGAGAATCTCAAGAAGCCTTGCTCACCTACCTCACAGTCTACCGTCTGTTGTGTGCCAGCCTTCTTCGTCCCAGCAAAACCTCCCACGCCAGTTGGCCCAGCCTCAGAGACGCCCAAGCTCAATCTCCGCGAATCCGTCCCCGTGCTCAAGTCGCTCGAACTGTGGCTCATCCTGATCCCTTTCGCCATCTACGTCGGCTTCTTCAACTCCATCTCCTCGCTGCTCAACCAGATGATGAACCCCTACGGCTTCTCCGACGACCAGGCCGGCATCGGCGGCGCCGTGCTCATTGTCGTCGGCCTCGTCGCCGCTGCCATCTCGTCCCCCATCATCGACCGCACCAAGTCTTTCCTCTTCGCCATCAAGCTCTGTGTCCCTATCATTGGCCTTTCCTACCTCGTCTTTATCTGGATGCCCCAGTCTGGCAGCATCGCGGGGCCTTACATCGTCCTCGCCATCCTAGGCGCATCGTCCTTTGCTCTCGTCCCCGTCGCGCTCGAATTGCTCATTGAGCTTTCCCACCCCCTCAGCCCCGAGGTCACGTCCACCATTGCCTGGGCTGGCGGCCAGCTCTTCGGCGCCATTTTTACAATTATCAGCGATGCGCTCGTCGCTGGCCCGCACGCCCATCCGCCCAAGAACATGAAGCAGGCGCTCATCTTCGAGGCCGTCGTCGCCATGGTCATTGTCCCGCTACCGATGTGTCTGGGGCTGTTTGGCCGTAGCCATAAGGTCGCCCTCAAGCGGATTCGGTCTGATGAGGAGGAGAGGCCGAGCACTACCGTTGTTGATTCCGCGCCGGGAGCGTGAACGGGTGGTGTGCCTGCTGCTGTCACGGGCGACGGATGTTATGTAAAAAGGCCATGGGATGACAGGAAAGCGGGTTTAATAATTAATGTGCTCAGTATATGTTGGTCTTTGTGTATCTACAATCGCTTGTTGCAATATACCCCATGATGATTTTCTCTATCCTCCTTTTCAGCCCTCTTTTTGACGCATGTATAAATGTCTAAGACAACCCAAGACTCAGAACCTCAGTCTCCTTCTGCAAGTGTCTCACTCGTCCTCAATGCCCAGAATCTCCTCCCACTCCTCCCTCAACTCCTCCATCGCCCGCCAGCACTGCGCCCCCAGCTCCTCAAACCCAGCGACATCCTCCTCGCGCACATCCACCGCGCCCCTCTTGCGCCCGAACGCCTTGCGGAACACGCCTTCAGCAGACGTATCCGCCGTAGGATCCTCGACGCGGCCCTCCCAGCCCCAGCCCTCGACCTCGGTGGGCTTGACGGCGACGCGGCCGGCGCGGTCGGAGCCGCTGCCCCATTTGACGCGCGTGGCGGCGAGAGCGTCGAGGCGTGGCTGGTCCTGCAGGGCGAGCCAGACGGCGGAGGTGGCGCCGATGTAGGCGTTGGCGTTGTGCCAGGGCGAGCCGAGCATGCGGCTGAAGAACACGAGGAGCTTGTACGCCCACATGAGCCACCAGGCGAAGGGCATGAGCGTGCTGGCCACGATTCCGGGGTGCGAGACGTAGAGCTTGGGCGGCTGGACGTCCGGCGCCGCGGCGAGGAAGCGGGATGTGTAGGGCGCGGAGGCGGGCAGCGTGGCGGTCAGGGAGAGGATGTCGGTGAGGCGTTTGACGGATTCGTAGGGCCCGGGACCGGAGAAGCATTGCATGTCGGAGGGGGAGAAGACGTCGCGCACGGCTTCGAGGCTGCTGGAGAAGATGATGCGGCCGGGCGGGAGGGGCGAAGACGCGGGTCGGGTGAGGAGCGGGAGGAGGTGGTGCGCGAGGATGTAGTGGCCGAAGAGGCATGCGGTGAAGACTTCGCCGAGGAGAGGCTTCGGCGGCTGGAAATATATGTCAGTTCTGTGAGTTCTGAGAGAGGTTTGGCGGGAAACGGAACGTACGTAGTTGTAGGCTGGCCGCTCGTTCAGGATGCACGTCGGCAGCGCCATCTTGAACGTCGGCCAAGTCGCGCTCTGCACCACCCCATCGCGCAACAACGTCCAAATAGCCTTAGGATAATTGACCCCCAACCAACCTCCATACGCCGCATTGCACACAATGCTATCCAACCTCGGAATCCGCACCGCCTTCAACTGCTGCTCATCCCCCTCCGGATTACTCACCGTCCCGCCCACCAACGTCCTCGCAAACGCATGCACGCCCTTCAAATCACACAGATCCAACTGCGGACTCACCACATGCACCCTCGCCAGTGTATCCTCCCATCGATACGCACCGCCCGCGCGGGATCGCAGCGCAGAGGACGTCTGGGCGGCGTTGGCGGCGTAGGAGCGTAGCGCGCGGATCGTTTGCAGGGACTTGGAGGCGGAGCGCGTGGTGGGCAGGAGGATCAGGTGGGCGTGGAGGGAGCGCGTTGCGAGGAAGTCGTCGATGAGGCGTTCGCCGATGCCGAGGCCGATGCCGCTGGGGAGTTGGGTGTCAGCTTGGACAGGGAGGTTGGGTGAGCTTGGGGGGGGGGGGGGGGGGGGGGGGTTTGTGTTGGGGGCCGGGGTGATGAGGAGGACCGGGTCGGGGGGGGGCACAGGGGCCCGGCGGGGCGCGGGGGGG
>WOFQ01000071.1:0-137402 GCA_012184525.1 Xenoacremonium recifei
CTTGATCTTTTTGTTGACTGGCCGCGGGGGGGGCGGGACCCGGGGGCCCTGTGGAGGGGGGGGGGGGGGGGGTTGGGTGGTCCCTCCCCCCCCCCCCCCCCCCCCCCCTCATGGATTGCCTTTTTGCTGCTGGGTGCTCTCGTGGTGGAGTGCGAGAACCCAGCACACCCTCCCACGGCCTCGCACTGTGCCAGTGCTCCCTTGCCTGCGCCGGATTGCCCATCTCCCACCCTCCCCTGCCACACAGTACTGCGTGCACTCCGTACGGTGCCGGCGACAGGGCATCGGCCCCAGGCTACTGGCCACCGCGCACCCGAACGAACTAACCCGCCCGCCGGATGGCTCCAGATGGCCCCAGCGCGGCTGCCCAAGTTATTTTTATTCTTTTACGTGTTGTTTTTGTCCATCACTCGCTCCCTGGTCGTGCCATGTGCGTCATGCCTCTTCTGCGCTGCTCGGCCGCACTGCTAACTCTAGTGCCGACTCGGGCTCTTGGGCTGGCTGGGCTTGGACTTGGACTTGGCTTGGGGCACTTCCTCGGGCGGACAGTGAAGGCAGCGTTGGGACTATCCACTGTCCGGTGCGTGCTGCTGCACTGTCCTGCCACCTCCTGGAAGGGCAGGCAAGTGCGTGAGCGATGGAAGCCCAGGGCTCACCATTCAGGAAAGGTGGACAGGCGAGGCAGGCAGAGACAAACACCATGGAATGGCGCAGGCTGCGGACGGGATGCGAGGAGCCCGGACGGACTGGACAGCACGGAGTACGGAACTGGTACCTCCTGCTGTAAGTTAGCGATTTCCCCACTGCGCACTCTCCCGTGCCATCCAGCCAGATGGATCCCACCGCCGGGGTGGATGACGGGCGGGTTCTCGAGACTCCCACCCCCAGAGCCCTTTTTCTCCCACCCTATTTTTAATTTACCTCTCTCTTTTATACCGTGCTGCTCGTAGTCACGCCCCCTGTCGCGCGGTAGTGCGCAGGTACCTCGATGCCGTACAGTGCCCGTAGTACCGGCCTTAGCGCCTAAACCAAACTCGGAAGCCCTGCGATGATGCCGCAGACCCGGCCGCAGCCTGCCTCGCACCTGCCCTCCTGCTTGCTGGGCTTGCTCTGGGCTGCTCTGCCCTTCCTGGCGTGCTCGGTGGCTTCCTGCTGGTGGCTTCCTGGTGGCTGCCCTGGCGCCTTCCTGGGCTGGTGACATCCTGGTGCCTTCCATGTTCCATCTCAGTTCCCTGCGCCTTCCCTGTGCTTGTATTTAACACTGGCTCCTTCCCCCCAGCTCCTCCCCTCCACTCCTTTGGTCAACCCAAACCTCCAACATCGCCAACATCTCGCAACCTCATCGCCTTCTCCCACGTTCGCTTCCCTCACCTCTCTCCAACTCCTCCCTAGGAAGTCCTCGTTGACTCCTGTCATTCGCTTTACCTGTGCTGTGCTTTTGGTCATCCCCGACTCTGCCGTCTTTCGTTGACCGTTTGGGACCCGCACCGTTTGGAAACGCTCGTCGAAGACCTCGAGAAAGACGCTAGAACAACTTCAGTGCCATCTGCCGCCTCCCATCTGTCACCAATCCTCGATTCCGACTCCGGCTTCGAGTTCTGACTGTATCGTTATTACTGGTCTCGATATCACGGCAGATGCCTCAGCTGTAGCTGTAGCTCTTTTCTTTGTTCTTTGAACATCCCACACTCGCTTTCCAATCGCTCCCCAAACCTTCTTGTAAGACCAGACGGAAACTTACAAAGCCACCACACACGATCGCTACCGCCTCAACATCTAAGGAAGAAAGAAAAGAGGAAGACAAAAAACATTTTGGGAAGATATCTCTTGCTCGATTGAGGCTGGAGAAGATTGGGAAGAATCACAAGCTTGGACGAATCCAGCCGGTTCTCTCTGCTTCATATTTGGAATTACTTCCAACGCCTCTTTCTCAACTCGCCCGCAACTTGCCTCGCAACGTTGCCTGAAAGCATCATTTCCTGGGCCTCTCTTGCCGATCCGTGCCATCCGAGTCTTGCATAAGCATCTCTGACACACGTCTGACTTTGTTCATAAGTCAGCCTAGAGGAGCAACCCAGTAGATCATCAACCCCTTTGACTACAACACTCGCTACTTCTCCACAAGTTTGCTCTTGTGGAATACTTTCACGTAAGTCTTTATCTTCCTTCACTCCCGAGAATGCAGAATGCTTATGGTGGCATCCAGGTCTCTCGCTACAGCTCCATTTTCGAACCTGAACAATGGCTGGTCCAGGTGGCGGTCCTCCTCGCCGGAGGTTAGTATTTCTCTTGCAGCGATTTCTCTACCAGTACTAACAAAAGCGGCAGCCACACCAAGTCCCGTAAGGGCTGTGATACCTGGTATGTCAATTTAGTGGTGTTTCCGCTGGCAATGCGGATTTGATGTCAGTCCTGGTCGCCTAACACGCCTTCTATAGCAAGCGCCGACACATCCGATGTGACGAAAACTTTCCTCAATGGTACGTGACTCCAGGAGAAAACTTCAGTAAAAAGCTTTATTAACATTTGCGTTTCAGTCGCAACTGCACCAAGCACAAGATCCGCTGCCCCTATAATGACGTCCAGGTCCCCGACGCTGAACGCTCTACGACTCCCGACAAGCCCGATCTGATGTGGACGCCCCAGATCGAAGCTGCGATCAACGACTGGCGAAGTACTGGCATCTTCCCTTTCCCGAGCTTTGGCCTCTATCCCGCACCAATGCCTCATCTTTACTCTGTTGAGGACCTGCGGTTGATCTACCACGTTGCCTCGCTGTACTATCAGCTGGCCACCATCGACGCCAACAACTTCACTCTGTGGACACGACATATTCCAACGTAAGTGGCCTTCCGTAGCAGTCAATGCGATCATTAGGTGGTTCTAACAAGGATTCTCCAGTCTCCTCCGAATTGGTGCAACGACTCCCTACGTCATGCACGCACTTCTTGCATTCTCTGCCATGCATATTGCTTTCCTGACCGACTGTCCGCTCGTCGGAAGCATGGCTTACGAGCACCGCGGTATTGCTTTAAAGGGACTGCAGGAGGCCATCAGCTCCTTTTCCCGGGAGACGTCAGACGCTGTTCTGGCAGCATCTCTGGTCCTCTCTTGGCAGGCTACCGATTGGTAAGACAAACAGCCGAGATCCGACCCGCGACGCAACGGCTAACGACAGGAACAGGCGTAGCTGGACCCAGCTGATGCAAGGAACCTCCTCGGTATGTACAACCGCTTCGTCGCACGACACCATCTGACAGCAATGCAGGTTATCGAGGCCATGGAGCCCTGGAAACATGAGTCGCAGTTCGGAGATTTCATCGCTGAGAGCAGCACCTTCCCGACTGCGCCACCATCCCCCGGACAAGATCATCGCCCTAGCCAGCCCCGGCCTGAGGATTTGGAGGCCTACCAGCGAACACTGGAGCAGATCCAAAGGGTGGAAGCGCATCTCAAACACTACAAGGAGGACACGACTCAGATCCAGCATCTCATTGGCTTCCTTCGCGGCTCTCGGAAGATCAGTCCGACGCTTTCCATTGCGCAGCAGTTCGAACGCCTGCAGCCTTTGAGGACCTGGCTCTTTTGGATGCCTGTCGGCTACCTCCAGAACTACCATGGATCTCCCAACTCGCTGGTTGTCATTGCCCACCTCTACACGGTCGCACTCTTGATGGAGCGTCTGTTCCCTGAGATTGGCGCTGCCTACTTTGGCAGTCTGACAATTGGACCCGTTGAGGAGATTGCGCGACGGCTCATGTCGATCAACGTGGCAGGCCACTCGAAGGGCGAACTCCAGACCCCTCTCACTCTCATGGAGTTTCCCATCGATACCGTTGGCGAGTTTCGCTCGCGAATGGGTTGGGTCCATCCGGAAAGAACGCCTTCTTTCCCTCAGTTCAATCCTCCCAACTTTGCCATCCATGACGAGGTCTCGATGCCCCCTGCAACGGAATCTTACATGCCCTACGGGAATCCGGCTTTCAGCTATAGCACCGAGGAGATGCCCATGCTCAACGCTTCCGGCCCACCTGCTCAAAGTTCCGTCAGCCCCCTGATCCTTTCGTCTCCATTCCCGAGCCAGCAGTACCTCAACATTCCATCTCCGGCGTACGCAGGCGCCTACAGCCCGGCATCTTCGACTTTTGAGGGATCGGTCGCTTACAGCGATACGGAAGAGTATGGATCGTTCGACATGGGTGGTTACCAGGGTTCTCCTGCCATGATGCACGATCCAAACCACAACTTTGGTGTCGGGTTCGTCTCTCCCATCCAGCCCGTGTGGATCTAGGATCTTTCAGACGACCACACAGGCCCTTTGCGCTCGAGGAAGAAGATGGGGATTGACCGTTGCCACCCAGGAATACCACCACTACTCCCACCTACCCGCCTCCCGAGGATCCGGCTCTCTTCACCACATCGCTCACGGGTGCGCCTTCGCCGTATCTCCATCCCGAACAGCTCGGAATGCTGCCGCTCCCCGAGTCCCCGGTTCCCTCGAATACCGGAATTCCCCGACATCGACAAACCGCATCACTGTCCTCAGGACCGCACCCACAGTCTCCGCTGGCGCAGGCTCCGTTGGTGCAGAGCCCCGACCCCAAGGGCAAACGGCGCGCCGACTAATAGTCAGCTGCCTCTTCTGGTTCTTGATTCTATCGCTTAGAGATTTTTTGATTGTCGAACTTTGCCGCTTCGCTCGTTGCTTTTGAAATCGACACAGACGCCATGTACACAACACTCCTTCGACGCTCGCTACCACCAATGGGCCGATGCTGCAACTGCCGGCATCCCCAACGACACTCCTTAAATGAAAAACCACCATTATCGACGACACTCCTTTTTACGATCTACGAGGACACCTCGAACCAAATAATGTATTGAATAATACTTTGACGCTCCCTACGACACCCACCAAAAAGAAAGAAACGAGGACGCTCCTTTTCGATGACGATTGATACCCCAATAGACACACTCCTTATGATGACGTTATGAGAATTTCAACTCCATCATAGATTCACTCCTTACGGACTCGCAAACGGCGACAGACAGACCGTTTCCAAACTGCATAGCGACTGTTTTTGATTTTGGACACCGAAAAGCAAGGCGTTCTACGGAGTACTGGGTCAGCATTGGATCGGCGCTATCACAATGCTTTGTGTTGAATGATATATTCGCTTGGACGAATGGGACGCGCTGGCTCCTATTAGGGATGCACGGCTGCGAAGGAACAATATTGATTGGATTGGCATAGTTTGTTTTTGAATTTGGATTTGCATTTGATTTTACACGGGCATACGGACGACTCGGGTCGTTGAATATGAATGGATCGATTGATGTACGCTGGAGGATAAACGCGAGGAACAGTACGATGTTAGAATAGTTTGCTTTCTGTGCGCATTGTGGAGCGGACTACGAGACTGGGCTTGATGTCCGACCAAGTTCGAAAAGCTTTGGCTAGGAGATTAATGATAATCGACTCGTGGCTCAACTCATTGGTTTGCCTTGCCTTTGCCTTGCTGATAATCATACTTCGTACGCTTGGCATCCACATTCTCGCCGAAGCATCGTGACAGGGTTGCTGCCCAACAAACCCCCCTTGTTCTTCCACGACGTATCTTCCTTTTGATCTCGGATTTCTCATTTCTCATTTATTTCTTGATATCAAAGAGATAGGTAATTAGGTTGCTGGGTGATCCAGATCGCCAGGGGGGCACGTTGCGGGTCAAGGCTGGTAGGGGAGATCGGCTGGGCGATACGAGGTGGGCTGATGGGATGAGGCGAGCTATGTCATCGGCAGAAGCTAGACTAAGGGAGGACAGGCAAGATTCTAATGATCTCAGCGGCTAAGAGATGGGGAAGGGAGATACGGAATTAGGCACATTAACAAGGGGTGGGTAAGTGGTTGGTGAGGGCATCTCGAGACTAGGATAGGGGGGAGGTTCCCGGAGGCATGGTGGTTGGTGCGGATGGGGGGACTCGTATTCTATCTCAAACTATCGCGCGCTTACAAGATGTGTTTGAGCCTTGTGGATATGTTTGAAAGGGAGAAACTGGTGGTTTCATTTCTGAAGGACCCTCATGGTGGAATGGGGAGCATGATAGCACGTACAGTGACAGTCGTGTTTCCAAGGACAACCGGAAGCGACTCCCTTTGCGACCTCAAGCTAGTACAATAGGAAGAGTACTTAGAGGGTACTTTGAGTGTGTCTTTAGAAACATGACAGGGGTCTCGGATATCCAGGTCTTTGGGCGTGCCTGCAGCCTAACTTGTATACACCATGTCGATTCCGTCACATCCTCGGGTTTCTCAGCGACCCAAGCACGCCAGGGAGAACCATCTAGGACTACGGTAGGACTCATTCCAGAATTTCTCTGCAGCAATGACACGCGGCGTTTCTTCCCGAGCGGGCGCTGATCGACCACCGGTCCAGTGTCTCCGTCTCGACGCGGAAGCCCACGGCACGGCGACACAACACTGGTCCGTTTCCGCACGCAGACCGTTCCTCGCAGGCGCCGCAGCTAACGGACGACAAAAATAATAGACACACCGTCATATCATGTACTTTTGAACACAGGGAGGTAAATGCGCGCACAGTGTCCGGGTCTGCGCGGTTCAGGGGGCTGCTTTCGTGGCAGGGCGCGAGCGCGGTCTGAGAGTCACACCCCGAAAACAACAGAAGCATGAAGAACTCGCGAGGGCGCGCGGGCAAGACTTCTGGCACAATGTTCCTGGCGTTACAGGCGTGGGAAGGCTCGCAGCCCGAATTCGTCGTAGTGTGGTATTTTTTCTCGTATTCCTGCGAGAAGCGCGCTTCAGCCCTGGCTCGCCCCTGGAGGAACACGACAACTTGACCAATCTCAGTACGAAGGTGGTTTGGAAGCGCTGAGAGAGTGTCTATTGTTAGATATGAGGTGTATTTGAGTGGCCGAAAAGGTTGAAAAGCCGTATTGGTTGTTGGGGAGGAGGATATGGTGATGTTTCTTCAGGGGGAGGATGCGAGGCCACTGCTGAGGCCTCCGTGGTGGGCCGTAAGGACGCCAATAGAGGTTGAGAGATGCTGGAGGTGTGATAATACTACTTGGAGAGGGGGGATGGGGTTAGAGAGAGAGGTCTGCTGATGGCTGCCACCGCCAGAACTTCCAGGAATTGTGAACATCGACCTGCTCCTAGATGTCTATGCAATTTTGTATCTGGGAAACCCTGCCCAGATCACAAGCAGTATACCCAAGTCTCAACCATCTCTGAGATACTGAAGAGCATGTTGGTAAGCAAAACGAGTAGTAAAAGCCTCACGCAGATACGGGCCTGCTCCTCCAACTGTCGACGATTCCGAACTTACGACAATCATCTTCGCCAACAGAGCATCATTGAAGCGCAAGAACCTCCCAACGACTGGCCTCTGCTTTATGCATAAGCACTCGTCGTACACTAGTCCGCCAGATATATTGCCCAAGCTGACTTTCTCCATGTTTCCCCGCGTAAGACCGTCCAAGCCACGATGCACGAAACGAACGACTGTCCAACCGTCCGCGACTTTGAAAGCCCGTACGTCCTTGAGATAACATCCAGTCAAAAGGCGAAACGGTACCGAATCAGTTCCAAAGGTCCTTATCGAAGCAACGGGTTATGTCAACCTTCATCGGATCTCGACTCCTCTCCTTCCGTTCGATACCCATGCACGGCCGACGCTCGAGCGACGATTATAATATTATACCAGAACATTGATGATGAAAGTGCTGCTGAGATACTATGTACTATGGTGGTGCTGTTCAAGAGTCTTATGCTCTATCGAACCGGCAAATACGGCGAGGAGCTCCCATTCTTCGAGAAACGTCTTCTGCTATATACGCCAGGATACACTTGAAGCCCCGGGACAACTATTTGACACTGCCCGTAACGCCAAACAGCCAGAAGAGCCTGGAGTTTCTCCTTTTAATCCACTGCAGGCATAACCGGAAATATTCCTGTCTGATTATCAGAACCTCGAGAAGACTATCACCTCCTAACCGAGGTGATTCTCAGGACGTCCCTCGGCCTATACGCTCCTCGAACAACCGACCCGACCGACTTGATAGAGCAAGCGAAGAAAGATTAACGTGCGTGACTCAGCAATACTGCCGAAACGGGTTTTCAGCAGATGAAAGCCTGTTGTATACTGAGATATGCTCGTACTCCCGTTCTAACTGCACCTAAGAAACTACCCAAACAAGAATGCGGTTGACCATCTAGTAGAATATTGAACGGCAACTCCTCGTGAACATTATTATCATTGGAGTAACATATCGGTGTGTAGGTGAGTCGATATTCATGCCCAGCCGAGACTACAACCCCCCAGTCTCCTATTCTACACTGTCAATACATTCCACCTCCAGGCAGAGCACTTAACTCCTCCAACCGAAGACACTAGATCCAACCGAGTCGAGGGGACGCTGAACAGGAGGGAAATAAGAAAAGAGGAAACATTCGACGTAAGAGGAACGGATGCAGTCCGCGTAGCTGTGTGTTGTGTGTGGTATCATCACTATTCCCGTTCCCCCCTCCAGACCCAGCCCGTGCCCAAATCCCAGAGAACCAACCCAACAACCCCTTTATCTAAAACCCAAAGAAACGATGTCAGGGCGACGGCTACTAGAGAGCGCGCCTGCTGATGCTGCAAACTCCCCGACGCCTGTGCATAAATCAAGAAAAGAGAGAGGCCATAGTGTGCTGCGTGTCGTGTGTCGTCGGTCGACGAAATGCCCCTCCGTCCATAACTCCAGTGTCGTTTCAGCCGACGACGACGCTTCCCCCAGGGTTCCGTCTTTTATCTCAAACATGTCGGTTCTTCTATCCATTGGCCAGGCACATAAAAACCTGCCTCTTAACCGCATACAAGGGCTATCCCTCAGTGCCCAGGGCTTTGACGTGATTCTCAAATAGACGCCGATTCGCTGAGCGTGCTGATACCATCAGAGTCATCTCGCTGATGCAGTTGCGCGCTATCGCTTCTGTCCCGGCCGGCTCCCTGTCGCACAGCGTCGCTATAGCTGGGCACAGGAGGTTCTGGTAGCTGACTCCGGCGGGCGGGGATCACCGTTACGGCCGAGTCCCCTCGGCTTCGGTTCAAGACGTGGATCAAAGGAGCATTCTCGCTATCAGTGCTAGATCTTCGAGAGTTGTCTCCGTCTTCCGAATGAGCCGGGCTGGCATACTCTGGCGGCGGGTTGGTCGCATCCTCAAGGTGGAGGTGCAAGGGGTTCTCGGTGTGTATCTCCTGCTGGAGTCCCGGCCTGTTGTTGCTAGCCTCACCGTTCTCCTCGCTGGGGATAAGCTGGGCCAGCGAAATGTCAGTCGGGCTTCGAGCAGGGCCAGGGCTCGTGGGGGGAAGCACCCTGAAGTTGCCGCTTCGTGTTCGTCCGTGCCCGTAGGGA
Source organism: Xenoacremonium recifei (assembly GCA_012184525.1). Lineage (NCBI taxonomy): Eukaryota > Fungi > Ascomycota > Sordariomycetes > Hypocreales > Nectriaceae > Xenoacremonium > Xenoacremonium recifei. The sequence goes on from WOFQ01000071.1 coordinate 9,415, forward strand.
GAGGACAGATTATTGCTGGAGTTTCGCACATGATACGAGCCGGCGGTCACCGAACCACTGTGCCCTCGACCTTGAGGATAATTGAATCCATCCTTGTTCCCGGTTTCCAACAGAATACTACCCTGCTCCGAGCCGTAGGGGGGCGGCGGAGCCAAGCTGCCAGTGACCGGAGCCAGACCCCATTTCTTGACGTTGGCTTCAATGAAAACGAACCCGGCCTGACCGAAGTTGACGTGGACGACACAAGGGCCGGTAGCTCCGATGGCAGGGAAGAAGTTTTGAGCCTTGAGCCCATGGACAACCTCCTCCAGTTTCTTGCCATTGCGTGTGAAGAAGATTGCTCCAGTCCTCGGTCGATAACCCACGCCAACCACATCGCCTTGTACCAGATGAGGTCCGTACGGGGTCGAGCTGAAGGGTTGATTATATCTCCGAGATCCGGTGGACTGGTAGGCGACAGAGTACTTGTGGAAGCCTATAGTCATGGGTTAGACAACGGTGAAACACGCGATGAGGTGTCACGAGGGTCGAAGGCCCAGGAAGAAAAACAACATACCTGGTAACCGGAAAAGAGGATAAGGTTTGGTGGCCATGCCAATGCTTAGCAGTGTACTTTCGGGCTTGTCGTATATCTTGGTCTCCCAATAATAAACATCGTTTTGTTTGGGGACTGGCAGGTTGCTCATGACGGTACATTCTGAGTCGAAGAACTCAATCTCGGTGCGACCCTCGACGAAGCAGTTTGCGACTTCCAACTCGGGCTCGAATTCCCACGCAGAAACGCCCTTTTCTTGGATGGCGAGGTATTGCGATAACGATATGTCTGTCTGAACAGATTCGGGGGGGTATGCGGCGATGAAGGCTGTTAAGGGAGACGGGTTAGCATGTGCGATAAGGGCGAAAGGGCAGGCGTCATGCAACCCGATGACGCCTGACAAGAGAATCAACCACGTACCTTTTGCTCGCATGTATTCCTGCCTGGTCATCTCATCCATAGTCTCCAAGGCCTCGGCCTCTTCCCTCGCGAATGCCTGCTCATCATCGTACTCTCCGGGGCGGCCGAGTCGATCGAGGATGATGCGGCCCGTGTTTGCGCAGCCTGAAACCCAGAAGATGAAGATGACAAGGGCGATGAGGATGATGGAGCCAAACGAGGAGGCGAGGCCAATGATGACGCCTGTGAAGGCGGATGACGGCGATGAGTTGAACCCCATGATGGGCGAACGGCGAGATGGGCGCCGAACCGTCTGTTTGTAATTGTTTTTTTGCGTATCGGACTTTGGGCTGATCGGTCGAGCACGGGATCAGGCGGACGGCATCACCGCCGCAACAAACGCATCCGGATGATCAGCCAATGAGCCGGGTGAAGGGCGCTGAGACGGCGAGAAAAGGCAAAAAGCGAGTATCGTATACGGCGTGCGACTCGGGGGTTCGATAGGGATCTATTTTCGCCAGCGGTCGTCGACTGAGGGAGAGCGGATGATGAGGAGGAACAGGTTTAAGACCTGCTGGATGGGATGGGATGGGGAAATGGACGAGGGAGGCGGGTGGTTGGTTGGCTGAAGGCGGATCGCCGGCCCACGGCTACGTCGCCACAGCGGGCAGACAGTGGCTGACTCGTCTGGGCACTTGTCTGGAGGGGCCGCGTGTGAGGGAGAGTGTCAATATGCTGGCTGCTGGCGCTGGTGGAAGCAAACGCAGGGGAGAGCGAACGTCGAGGATGAAGATCTATAGGAGAAGAGATTTAAGTGCAGAGAGGAGAAAAGAGCAGAGCAGAAAGGTTGAAGTCAGAGCAAAAGGAAGGAACCTGGAAGGGCTGACGAGGGCTGACGAGGGCTGCCGCAAAGTAACTTCAGGGCAGGTGCGGCAGACGAGGCCTGGAAGTCGCTGGCAGGCCGAGCCCCGCTCCTGCTTCAGTGCATGTTCGAGGGACGCTTCAGCGGTTCTCCCGCCTGGACCCAGGCCTGGAACCCCCTTCGCTTCCGGAGGTTCCAGGCGGACGCAACCAGACGGTACATGCCGGGGCGTCGGCCGCGATAGCTGGCACGGCAGATCTCAGCCTGGGAACTAGCAGCATGGCGTCCTCCGCTGGTACTCCGCAGCCCCTCCAAGCCCCCCCGGCTGAGTCCAGGTGGGCGATCCATCATCCCGGACGGCAGCAGCCCAGCATGACGACTCCATCGGTACCTGTGAAGCGGGAAACGGTGACGTCGTCATTCGCAACGTCAAATCCTGCCAGGTCACGTTTTTAAAGACTCTTCTGCGCAAATGCTGCTAATGGCCGACCACGTGCAGAATCACACGATAACCCTATCTTTTCCCTCCAGCTGACTCGACTATTATTTAAGCATCAATGTAGGCTAGATTTAGCCCTGTGTGCACCCCCTAGAATCTTCTGGCCGCTTGCATAAGGTCTGGCCCCTCCCGCGCCAGGAACGGAGCGTTCGGCGCCTATGCTTGAGGCGCACCAGGTTTCACGACCTCGTCCTATTTTCAGGCACTCCGGAGGAACCCCCTTTTGACGAGACAGAATGTCAGCTTGATCAGCAGCAGGCAGCTTGTCCTTTGTGATGACGCCTGGCTGCATGCATCGGCCCTGCAAACCCGCTGCAGATGCACCTCGATTGGCTTTCAGATCTCGTGCGGCTGTTGGGCGCGATCCTTCAGACCTGAAACGGGGCTGTCTCTCTTCAGTGCCTCGTAACCGTCTCCCCTGAACGCATGGGAATACGAAGATGACGGGGAAACAAATGTAAAGATAAACAAACACTGTTCCTTCGTGCTTTTTTGCACGCCGTTCATCGGGGAGACAAGAACAAGAGATCTAGAGATTCCCTTCATCAGTAACGACCCCTGTCTTGTCATTGACAGATCTTCATGATCCCCCTTGACATCTCACCCCCCTGCGGCGGCTAACTCATCCCTGGATACACCATTGCCCTATCCCGTTGGATGGTGTTTAATAGCTAGATCACACTGTAATCTCAACTGCGATCTAGACTCATGATCATGCTATGTATTTGTTTATTTCGCATTGAAGGGCATAGTTCGTAACCCGTCGCTATCGTGTTTCTATTCTATACATGGGAAGTCAATCAATATGAACGAACCCTCCGGGTTATGCGCGTGCCCTGATCCTCCACTCCCTTGCCTTGATGAGAAACCCAGAAACAAAACATAAGAACAGAAAGAACACCCAAGGCTGCGTTCATGTCCTCATCAGTCCAAATCAATTTGCCCATTCAGTCATCCTGCTGTCAGATGAGATCAGTAGTCCTCCGTCTGTCCCCGACGGTATCCTCCTCGAGCCGCCCGCCGCTCCTCCCGAGCCTTCACCCGTGTCTCTCGCTCTCGCTCACGCTCCAGCTCCCTCAACTCCGGCATGGGATGGTGGTAGCTCTTGGTGCCGAGGTCGCTGCTGGCGCCGGTGCCGGTGCTGCCACTAACAGCACTGCCCTCAAGCAGGCTCTCCGTGGCAAGTGAGGTCTCGGCTCCGGGGCGCTGGTAGCTGAAGTCTCGTCGAGACCGGCTCTCATGCCGCAATCGACGGGCCTCCGCCCGGAGCCGTTCACTCTCGCGCTGTTCCTGCCGGTCGGCCACCGAGTAGACCTTACGGATGCCTCCGGTCCCTCTGCCATTGCCCGCGGCTTGCTGAGGCTTCGTAGGCGTGCCGGTAGGTGTTGACGTCGGGGTAGCCTCACGGTTTGACAGCAGTTCCGATGACACCGTCGAGTCAGTTGGGTTTGTCGAGCCATCCCACATCGAGCCGTCGGATTCCTTGTTCAGTCCACCCACACGCGCCGCCTTCTCGTGGCGGTAGCTGCGCAGTTCCTTCTTGGCGGCCTGCTCTGCGTCTGGGTCTTCGACACCATGCTCACCAACGTGTCGGTTCTGCTTCTTGTTCCTCTTGCGCTCCTCCTTCTCCTCCTTTTCGGCCTGTCGCTTAGCGCGGTCGCGGTCGCGCTTCTCCTGCTTGCGCTTCCTCTTCTCGCGCGCTGCGATGTCGCTTGCTCCGGCCGTGATGCCACTAAGTGCCGTACTCTCCGTCACCACCGTAGTGCCGTCGTCGTCGACATCCTTGTACACGCTTCCGCCGCCCAGGTCTGTCGGCGCAGTTGCCCCGGATAGAAGCGTGCCGTTGGGGCCTCTCCGTCGCAGCACCGTAGTCTTGTAGTCGTCCCAGTCGTTCTGTTTGAAGTGGAAACCTCCGTTCTTGGCCCAGAAAAAGAACCAGATGCCCGTGGCGACGAACGCAACGCCGATCAGCGCGAACAGAGCAAAGAAGCCGGCGTTATTGATGTCATGAGGGTCGAGAACGCCTGAGCTGGGATCGACCGTGGGTGAAGTGCCGCCGCGGGCCAACAGCAAAGCGCGAGCCTGGTGAAGAGGACCGCCCGCCGAGCCAAGACTGTCCTCAGTGCGGCTCTTGAGGTCTGGGGGCGTAGTCGTCACGACCCGACGAAGCGTAGTGATAAGAGCGGGCGCCATGGTGTTGAACGACGATGGTGGAGGGTCGGCAGGTATGGAATGGTGTCTTGGTGTGGTATGTGAAGGACTCGGATCGAGCTGGGCTTCGTCTACTGGATGCCCAGCCGAGCTGAGTGAAGGCCCGTCAGATGCAGCAGGATCGATTAGACTGCGACACCTTGGGGACTATTCGAAAGTGGATGCAGACGGTATGCGTGGTTTCCGTCTTATCGTGGAGAGCCGTAAGATGAGTGACAGGAATGAGAATAAGGAGAAGAGAGAAGAGTGTGTGCAATGCTCGAGTCGCTGGTGTGTGGCGAGCCGTTCCTATAGAAACGAGAAAAGGTAGTGGCTGGGGCAGCCGGGAGGTTGGGCCGACGTCACCACGTCAGCGAGCCTGAACCCTGCCAGAAGCGCAGCTTTCACCCAGGGAAACCCGAGAGATGGAACAAAAATCTGCTGATTGTCTACGGGCTGGCAGGATTCCATGAAGCGAGTATGTTGCAGCCCAGAGAAGTCATAGGTAGCCACCACTGTCCGGCCTGGCCTGCTCCTTCCCAACCTGCGTGAAGGTGACGTGAAAGTCAACAGCACCTTCCGTTGGCACAGCACCTTCCGTTGGCACAGCACCTTCCGTTGGCACAGCAACGCGTCCTGTCCTGCACCCACACCCCCGAAGTGGGGTCATCGAGCTCTCCGCATTGGCCGCGGACCAGACCCACCTCCCGCCGCCGATTCGCGCCGGCCCATCCCGGCCCTTGGCCCCGCCTTGAAGTCCGGCCTTTGAGGAGGGCTATTAAGCTGGCACATCAGTAGCGAGGAATGCAAGTCGTCGCCTGAGACGGCCAATGCACTTGTTTGGTTCGATGCCTTCAAGTCGTGTGTCTGCAGGGAACAGCGTCACCTCATGTGCATGCATGAATGAGACATGCCACTATTATGCAAACCGAGGCAAGCATCACAAAGGGCGCCTTCGTCATCTCAGCTGAGTCTCATCGGGTCAATTTGTCTGCCAGAGACCTTCTCTGAGCCAATCCCAGAGGTAAGCTACCTATCGCTAAACAAATTCATCCTCCTGCAACGATGCAATGCCATCTATCGTAGAGCCCAAAGAGAATCCAGTCCCGTTTTATTCCAGTGCCCGTTCCGACATCCATGCCGCTCCTCCTCTTCTAATGGCCCCTGAGTTTCATGCAAACGCTTCGTCAATGCTGACCAGAGTTTCGAAGCCAATGATTCCGGGGTCGATCCAGCCCGAGCCAGACGCCCCAACGGGTACGCAATGCATCCTCCTCCAGCAAGTCTAGGTCATAGGTAATTAGGATGAAAAGAAATAATAACAGAAATCCCAACGTAGATGGCATGCCAATCGTAGTAGAAACATTCTCTGCAGGACAATGAAACGGGGTGTGAACCCCCAACGCCCGTACAATCTATCGCTTCGGTGCTGCGGATGGCAAAGTGCTCAAACGCGTCCAATTTCCCTCCTCTTACACCGTGCTCAACAGTGCGACACAGATGCCGTACAGAGAGCAACGAGCTCAGTAGCTTCCCCTAGGATGCATCCGAGTGCAGTTGTAGAAACCATGAAAAATAACTGGGCATCTGAGGGCTCCAGCTGCTATCCGTTCCCGTTCCGTCGAGGGTCCCGGGAAACACCGTGAAACAATCCGAATCTTCCCAAAAAAGAAATGAACCAGCCAAAGGCTAGAATCGCAATCTGATGTTCTTGCCTCTGCATCCAGAACGTCTCCCATCACCACAACCACATACCCTGTTTGGTATACATGGTTGTCTGGCATTGGTAGAAGTAGCTATCCGCCCTTGGTATATGACGAAAGGATGCCGAAATCCGACCGAGAAAAAAGAGAAAAGCATTCAGCGTCCCATCATCGCCGTTTTAGGGGTATCAATTTTGTTTCCCGCCATCGAACAAACGACTGGAAGCCAACCCGCACGCAACAGAGCATAGGGATACAAGCCAAAAGACAAGTCGCGTGAAACAAACAGATTGCGGTAGTATAAAGACTCTCCAAGCTCCAGTCATTATGGAACATGTCCCGACTTTGGAGGCAGACATCTCGTTTGGGGAATGTCCCTGAGCGAGAATGATATGAGAGAAGGAGATGATGGAAAAGATAAACCAAAAAAGAGAAGATAAAAAAAGTTCACACAAATTCGCACGCTTTGTCGTCAATAGTCGTCATCTTTCGTTAGAGATAATATCGTCACATGTCGTCTGCAAAGAAATGGGGTTCGTAGGGTGCGTAGCTGCGGCTGTACGAGTCTGCCTGGCTCGGTGCCCGGGGCCGATGCGGCAATGCCTTGCGTTCTACACGGCTTCGCGAGTCTTCGATCTGGTAAATGGTGCTAGCCTTGTCGCTGCCGTACCGAGAGCTTCCGGCGCGGCTCGTGAAGGTGATTTCGCCTCCATCGTTGCATTCGATCTCGGCGCCCTGGACGCGAACGACGGCAGAACCCGAGACTTTGATGGTGACGTTGTCCGTGTCGGCCGTGGATGATCTAGTGATACCTGTTGTGTTGCTTCGCTTATACTCGCTGTCGTCGTGACTTCCGCTGCTTCGTGTAGAGCGGCTACTGCCGCCGCCGTGGCCGCGAGTACGAGTACTGGCTTTGCGTAAGGTTTCAGCAGTCAAGGGCATTGTCGGGCCACCGCTCACGTCGTCCTGATATTTGAGGGCGTCGAGGTACTTGTTGTCCTCGAGGCTCACACCGCCAGTTCCCAAAGCCTGGTCACCATAGAGCGAGCTACGTCGACTCTGACGCCTAGCAGGCATAATATCCATTCCGTGGCGCTCGTACGTCACCGAGCCTCGTCGAACTCGGGCCAAGGCCCGACGATCATGAACGGGCTCTGGCGAGGCATCCGCGAAGAGCTCCGCATTGCCACCAACAAAGTCATCGTCATCAAAACCTCGTGGCTGGTCGACAAAGCCGACACGGCTGCGAGCAACGGGAGGGCGTGACTTTTGACGAGGGGGAGCAGAATGCTGATGCTGCGGCGGTGGCGGCCGATAAGCACCTGCTGAGTTCGAAGGTGGTAACGCTGACTTGGGGCGTGGTGGAGGGGGAGGTGGCATCCTCCTCCGGTCTTCGTCGTTCTGCTTCTGAGTACGAGAAAGTCGCCTCACGATGGTAGTGCGAGGATCTGGGACATCTTCTTCGTAAGACTCGTATTCGTACGATGACGGGCGGAACCCCATAGACGAACTGGGCCTGTCACGATCGAATCGACGGCTCAGGTGAGCGTGTTGCTCTCGCGCACTCATCGGATTGTCAGGGTATGAGGGGATAGGAACCGGCGACGGCGGGATCCCAACAACAGACGGAGGCCCTCCAAACGGAGGAGGGGGGTAGGAGCCATTTCCAAAAGGAGCTTGGGGTTGGTGCTGTTGGTGCCAGCCTGCGTTCGCGATGGGAGGCGTTGGAACCTGTCCGTAGTAACTGGAATGGCCTGTCTGGGCTCGAGGTCGCATGCCCGAAACTGCTGGTTGTTGGACGCCGTAGCAGGAAGGGTCGTCAGAGACGCGGGGCCTGCGGTACTGGAGAATGGGCTGGGTCTTGGACTGCGTGAGGGATGTTGGGCGAGTCTTCTTGATGGGTTTGGTAGTGGAAGTGGCAGCGGCAGCTGCAATCTCTCGGTCCCTCGCAATCTTTGCTTCAGCAGCCCTGGCCTTCTTGTCCGCCATTTCAGCTGCCTTGCGCTCCCTCCTCCGGCGCTCTTGACGATCAGCGTCTTGCTTGGCGTCGCCTCCGCGTTTCGAAGACCGAGGTGTCGAGTCGGAATCAGTCAGGCTGACCGGTGAAGACGGCTCAGAGCGTCGGTTCGGAGGTCGAGGTCTCCTCTCGAGACGTGACTTCCCTGTGTTCGGCCGCTCCTTGAAGGGGCTCGTCGATGGCGCCTCTGACTTGGCGTAGCGGCGGGTGCTCTCGATGCCCTCAATGGAACTACCGGAATCCTCCTCAGCGTCCTCAACATGGGCGATGTAGCGGCTCCTATCAGACATTGTCACAAGGCCCAGGTGGCGCGATCAAGGTTTGGTCGCCCCCAGGGGAGCGCTTAGTTGAAGGAGAGCTCGTCAGCCTCCAGGCAAACGGCCGCGCTAGGGCGGGAGAAGCGGGAAGCTTATATGATCGGTCTCTTAACGGCGGGCGCGCAGGGGGTGGCGGTGACGGTAACGGTCGTTGTTCGGTATCTCTTCTTCTCTCGTCGGGCAGCGGTCATGGGATTATGGCGGCTTGCCGGTGGAGAAGTATCGTCGATGAGCAAGCTGTGAAGCGTTGGCGAGGGGTGGCAGGGTCGTAGTCTCATGAACAATATTCGAAGCGGGGGAGGGCGATGATGGTGATGATGGAGCTGGAGAAGATGAAGTCGCTGACTCGGTAGCTAAACAAAGATCATGAAGTATGTAGAAGCGTTGCTGGGAGGAGGGGAGGGGGAAGGAAGGCGGCATGGATGGACGGATGGGCAGTTTTAATAAAAATGCAAGTGCGGGTGGTAATCAAGGGCCAGCGCCTGCAAGAGCCAACCTAAGCCAGCGCCAGTAGGGGACTGGCTGGGACTGGCCTGGGGGTGGGCAACGGCTGTGACGAGGTTTTATCGTCCCGCCCCCGGGCAAGGGCCCAGTCGATGGTCGCTCCCGCCAGAAAAAAAAAAAGTGTCAGACCTGGGCATGGGGGTGGAATGGGAATGAGCAAGCGCAACCCAGCACAGCGCTGCACAGCACAGCAGGCGCAAGGGGGGGAGGGCGATTTGGGGAGGGGCGTGGCTTTAGCTGCGCATTTGAGCACCGCGCAACTCTGCTGGGCCTGAACAGCGCAACACATCTCACTCGGATTACTGGACGAGACTGAGACGCATACATACGCACGCAGCCCGAGCATCCTCTGTGCCGCCATGAGGTGCTGTGGCAGACTCTGTGTTGCCGGTCCATCAAAGCCCTGAACTGAGACCTGCGTGGACGCCAGAGGATAGCCCTATTCCACATTGTCTAATGGAATTCCAACGCCCTACCTAGCATCACCGACTACCATGGCGCCGCAGCCCCAGTAACAAGCAAGCCCACGCCAGCAGCATGCCAGAGACAGAAAATTCTCCTTCCTTTCACCGGGGAGACTCGCACGAGACCCGGCCGCTCCTACATTCCAGATGTCTCTAACCAAACTGTCAAGCTAGCTACTACTTGAGGGCCTCATGTACCAGATCTAAGAGTCACAAAACCGAGGCCATAGACGGTTGTGCCTAGCTGTCTGTGACTGGTGTTGTCTCGTAGTGGGGGTGTGTCCCTTCTTCGCGGCGATAGACGACTTCTGGAGACATGCCGAATTGAGAGCAGAACCCTGGAGGACAAAGGTCCAGCGAGTGGAATAGGAAACCAGATTCCCGTTTCTTCCCATCCTCCTGGCCATGGGGTTTTATCGATAACACCAACCAACAGGCTCTTCCGTCATCATTCACGTACCATGCTCGCGCCAGTCTCACGGGGACGACCCGAGCTCGAAGTGAGGCCAGTCAGTCCCCAGGCCAGAGTGAGGCGGCCGGCCGCTAGGGCCAAGATCCCAGCATCGTCAAAGACGGTCAGGCTATCCACGAAAACCACGCGGCCGAGAATGGATCTGATCTGTCGACGGAACCCCAGATGGCGTCCAGAGGCCTGTCAAAGCCCGCTTCGAGTGACAAGGAACCCCCAAGAGGCTCTGGTTCCAGACGAAGCACTCAGGCCCAACTGTGGAGCTTGGAGAGACGCCAGCCAGCCCTTTCAACCCGCCTCGTCCAACGCTGCCGTCGCCTCTGGTGCTTTCCACGCGCTCCTCAGTCGCTTCCCGCTGGTTGGGTCACGTCAAGGGCTCTCGGTTCCCGCTTGTCGTCCGCCTGAGTCCTTTCTGTACTTGGCTCGCTGTGACCCCTGTTGAAGTACCAGCCTCTTGCGTGGCTTGAAGGAAACTGAGCGGGATACATACAAGTAGGCTTGGAACTTGGGTGGACGACTGACCCACCGCACCACTATGAGGAATTGGTAAGTTGCTCATGTACAATGTTGAGCCTCCAATCATGAGACTGCCATAGGGGAGACAAAGGGTGAGACGGAAAAGAGGAAGAAATCACCGTGTCAACGGCAGTGCCAGGTGGCCATTGTGCTGAGTAAAGCATAGCTGAGGGCCGGTTTCTAGAAGAAGCTTTTCACGACCAAACAGGCCAGCGAGGGTGGGCTCACCTTATGCACAGAGAAAAACACAAGTTTCTTGTTACAAACAAGACATTATGCGTGATGGCGATACTGACATTCGGGCATCCCGTGATATTATACTGTCTTCTATTTGTCAGGCACCCGGTAATGAAGCAAGAGCATTGATTCTACGACGTGCCCTTCCCTCCAACCTAAAGTCGAGCAAGACTCACACAGTCGCTCCTTCCCTCGGGCAGCTAGCAGTTTAAGGTCGCAATGCGGTGCTCCCAGGTGGCCCAGGCGGGACGCCGCATGCTGATTGGGCCAAAATCTCCCTGGGGGTGCGCGCAGTAAAGAGCCTTGGGAAGCAGCATCCCACAACCCCGACTTCTTTCCCTGGAGGTGGAAGCCCAGCGCCCAGCGCACCGTCCCGTCGTCCAACTCAGGCGTCTCCAGCTGCCTCCTCTTCCGCCTTGTTTCTGTCCCATCATCGTTTCATGCCCAACTCTTCCCCCCAGCTCGGGTATCAATCAGCCATTGCGACCCGTCTCGATCAGAGCGACGAGGGCTTGACTGCCGAAACAGGCGCCCCTGGAGCGATCCCCCATCCGAGCGAAGCACGGACATGGAAGCTCATCGCAAGAGCACGGCGGATCACGACGACAGCGTCACCGTCATGAAGCTTCGGCAGCTAGCTGAGCTAGTAGGAAGGGTGGCTGGGCATCCTCCACCCCGAATTCATGAATCTCTCGGAAAAGCACGAGAGAGAAAACCCTTCACACGGTAGTATGTACACTCCCTCTCCTCCAACGCAAACCCTCTCCACTCCCACAGGGCCGCCCTCCAATGCTACTGCGGGCTCAGTGGCTGTCAGTGGCAGACGCTGGAGACAGACGAGACTCTGCCACGGCCAGCGCATCTTGCCATCATACCGAGACCAATCGCCGGCGCCCATGCACATGCAGCTGCACGCCTGGTGCCCAACTTAAGCACCAAGTGTGGCCCAGAGGCTCACAGCGTGCAGCGTCCGTCTATCGCAATAGTGCTTGGCCTTCCTCGCCTACCTCCACCTCCGAGTCATGCCCTTTATGGTCGACGATGCATCACCTCCCGTCCCCAGTGCAGGCAGTCTCCAGGATTCGAGAATCCTCCAGCGCTAGAGCCTAGGTTATGGCATCACGTTGCACCGAATCGAGGTATCACCGGTGACTCGACTTGTGCCTGCCTGTCGCTTCTGCTCGCCCCGTCCGCGCCGTCGCCGGGAGACTCCACCGCCGTCCGAGCCTGCTCCGAGTGACCTCGAGATATCCTCAGGCATTCTCCGGGGCTCGGGGTACAATGTTCCACAAGTCCGCACCGGCGAAGGCTCCGATGTAGCCATGTTTTGACAATTGGCTGGGGCAGGGTGCTGCCTGGTATGCCTGACATCGGCGCCGTCTGGTCAAGGTCCCTGTTATCTCGTGTCCTGGACAGGCCGTGTGACGCCGGGGTTGCTTGAACATGTTCGGGAAGACCAGACCAGCATCGTTGTCTGCCTCTCAAACCGCCTGCCATGTCTGTTACGACAATGAGAGCGCACAATGCTCTTGCTTCGGACTTTCTCGATAGCCAACCGCTTCTCTCTTGATACGCACTGGCCCTTTCCACCCAATCGCGCAGCTTACACGCCCTACCTCGCCAAAGCTCAGCTCGCCTCTCAAACGGCGCTGAGGACGAAATGCTACCACACCCGATGCACGCCTCGGATCCATCACACCTGTCTGAGACTCTTTTTGGGCTCGCTCCAGGAAGTCCCGTCTGGTTATCTCTGCTGGGGTGAACTCTTGAATGAGTCTCACGTACAACATTTTCCGCACGTCCCGGGCGCTCCTGTCTCATGTCATTCAATGCAGTGCTCAGTTTTCTGCAACTGCTTCACAGCGCTTCCACAACATCACAAGTTACAGATGTCAAAATCTTCGATGACGGCGCCTGCTGATACTGGGCGGGGGACATCCCTGCTCACATCAGTCGGATGGCTTGCGAATCGCCTGCTCTGGATGTGGAGGGCCGAGAAGGGAAGCGACTGCATACAAGGCATTGACGCACCTGCAGGGATGGGCAGTGCTACAGCCAATCTTCAACTTCTTGGGGATAGGACGCCAACGCTCTCCCCACCTCCGGTACGGAGGGCGGGCGACAGAGACTGTTCCAGGCTCTTCCGTCGGAGGTATGGTGAGGATGACGGGCTCGAATGCGGCTCTGGGAAAACAGCACCGTGGCATCGGAGACCTGGATGGCTCCCCCAGATGACAGCCATTGACAAAAGTCGACACTGCGAGCAGAAGTCTACCTCTTGTCTGGTCTTGCCCCGTAGCTCGCCAGTTCGCTCTTGGTGGAAGACGCAAGTTACCTGGCGTCGGCTCATATAGTGTTGTGCCGCATAACATCACCAGTGCATGCCGCCATCCGCAGATCCCAACAATCCGACCATTGCCTCATGAGAACGGACTCAATTCTTACAAGCCGAACCCGTCATTCATAGTTCCAACGCCGCTCATCTCCCGGATTGAACCATCAGCGATAGCAGCCCGCGTCCAAGCAAGCCGGCACGCACACAGATCGGGCGAACCCTAGGGTCGGCCTCCACCTCAACCATCCGCACACCGCTTTTTCAAAATCACATAGATTCCCGTCCCGACGAAAATGCCCGCCGCAGTTCGAGGACCTCAGGCGATTCTCAGAACACTGAGGCGAGCGCCACCACCGTAAACAAGCACTCCCGGGCAGGTGGTGTAGTGCGTCGGCGTCGCTGGCACCAATGATTCGCCCAAGGGGGCGGATTCTCATGCACAGGTGAGTGAGTATTGGGGCTTGGCCGGCACGGACATGTAAGCGAGTGAGGCGAGCTACACCATTTCATCTCATTGTTCTGCATGGCGACGATCATGGCCGTAATCTCGCGGGATCCAGCCATGTACTCGTCCGGAGTAGACTACGTAGTTTGCTATCAAGTGCGTACATTCGGAGAGTGATGCATCAATTCAGCAGCCTATGACAGTCCTCGACGGCTCACAGGCAACAATCGCTGCTTGAGGCAGGTATCCTGACGTGGCAGCCCCTCGTCCGCAGTTCCCGACGTTGGGGCTGTACAGTATCTCGTGGATTGAAGATATCCTGCACGAACCGACTGTTGCACGACAGCGCTTCTCCCCTCAGAGGCTCTTGCAACACCACAACGTATGCCGAGAGCAGCCGGTGACCTCGGAGATGCGAGTACATGTGCTGCTGCTTGTACTAGACAGCTGGGAAATGCACTTCTGCTTGACCTGTCCCATTCGTCCACGGGCGTGTCAGTTGTGCGCCACCCCAATTATGCACCATGATGCTCATGACACGTCTCTCCTTCAGAACAAGCCCCCCCCGAGTCTCATGCACTGAAACCTGCATGCTCATCGCCCAGCTCATACTCCTCGTTGACGTCTTACTCATCAAGGCGGTCTCTCATTGTTTCTCACCCCTTCCACCCCGCGCTCGTGTGTGGGAGTGTGACTCAACGGTGAGCTGTCGCTGCCCACGTCCGACGTGGTTCGTCAAATCGAGACCGGTTAAACTCGTCCCGTGACTAACTCGCCGCCAACTCAACAAACAGATACATCACATGACAATGTCCATGTCGGCCACAACGGCCCTGTGGTCGGAGACACGGATTTGGTCATCGAAGCTGTTGGCCAAGACGCCAAAGGTCTTGATGACTGCCGTGCGCGGCTCCTGGATGAACAGGAAGTCGATGCGCTTGGGCACCTCACGGGCTTCACCAAAGCTGGTGTACGTGATGTGGTTGCCGTAGTGCTCCTTCAGAGGCACCAAGTCCTGGATGTCGGACATGCCCGACCCGGGGGCCGTGATAGCTTGGTACGCGCCATCGTTAGGCGGGCTGTTGAAGTCCCCGCCGATGAGCACGACGGACGGCTCCGGGCCGGTGCCGTCGGAGCTCCACTCCTTGGCGAACTTGATGAGCAGCTCGGCGCTGTGCTGCCGGGCCTTGACGCCGCGATGATCGAAATGCGTGCTCATAACAATGACGCGCGTGCCGGTGACGATGTGCGTGAACTCGCCCATGGTGACGATGCGGTTCAGCACGGCGTCCCACCCGCGAGACGGCACCATGGGCGTCTTGCTCAGCCAGCGCGTCTCCTGGCGCACGGGAAGCCACGTCGAGGCGCGGTAGAAGATGGGCGAGAACTCGCCGTCGTGCTCGCCGGTGCCACGGCCGCGCCCGATATGAGCCCAGCCCTCACCCAGGCCCTCCTGGATGTCCTTGAGCTGTGAGTACAGCACCTCCTGCAGACACACGAAGGGGCTCTCGTGGCCTGCAGTGGTGAAACGGATCTGATTGAGCAGCTTGGGCAAGCGGACGTCCCATGGCCGCTCGCCAGGCGCCGGGCCCGTGGTGGCGTAGCGGACATTGTGCGTGATGATGCGCAGGGGCATCGTAGGGGTGTGCGTGGCGAGCGCCATACGAAGGGAGGCCGTGGGCGGGATGACCGTCTGGTCGTGGGCGCGGGTCATGGTGAGGAGGTGAAAGAGCACGAGGAGGAGGAGCGCGGATGAGAGGAACAAGCGGGGGATTCTGGTGGGCAGCGAGTGTGAGATAGGTAGTGAGAGGTTGCAAGGTGAGAGGCGAGGTGAAGCCATCTCGATAAAGCGGGATGGCTGGGGCGGAGGACCGAGCGTGGAGGAGGTCAAGGCGGCGTCACGTGCTTCCCCGGATTTCCCTGATTGGCGCCAGTGGTTGGCCTGGTTTCCGGATCTGGCTAGGCGGCGAGGCATGCCAGGCAATTGGTGTAAGTAGTTGAAGGAAGACTCAAAGCTGGCAAGACATTCGGTGTGATAATGAGAGAATCATGTTATGTTTGAGGGGTTTCCAGCGGTCACATGCACTCAATTGGCCGAGCTATTGAGACGTGTCAAGAAATGCGGATTGAGTTTGCTGCTGAAAGTAAATTCCTGCCACCGTGTCTACGAAGTACCTTTCGGAAGTTATGTTAGGTAAAGGGCTGCAGGTAATCAGAAGGCGGAATATATGATATCATCTGAAGCATCTTGCTGGATTGGGTATATCACTTGAGGAGAGGTATCAGGGTTAGGAGGGATAAGGTATCAGGGTTAGGAGGGATGAGGTATCAGGGTTAGGAGGGATGAGGTATCAGGGTCAGGAGGGATGAGGTATCAGGGTCAGGAGGGATGAGGTATCAGGGTCAGGAGGGATGAGGTATATTACATTACGGTGAGATTCTGAATTATGTTAAACACGATAAGGCTTGGGATTGTATCTGATGTCACGACAAATAGCTTTGCTAAGCTTATTATTGGTATGGAACTTGCCGTCTACCTCACAGCCAACACCATTGTAGATTAGGCTGCCATTTCGCGATAATGTATTCCTTTATATATTTCTCTTTTTTCCCCATTCTGGACCTTTTTTCCTCTTCTCTATTCTCGCCTTCTGGGTCTCTTTTCTCTCTTCTCTACACAAACTCCTCTTTTACTTTGAACAGAACTCAGCAACAATGGAGGGTTCATGGCTACAGGAAGCTCGTCCTCAATTCAAGCTAAGTATCCTTCTAAACGTCTACACTCCCCCAAGACACATGATTGCAGATCCCGTTCAATACAACTCTATTGAAAGGTTTCGCAAGATCGGATTTGGGCAGTGCGGGCTGGTGTTCGAACGCCCAGGCTGCTCTAATGTTGTCAAACTGTCGCGCCCCGGATATGGCGACGCCTTATGGTCGGATCTTGTCGCTCACGTTAAGGTGACGGAGGCCTTTAAGCAACACGACATAGAGTGCAAAGTCCCGAGTGTCCGTGGATACGTATCTCGGGATAACAAAGAATGGTGGGAAGTGATCCGTCCTTTCTTCGAGCGCACAGAGCAGCTTCCGATGCCTTGCAACGCTCTCATGACGGAGAGAATCCTACCGGTATCGAAGATGGCCCGCGAGGCCTTGATCGACCTTTATTGCCCCGAATCCTTGCAAGACTCAGCGAAATCGAACCCTACAAACCAGGATTGTTTGGTGCGAACGTATCTTGGGAGACGAAGGGCGGATCCGGCAAAATTATCGCCAAATTTCACCCTAAGAAACTTCAATCTGCATCTAGATCAGATGATAGATCTTTACCTGCCCGTGTTTAATATGGCTCACGCGATGGGTGAAGCACTAGCTGTGATTCACTGGGAAGCCAATGTTGACGGCTACGACATCGAGTTCGTTTTGGGAAGCGACTCCCTCATGAATCATCAGTCCAGTTATCGAAAAGTGGCTTCCGTGGATATCACAGATGTCCCAGCGCACACAGATTTGCCTTTCGAGGTTAAATCTTGCATCAATCACAGCAGATATATGACGCGGTTGTGGTGTCTCGACTTCAATCTCTGTAGCTGCTGGCGCGAAGAACTTGGGTGGGAAAATCCGGATGCGCTGATCGAGCAGCTCGCACGCGCCTTCTTCGAAAACGACCCTTATTATCCGTCCCCAATCCTGGAGACAGAGCTGGATGAGAATCTGTGGTTGAGTTTTGAGAAAGCGTATATGTACAGGTCTGACAGCATTCTGGCCGAAAAAGATGCTCGTCTCTTTGACCTGCCGCGCAAGTTCATCTACGCCCTGTATCCAAAGATGACTTGAAAGTCTGGGAGAGAAGAAAAGCTATTGAAGAAGCTACTTAGAATGGTGGCAGGGGATTTTCGGGGATGCCAAAACACAATAATGATGCACTTCACTCTGTTCAGCACGACTATTTTACCACGCTTTACATTGAGGGTGAGGGTGAGGGTGAGGGTGAGGGTGAGGGTGAGGGTGAGGGTGAGGGTGAGGGTGAGGGTGAGGGTAAGGGTGAGGGAGGAGCAATACTATATCTCAAACTTGGAAATTGAGTGGAATTCTTCAAGGTGATGCTGAAAAGCTGCCCATATATGCTTAATAAATAAAGAAAAACAATAAAAACTATCAAAAGTTGATTCTATTCTTTGAAACTGCATTCCTCACCGAATTTAATCATGGAAGAGCCTTGGCTGCTACTTAAATAATCGCGGTATGCCAGTCCTCAGCGGTATTTTTCTGCCACTCTTCCGTATTGTCTTTGGATAACTCGTAAGCAAGATTGCCATTAGGAGCAATGAGAAGAAGTTTGCGGCCAAGCTGAAAACTAATGAGAGTGGCCGCTAGTCGTGCTTGCCAGTTGCGGTGAGCCCGGAATATTCCCCTCCTGCCTTGGGAACATGTATATGAGTCCAGCAGCTCGTCCCAGCAATCTATCGATATAAAGCGACCATCTTCAAGCATGTGGTCGCTGGACTCAAAGTGAACCGGTTTATAAAACAGGCCTCGTCCCTGCGATCTCAACCGTGATCCCCCAAGATAAAGGCATTTGGGTTCCGCGGATTGAAAGGCAATGAATGGGGTTGGATCGAGGTCGCCGATGTGATTCCCTCCAGAGATGACAGATATTACAGCCTCAACTAGAGAACATTGCACGTCTCGTAATCCACGAAGGTCGAGATCGAGCGGAATCTCAAAATTTGTGAAGGAAAGATGCATTGAAGTGTCGCTAAAGTTGTCTTCAAGTTTTCCGTCAAAGGATTTATGATTCATCACTTTCCAGTTGGCTAAGTCCGACTTTCTGATATGAGGGTCGAAAGGCGTTGTGATGAACACCAAGCCGGGTCGCCCCAGACTAGCGAACACCTTTCGCACTGGACACCTAAGCCATGCGCCAGGTCGAACTGTTCCTGTCGGATCTTCCAAAACTGAAGAGGCGACATAGAGGCTGTCACCAATCGACATTGCGATCGAATTTCTGACTGTCCTTGGTGGACAGTTCAAGTCCCCGACCTCAAGCATGGCAATGCATGCAAACATGTAATTCAGAGGTATTGCAAACCTCCGATCTGTACATATGACCCCGAGAGTCTCAAGCCAATCACAAGGAGAAAAGAGCCAATCCAACGATTTGATATTGACAGCGGAACCCTCAAATGATTCATAATTGCGCAACATTTCCCTCAAAACTCGCAATCTGCTGGCCAATGTAGCTATTGATACTGCCGCCAGACCAGGAGTTGGACCAGGAGTTCGCCGTTGGTAGCTCCAGCTCTTGTCTAGTTGCAGTTTGAGTTTCTCTTTAGACATGTCATCGGAGGTAAGAATGGAGCGTAGCTGTTCAAAGGAGGGGTAAATTGGCACTGCGGTAGACTTATAAGTGTCATCGGGCTGGCTCTCCTTAATATGAAACTGTTGAAGTAGTGCAAATTGTGGCGGTTCGTCGGGAGAGTCTCGATATGAAACAGCAAGTTCCAAAGGTTCGCCAACAGGAGTGAAATAGCCTCGTGAAGAATTTTCTTCGTTTGAAGGTCGCGAGTGTTGATTCACTCTCTTTCCCTTCTCTCTCTTCCCTCTCTTCCCTCCCTTTCCTCCGCCGCGCCTCTTCGGCAGGTCCAGACCTTCAGGATAGAGGTTCCAAGGTTTTGCATTCTCGAAGATAGGCAGATGTTCATATCCTCGAACGGTCCTGGTTCCTGAAGCAATGGGGCCTTGAACCTGGTACAGAATATATAAGCTATTCTTTGTGAAGCCATTCGCGAAGGTCAGTTTTTCGGCTTCCTTTGCCTTCAGAAATGGCTGAGCTTGGGGGACTAGTTCAGGAGGCTGGTTGCGGATCGCAGCGGCAATTGTGTCTCGAAACATTTCAATCGACTTGTCGGAAGGTTGAAGATAAGTTTTAAGGCTGATGACATCTAGGGGTAGTCCCAAAGAGTAAGGGAGAAACCCTTCCGGCTCTCGACATGAAGCGCGTCGCATTCCAAGATTGAGTAGTTTCTCAGCATCGCTTTCGCCTTCTTGGACTCGTCTTGTGTAATCATTTGCAATCGATGAAATGAAACTCAGTGGTGTCCTTTTGAACGATACTTTTTGTCCACCGCAGATCTTCTCAAAGAGAATATTAATAAGCTCACAGCATTGCATTGCTGTGTAATGTTTCATCAGATCGGCGATCAGAGCTCCAAGCAAGACGATCTTAAAATCTTCGATAGTGACACGAGAGTTCTCAGAGGATATTCGGCCTTCTGAAGTCACTGGCTGTGATTAGTATCGCAGCTTGGAAAGAGGCAGCGACCAGTATATCCCCTCATTGCCGTCAATGCCAAATGAGGCAAGGGTGAGGCAAGCTCCTCTTGTGAGAGGATCATTCTGACTGACGCTTTTAGAATGCTCAAGTAAGACTTCCAAATCCGGATACAGATGCCAAGACGAGATGGCGAGAAGAATTGCTCCATCCTGTACACGATGGTGGACCCCTTCAACGATCTGTTCCATGGCAGAGAGAGCCGATATCCAAGCTTTGATAATGCTATGGTAGGGATCTTTGATGGAATTCACCGGCATGCGCAGGTTATCTATGATGAGAGTAAGTTGAGTATGCTGGAGGCGCATCGTGTCGTCGGCAGTACGTAGCCACGAGCGCGCGCTAGCATCCCAAGTCGCTAACTCTTTCCTATCGAAAGGCTGTCGAGAGGCCATAAGAGATGACAAGAGACCTGATCCGGAACTCTGAATCCCGATTTCAATCTCCTGTTTACGACTTTCCACGATCTCCGCCCACAACGAGATGGCCTCAGGGCCGTTCCAGATCCTCGCCAGCATGCAGGCAAGCAAGTGGATTGCCATAGCGGCATGACCAGAAGTTGCGGCAGCCCAGATGCTAGTTCCATTTGGACCCATAAAGTCGGCAAACAAGTTTGTGTCTGGTACGTATCTCTTCTTGTCCTTGAGCTTCGCCGAGATTTCAGAGACTCTCGTCCCATATACCTTTATCAGGTTGGGAATCGGAGGGATCATGGATTCGAAGAGGGCGCCCAAGCGGCGGGCAGTCATATGAGGCTGACCTTCTTCGGCATCTTGAACTCGACGTGGTGACAGGACATTGCGAAGGCCGTGGTATTCGGGAGGAGCTTCGATTTTGACAAGCGAGAAGTCGAAGTTCATGGCAGCCGCGGCGACTGTCAACTCGCTCGACATTGACGTAGCCGCGGTTGTTATCTTCCCGACAGAAGACATGCTGAGCTCTTTGGGGATAGTTCGTACTAGATTGAGGTTTTTGAAGCAGGTCGAAAGGAGCGACGGAGTGCAAGAGGAACTTGCGATATGCGAAGACGAGAAAATTAGGAGATAGACGCAGGGCAAAAGAGTGTTGGGCTTTTACCCCTCGATGCCTTGCCTACTGCCTGGGCGCCAACACATCAGAGACTGAGCCCAATGGTCTGTGATGTCCGCCTCGTTTTGCATTGTGCTGTGGCTAAGCAAGCCTGCAGATTAACCCAGCCAATAGATGCCGAGAACTCCACCAACGGCACTTGGGGGGCGAGAATCCGCCGATGGGACAACGCCATTAACATGGCCCCCCAGAAAACCACTCCAGCTTTGGTCTTTGCTGGTTCTCAAACTTCTAGGCTGGGAATCACAGCAGTGTTTTAATGCAGCTGCTTCAGCCGGGCCCGAAGTGTGGGTCTTTGAGCTACCGGCTACCGGTGCCTTCGGCCCCACACCTCCGGGCGATAGGCTTGCTGAGCTACCAGACGAGGCTGCATTGGGGCCATCACATCTAGACCAGACGTGGCTGAGCGGCATGCCTAAGTGTGGTAGAAGATGCCACACTGTGTGTATTGTTCCAATTCCTCTTCTAGACCAAATATCGACGACGGCGTCGTGGATCACGGGGCGGAACGAGACTCGGCAGGCCCCGCGGCCCGTTCATCGTCATCTCACTTTAGAAAGCAATCCATGCTTGCTCTCAGAACGGGTGTAATTCTCGTTTCTTCGGTTTGCCGTTAACTCCGTAGTCGAAAGCTGATAAATCGAGCTTCACGGGACGTTATCTGCACCGCCATTTCGATTACGACTCTTACCCATCACTTGTCTCGGATGCCCGACTTCCTTTGTCGCTGGAAACGAGGCCGCGCCCGCAAAAGGGCCACTCACATGCCCCGGATCCCGCGCGCTACTTGCGGCGTGCGGTGAGGCTGCAGGATTTCTTTGAGCCCAGGAGGCGATCATGCGAACACCCTAGTGCGTGCCACTGTCTCGGAGCGACCTGGGATTCGAGAGGGGAAAGGCATCACCAGTGATCGTCGGCAGTATTGGATCTTAGTGCGGCGCGCTGGTTCCCAAACGAGCCCGTGGGAGGGAACACACGTAAGACGACGAAGCTGAAGAGGGCAAGACGTCGTGGTGCTTTCGTGGATATGACGACAGAACGGTGAACATGACAGATCACATCCGGACGAGAGGTGATAAGCGGGTGCTCACATCAGGAAGTGTGAGGGATCCCGTGCGTGGGCAGTGGGAGGAAGAGGGTGTGGCTCAGAGGAGGAGAGCTGGAAGAGGATACGAGGCCGTTTTCCTTTTCCTCTTTCACATCGGCCACAGCGAGGACTCTCAGCTTGCCTGCCACAGAGGACTCCAAGGACTTGAGGTCCTAAAAGGCAAGACATCTGCAAGGAACCAGAACCACCCGCGCCTTTGCACGAGGCTCAGGCGGCAGGAAGAGCGCCGATTCCCCAATGATTCCTCGATCCCCCAGGCGAATCACACCCTGCCCACGTTCAGCGCTTTCCCAGCTCATGCCGGCAAGACCGGGGAAATCAGAGAAGGGGGGGTTGGGGGGCTGACCCAGCGGCCGCGAGCACAGTCAGATGGTCGCCTATGGCGGGCTGAGAGCGTGAGAGGGTGAGACACGGACGACACCATCACGAACCCCCAATCCAGTAACAAGCCAACCCCAGCAGGCGCCAGAGCGGGGGAGGCGATCGTCGGACCCTGCATCTGAGTCGTCGCGCAGTTCCGGACTCTTATCGCAGGCGTCGATAGTTCGACGCATGACTCTGGGAGAGTCTAGCTCCAGCTCGCCTCGTGCAGGCCCGGACTGGGCGCTTTGCACGCTTTGCAAACAGTCTTGTCTTGCACGTGGAACGGCCTGTGCCTCACTGGCCGATGACCACTTTCGCGCTCTCCGCATCCCGCCCAGGCCCTCACAAGGCCCGCTCCGAAAGAGAATGGTGGGTGGTGCTAGCAGGGAATCCTGTTCGTTGCCTGTGGCTCTGTGACTAAGTGGCCGCCAGCCTCGCTCGTGCTGCAACAAGTATAATAGATGGGAGGCGCCCGGCGGGTTGAACGACGGCCGAGGACTCGGGCTGCGCGTTGGGTTGTGGTCATTCGTTACGTCCCGAGTGTAGGCTTCTGTTCGTGCGTGAACGGCTTCTGGTTCACGCCCAAGGCTTGCGTCGCTTTCGTTTGTGCCGGCCCAGCCGGTCCCTTGTATCTCTTTGATCCAACATTTATTATCGTCGCTTCTTGGATCTTGACTACTATTGTGGTCTCTCTCCTCAAGCATCCACCAAACAAAGACATCACATACAACATATTTATCCAACAACCTCACATCATGCCGTCCAGCCGTGAGCCCTGGTCTCGTCGAGACTCCTGGCCTCCAACCCAGGTTCGACTGCAACCCACCGTTTCAACCAAAGATGCTCCCCTCCCCTCGCTGGATGACATCGACAACGACCCCCTCACCTACTTCCTAACACCCGCCCCTGAGCTGGGCGATGACGATGACGACCTAGATGCCGTCATGCTGGACTTTGACGCCGGCATCGAAGACTCGAAGCATCCACGGGACGTCGTGCGTAGCGTTAGCCCCTCTACGCTCGACGGCCTGCGCAAGCCGGGTCTCCCGCCGCCATCCCGCCGTTCGGCTTCACCCGACGCTACGGGATCCGAGAACGACGCCGATAACGAGAACGACAACGACGAGGAGGACTACATTCGCTTCTCGCCCAGCGGCCTGCTCGCACTCCACGATGTCGCCGACCGCCCCCGAAGCCCCGCCCATCTGGCGCCTGTCCGTGGCCGAGGCCGGGGACGGCAGGCGGGGATGCGGAGCGGCGGCGGGGCCGGTCCCGTCCGGAGGTACCGGGCTGGACAGCTGTGGCGCGAACCAAGCCCTGATGTGTGGTCCATAGAGGAGGAGACCGAGGAGGAGCTTATGAGTGATATGGGCAGCAGCGTGGCTGCACCGAGTGATGCTGGTGATGGTGAGGAGAACCTTGAGCACGGGGGAGTGAGGCTAGGCAAGGCGGCGGGGAAGAAGAGGGTGCGGTTTGTGCTGCCAGCCAAGATTGACTAGTTTCCCTTTGTGATTGCATTGGGTGGTGTTGGGTTGGCATTGCTTGGAGTTTGCATTGTTGTTGGATATTTCTTAATCGCATCTAGGTTGGGCCACAGCAACAGAGGTTCACAGGACTCATAGGGCATACGGGGATTTCACTTCAACACATTGGTAGGCAGATTGTCTTTAGCTACATTTCATTGGAGCAATCCAGCTTCTCTTTTCTCCTCGAGGGAGACTTTTGAATACAAATTCTTTCATCCTAGACGTCTGCTTCCCCGCGTTAATGACGATAATGTTTCAGGCTGTGCTACAGGGTAGGGCCGCGTCAGGCTTGTCCCCGGATTCCCAGTGTGCCACAGACCGTTACGCCGATTTCTGACAACCTGAGACCCCTGAAAGATCGTCGCGGAACAGAGCCTCTGTTTCGTCTATCTTGCGGGAGAGACATTGTTGTGAGACTGTGGTTTTGGGAGTTGGGTTGGCGAGGTCTGTGTAAACATGGGGAGCTCGCGTACCTGACCTCTCGATACCAGACCCTGGACGTAACGGAATGTGAAGCACGCCATCAATCCACTGGATACCCGAGACAGCTAGCATGGTTTCATTTTACCTTAAAACCTTGAAGCTTCACTTTAATTAATGAGCTTGCTGGGTTGGGTAGAGATTCGATAGGTCGGGGCCTGGGTATCATAGGTGAATGGGTTTGTTTACATTCGGTAGTTGGGCAGAGATGAGGGACCGGCCAGCAAACCGCCCTAAAAACAAGGCTACGGATTAGAGCAGATCTCCAGAGTCCCAGTGGTCTGGGTAATTTCCTTTCTTTTTTTTGTGAGTCGTCTGCATTCTGGGTCGAGGCCGACAATCCCCTCATGGCCGCCGGGATGGGCTCTTCGGATCTGAGCGCCTTAAATCAGGCTTTCCGGCTGTTGGATGTCGATCGATCTCGAGTCCTGTTCGGTCCCAGATTTCGTCAAAGACAGCTGGACCACAGACGGAATGGATTGCCGAAGATACGAGCAATGTGGCCCATCGTCGATTGAAAACCCTGGCACAGCTGGAAAAGCCGGAACAGCCCACAGATGAATCTGGATATGAGCGTGGCATTGCACAAGCCTGGACAAGCAGCGCCCCGAGGCGCCGAAAGGATCCCACGCTGGACGGGGAGGTTCCTTGTTTGGCGGCCAAAACAAGGACGAAGCACCAGCATGTCACTGCTGAGAAGGAGGGCAGACAAGCATTGTGCGGATTATTATGTGGATGGATGGCAGCCCCACGCCGTCATATTGGATGGAGGGTGTGCTATGCTGTGCCATGCTATGGTCATATCTGACTTATCGCTATAGGCGCGCCTTCCATCCAGGAATGCCCTCGCCAACTTGCATATTATAAAGCTGAAAGATGGTGTCTGCTGCAGCACGGCAAAGGCCGCATTTCCAATAAACCTGCACACCACCATGCCATGCCGCTGATCCCGACCAGCTGCGATTTGCGAATCATCGATTGCCTCTCAGCCCAAGCCACAGTGTCGCAGCTGCGCTAACGGAGATCGGGTTCCCGAGTCTAGCACCCGACCAGCCGACCTACCCTGGACGAGCCCCCCCTGTAACAGGCGCTAGATGACCCATGGATGACGGCCCTGATAGGCGGTTTTGGCGGGGTTCCCGCTGAGCTGCAGCAGGCTTTCAGGCCTCTCCATTGTTTACACCCGTGGGTGCTGTGGTGGGGCCGACTCGTTACTGCGGTGTCGACCTCGATTGCATGTGGATTGCTCTACCACTCCCGTCTCTTCCATGCCATTTCGGCCGCCAAACCGGGCCTCTTCGCTGGTGCGTCTGTCTCTGCGACTCTTTCCTCTCCAATGCTTCGTGCAGCTTGCCGGTCTTTCGTTGCGTTGGCAGCTTTCTCCTCTGCCGCCGTTGGCCCGCAATAGGCGTGTGTCTCTGTTTGTCCCGTGTGCCGTTGCATTGCTGTGCCTACCTACACTCCTCCGCTGTATCAGTCAATACCTGTCTGTACCTACGGCTTCCTCCAACGACGTCCTCCTAATCGCCCTGCTACCCACCGTTTGCATACCAACAAAAACACGCCGGGTCTCTCTTCTTCCCTGCTAGTCCACGGACAATCGCACAGCATGTTTCGCAGCTAAACGTAAGAGACGAGCTCCCGCCGACTCCAGCAGCCATCATTCCCGTCTGCCAGCTCCCCGAGCTCGACGACGCCCCTTCCGCGCTGCTTCAACTAACAAGCAAGGTTCCAGAACAAAATCATGTCGTCACCGAGTCCCTCCACCGAAGATGATGTCTCTCCAGAGCCCGAGACCCCCCGCCAGGCGGCAGCTGCCAACAAGGGCAACAAGAAGTCACCCAGCCCGAATGCTACGCCCAAGGCAGCTGCTACACCTAGAGCCCGGCTTCGATCCAATACTACGAAACCTCCACCGACGCTGCTGACTGACTTCCTGCTGGGAAAGCAATCATCCGCACGTCTCGCTGCGGACCGCCACCGAAGGATGAGCCTCGAGGCCGTCAAGGCTGAGCTGCGCAATGAGATGAAGCAGAGCTCCGTACAACGGCTACAGCCCCCCGGTGGCGTACGAGATCGGGTCAAGGCCTGGCAAAAGACGAATGCTGCCGCAATAGCAAAGGGCGACCCGGACGATGCGGCCACAGAACCCACAGACATCGCCTTCAAGGGCGATGCCGAGAGCGTCACCGAGGACGACCGGATACGCATCAAGATGCGCCAGAAGAAGAAGCCTCCTAAACGACCGGCTGCCAACCCGAGCGAAGAGACCCTGACATCTCAGGAGGATAAGAAACCCGACCCGCCGCCGCCTGCGAAACAGCCTCCCAAGAAGAGGGTTGTAAGCGACGAGCATTGGCGGAAGAATCGCAAGAGTGTGCAGCGGAAAGCCTCCAAGAAGTCAAGTCCTAAACCGATATCTATACCAAAGGACTTCACCAGGTTGACCACTGACCCTCCGGTCTCTAATAAAGTGAAGGCGTGGGCTTCCAAAGTCGAAATTCCAGAGATGCCACCACCCCGAAGCCACAGATCCTCCAAGTCTGTGGGCGCCAGCTCACACCCATATGATGCCGAGAGCGACCTGTATAGTGACATGGGAGAGACGGCTAGCTTTGTCGCGAGCGATCTGGCGAGCAGAGTGACATCCAAGTCTGCCGATGATGGCCTCCGCATCAAGCCTGTGCGGAGGAAGAGGGGCGACGGGGACGGCATCCGGGTCGGCACTATTAAGGCCGCCCTAGAGAACGACGGTATTCGAGTGCGACCGATGAGTGAGGTCTCATCCGATACGGGGACCCCGCGGCCAGGCTCAGTGCGGTTGACGAGACGGAGGAGTAGAACGGCTCCAAGCTCGCGGCGCCAGTCACCGTCCCAAAGGGCAAAGTCCAACGGGCCTGCCTCAGATCTATCAAGGAGTGAGGTGACAGATGACCGAACGGAGATTCCGACTATTGAGGTGATTGAGGAGCAGTCGGAAGTGTCAAGGAACACGGCCAGGCGGGATGATATGATTGAAGTTATGGAGGAACCAGAGTCCGTTCTCGACACTCCGACTAGACGCCCGAGTGCTTCAAAGAGCAAGCGAAAACCGCGACCAAAGAGCTACCATCCCGGTGTGACACAGACGAAAGAAGAAGAGTCGTGGACGGCGGACGAAGAATCACACTTGGACAGCTCTCAACTCCTGCAATCGGACCTCTCGTCCAGCCTCCTTGCAAAGTCCGTAGCAGACCTTCCCGGAGAAATTCCCTGGGGAAACTCTGCTTTTACAGAGCTCGATCTGCCGACTGGAGGCGGTCCTCCTCGGAGCCGACCGAAACGGCCTAAGCCGGAGACCAATAACAGCTTCAAGGGGATGCCCAAGGTCTTCAAGAAGGTCATGGAAGAGGGCAAGAAGATGATCCATGAGATGAACGAAACCCCAAGGAATGCCCTGCCCAATAACCCACCAAGCATCGAGAAGTGGCTAGACAACACCGTCGACCCTTTTGTTGACAAGCCCAAGACCGAAGCTGCGTCTCCCGAACCCCAACCCGCGCTAACTGAGATATCGCATGAGAGCAACAGCATGCACAAGAAGTCGTCGCAAGACTTGAAGAAATCACGACGATCCAGTACCAGAGTTGATCGAGTTGAAAAAGAGCCGAGCCCAGATGTAGAGGACACGGTTCAGACCCCGACACCAGAGAAGCGAAAGTCAACGTCTGATCTTCAACAGCTATCACCCGAATCTGAAAAGAAAGCCAAATCAGGGAAGGGGAAGTCGAAAGCTTCCCCAGCCGGATTGAAGAGGAGCTCAGCTACTAGACGAAACACGTCCTCGCCGATCAAGTCGACCGGGAAGCGCCCTTTCCTAGGGATGTTGAAGGAAGCCTTCCAAGGGGAATCCAGCAGCCATACACCGACACTCAAGAGCTACAAGAGCCACGAGCAGCGCCGATATGAAAATGAAGAAGGCGATATCGTGGAGGGGGCTGAGCCGATCTATCGGTACTCCAGCCCTCGATCAGGCTCTCCCACGGAAGACCGGCTTATGGATGACCACGACGATTACTACGATGATGGGCCCGAAGCGACGACGCCTCGCATGGCCGGCCCCAGACTGAGACCCCCTACCAACGGCAACTATGAATTGTCAACTATCATGTCCGAGGGGAACTCTAGTGCGGTGGATTCGGACCTGACGGCGTCGGATGTCTCACGCTCGACAGTCACGCAGTCGACGGTATTGACGAGGGATAGCGACCTCTCGCGGCCGAAGAGAAAGACCAGCGGCGGGAAGGGCGGCGCCGGGCTCAAGCGGCGGCTCACCCGCCATTCGGACCTCGTCTCGGTGCTATCGCTGCCCAGCGATGCCAACGTGCCCGCCGGGGTCAAGAGTCGTAGGTCCCGGCCCAGCCTCCGCAAAGGCCGTGGCGGGCCGGGCGAGGTGACGACGGACGACCTCCTCAAGGAATTTGCCGACGACGAGAACTTGTATCTGCGCGAGCTAAAGACACTAGTGGACGGTGTGATTCCGGTGCTGTTGTCTCAGGTGGTGGACGGCGAGGATGCCACGGGGCTGTTTGGGCGCCGCGGACCGACATGCAAGGCCGACGCCATCTCCAAATCGGTCGTCAACATGGGCGTCGCGCTGGAGAAGCTCAAGAATGCGCACGGCATAGCGCCTGTCTCAGACATGCGGCGGCTGGCGGGCTGGGCGCATGGCGTGGTCCCCATCTACAACAAGTACCTGGATTCCTGGCGACTGGGCTTCCAGGACCTGGTGGTGAACCTGGCCCCGGTGGCAGGGCGGCTCGACGATGGCGAGGAGGACTCGCTGCTGGATGCCATGCCCAGGAATGAAGACGGCGATATTGTCGATGCCGAGGGAGAACGCGTCGATGTGGCGCATCTATTGAAGCGCCCACTGCTGCGGGTGAAACAGATGACTAGATTTATTAAATGCGTCGATGCCGTCCTCAAGACGAACGACACCTACGATCTCCTGCAGGACTTTGAGGACCTTCAAGAAAAGGCCCGTCGCCGCCATCGAGAGGAGTCGGCGCGCATGATTGATGAGGACGCCATCAACACCGACACCACACGAGCCCGAGACCTGCGAACACTTGCTCCCTTGGGATCCGTTGTCATCGATCCTTCGCGCCAAGTCAGCGCAAAAGACTTCTTCTCGCTCGATCTCACACACTCCAGCGGCCAGCGCCTTGAGTGCCAAGTTGAGCTGGTGCATCGCGACAACGAGCGCGACTCCTACGACAAGGGCGACCTACTCATCCGCGAGACGGGTGACGGACGCCGCTCATACCTCCTCCTCCCTCCCGTGCCTATGGAGCTGGTCTCCGCGCGGACTGGCGACGGCAACTTCGACATGGTGGTCATGATCCGCGGCACGCACAACGACCGGCCGTGGCACGAGCTGCTCACGCTGTACTCGGACAACGAGGACCAGATTCTCGACTGGCTAGACATCCTCCCCGTGGCTCCCGTGCCCCCTCGCGAGCCCGAGCCCAGCGTGGTTGGCGAAGACGATGAACCAGCCCCAGTAGACGTGCCCGTCGGCGCTCGAGGCCCCTACAAATTCTCTCCTCGGACGTCCTGGGCTGAGGTTCCTTCGCCTACAAGCCCCATAACACCCCTCAAGCGATCGCTCCCTTCAAGATATGGATCCAGCCGTCGCGGATCTTACATGCCTTCAACACCACCACCTGCCTCACCCGAAAGCCAAACTTCAGAAAAGACACCCACCCAAGACGACTATGATGAGAGAAGCCGTCCTCTACACGAGAGCATGCGGCCAGATCCGGCGACGCTGCGGAAGAGCGCCAACACCACACCGTTTCGCGACGATGGCGCACCACCACCACCAATCCATCGAACTCTCAGTCCCAGCCCCAGCCCTCAGCCGGGACAAAAGTCACCCGGCCTCAAGCCACCAGTCGACCTGCAACAAACCAACAATCGCCTGAAGCGCCGCACGTCCTCGCCATTAAAACATGAATACCTTCCCTCCGAGGGCTCGTCCGTGTCCGGGACTCTCACGGACGGCACAGGGGGCACCGACCAATACGACGACGACGATGATTACGAGACGGTGTCGGACTCCTCAGACGACGACATTGAGAGCGTCGACCTTCCAGACACCGAGGTCGGATTCAGCATCCGAGACGACTCGTTCGAGGGCGACATGGCCCCTCCCCCAATGGAATCCGTTGTCTCAGACTGCAGTCTCACCCCCTCCAACTCAGCATCGCAGGCCGGCCTCCACGGACCCAAGGCCTCACACGAGAACAGCGTGCTGCGATTCACAGCCTCTATCTCTCGATGGTCTGAGAAGGGTGCGTGGAAGGACATTTGCGCGCCGACATGCACGATTCTCGTCACCCCTGGGCTCATTCAAGCCTACCCCCTGAAGTCAAGCGGAGCCGATAGCCAGGGCAACGAGAAACCCGCCCTCTCCCTAGACTTGACACCGCTGGTCCTCATCCGCCAAAGCACAGCCGTGGATCTCGAAATCCGGTCCTCGGTGCGTCCGGAATGCCAGCTCGCAGCTTCTCATGGCGGGGGCAACTTCCGGTTCCGCTGCCACAACAGCGCCGACTGCTACAACCTGTACATGGCAGTCCACCACGCGCGTCTCAACAACCAGAAGTTCATTGAGCTGGAGAATGAGGCCCGCTTCAAGAGCTTCGGTGAGCGCAAGGGCCCGTCTAATGACGACGAGTCCAGCAGTCATCGCCGCACCTGGTTCGGCCGCAAGAACAGCTATCGCGGCTCCGTTCGCGCACCCTCTCACTCTCATGATGGCGCCAGCACAACTCCCTCGTCCAGTCTCTCGGCCTCCAGCTTCCTCAAGCGCCTCACCGGCGGCGGCAACCTATCTTTCAACATAGCTCGATCATCCGTTGACCGCCATAGCCGCGCCGGCAGCCTGTACACGGCCGGCTCCTCATCCAACGGCTTCTCAACCCCCCGCAGCCCGTCCGTCAGCGTCGAGAACAGTGGCCCTAGCCTGGCTACCTTTGGCTCCGAGAACATCAAGATCCGCCTACACCTCCTCGTCTCAGCTGCCAAGTGGGAAGACTACGGCAACTGCAGCCTCCAGATCCGCCGCCCGCCCCCAGGCTGGCACCAGGCCCTCCGCGCCGACCACGGCCTCGAGAAGCGCATCACAGTGACCACGATGCCGCGCAAGGAATCTGACAAGCCCATCATCATCCTCGATGCCGTGCTCGGCAGCGGCTGTTTCACGCCCATGGGCAGCCGCGGTATCGTCTGCGGAGTCTGGGAAGAGCTCAAGGACGGCAATGGCGTCGCAGGCGTGGTTCCAGCCACGGGCGCCACCGGAGGAAACGTCAAGAAGTGGTGCTTCCAGTGCGCGAGCGTCGCAGAGGCGAGCTGGGTGCTGCGCCTGGTGCATCAGGAGGTGCTGAGGGCGTGATGACCTCAACTCAGCACCTCACCCCCCTACACATACACACGATATTTTCTACCCTCTAGTTATCATTGGGTTCTCACAGGTTGCATTACGGTCCAGCGGCATCACATCCACGGCAGGCTGATTTCTCTCTCTCTCTCTCTCTCTCTTGTTTCCGATTCCCCCCTGTTTCCTATTATTGATATCCCCCCCACTGGTGCATTCCCACCAGCGCCTTTTTCTTTCCTCTCCTGCTGAATCTGTGGTTATAAAAGCGCAAGGACTAGATGGACAGGCGTCTGGAGAAATTCATAACGTTTCATAAATAATATCTTCATAAAGCATAAAATTTCTGGTTCTTGTAACATGTGATGTTGCGTAAAGTGGTTCTGAAGCAGCCACTGCGTGCGCTGGAATGCTGGTCCATTGGCGTGGAGGGCTGAGGGTGGCAGGCTAGTGGGCGGCGGGGATGTCTCATATGACGAATTTGATGAGGACTATTAGGTGGTCATGACTATTGGCCTTGTATTGAAATCGAATTCTGGGGGTTGCTCCCTTGGTTGGAAAATCTGATGATCTTTGAAGGGAACTCAATCGGCAGTTGGTAAGCTAACGCTAAAGCTCTTCAGCATCCCTTGGCACCAGAAACCACGAGGGAACTCATTTCAGAGTGTAACTTCAAAATACTGATTCTCTTACGACCGATCTTCTCACGATCAACTCCTTATATAGATGCAAAAGAAACCTCCCGCCACCCCTTATTCAAAGCAGCGTACCCTCCACGGGCAATTATTCATACATCCGCGCACCCAAGAAACAGAGAATTCAAAAAAAACGCTTACACTCCTCCCCTCCGGATTTTTCTTTTCTGCCGTCTCGTCTCATTCCCATGGCTTCTTCGAAAGCGACTGGTGGCGAGGGCCCTGTTTCCCGCCCTAGCCCCGGGACTCCGTGATCTATAATGTAGTGACCGACTGAAACCAAAACGGCTGAATGCAAGAAAAAATAGGAACGCCTGAGGGAAACGGAAATACAAGAAAAGGCTGCGAACCCAAATGCAGTCGTGTGTAGTGTTAATCCAACCGTCGTAGGAAGGAGAAGGGGTAGAATGTACGGAAATATGGTATCTTTGGAGTTGGTTTACTCGATGTCGAGGGGTCTGGGTTTCCCGCCATCGACGATGATCTGCTCGTCGAGGCGCGACTCGGTATCGCCGTACTCGAGGCGTTTCCACGTGGTGATGCGGGCCTCGTTGGTGTCGATCTCGAAGAGGCGGATGCGGCGATGGTAGCCGCCATAGCCCGCGTAGCCGCCGAAACCTGAACCGCCGGCATAACACATCCACATTGCGGGTGTGGCGGGGATGTTGGCTTCCTCGTCGCCTTCGTGGAGGCTTAGGGAGCAGTAGTCGTTGCAGTGATCGCTGGTGAGATGGTCAGCATGAGAGCGCAGAGCTAGTTCAGGGGTTAAGGGTCAACGTACTGTCCTGCGCTGACCATCAGAATGCCTTCTTCAACGAGGGCATCGCGGAATCCCGAGTTGTATACGGGTGCAGTCACACCCTCTCGCCACTCTCCCAGTCGGGGGAGCTCCCAGTCGGCATACTCTGTCATGGGGATGTGTATAAAGGCAAGGTCCATGTGCTTGTGTGTATACTCGGCGTGGTTGGGCTTCAAGCTGGCAGCCGTCTTCTTGAACCACTCAATCTGGTTCGGCTTCACCCAGTCGTACCCGGGATAGGTACGCTCATCGGGGGAGTAGGCATGGGTATCAAACATGTAGAGGGTGAGAGCGGAATGGTCAGACTTGCCCCGAGCAAGAATCTCCACGTAGTAATTGCCGACGCCGTCAATGTCGGCCGGGCCAGCGGTGGAGAGGGAATAAGGCAGCGTCTCCATGAGGGCCATTTGCGCCTCACGGGACATGGTGCTCTCATCGTCGTGGTTTCCAAAGATGGCGCAATAGGGAATCTTGCGATCGATTAGGAGTCGCGCATACTTGAAGATTGCCTGGTATAGATTAGCGAATTGTTCACAATACATGTGGCTTCCACGTACTGTGGGCGCATCAGGAGCGGTGTCTCCGTTGATCTGGTCGCCACTGAGCACCACGAAATCTGGCTTCTCCTCGTCGAGAAGCCGGGTGACGAAGTCCAGTGTACGAGGATCCGCCTCACATTTGCCCCCATCATGACTGTTGGGGATGGCTTCGCGGCATATGCCAACCCCGGTACTGAGGTGAAGATCACTGATCTGCATGATCTTGAATCGTCCGTTCTCGTTGATTCTCGGCTTGGGCTTCTTATGCTCATGAGGAACGCCCCGACGCACGGTCAACTGGACGCTGAGCAGAGGGCCACCCGTGTTGAGAAGAAGCGGCGTGCCCGTGATATACCATCCATCTCGAGCCTCAACTGCGTCGTCACCAAAGAGAAGATCTAGGTCTGTTATAGCCTTGTCTGAATCACTGGATTGGCGTTTGGCAGATCGCTTAATCCACAGCCCAGCGGGACGAGACTCCCAAAGGTCCTCTGACTCGCCCTTGGGCGCGGGGTGCAGTCTTCCCACGGAGACGTCCATAACGACGCTGTCCTCCTCGGTGAGCTCTTCCTCATGCTTGCGGCTGATGTACATGTAGGCCTTGGTGGTCCAGGCCTTTCCAAGGTAGAGCTCCTTGTCGATGCGATGCCACTTGTGGGGATCGAGGTCGCAGGAGGTGAAGGGGTTCACACTGGAACATGTGACAATTTGAACATCGGTGATGACGAGGCCGGGATGGTGTTGTGGCATGTAGCCATGTATAGAATTAGGGAGGACTCGATAATTGCGGTCGAGGAGGAAGACGACGAGGAACGTGAAGGTCGCGGCGGCGGCCAGTTGGACCATCGTCCGCACCTGGAACAGTTAGTCGCCACACTCATGTAGACGAAGAGAGTCGCAATATCCCAGAATTAGAGGCTGGAAGACCTATCCAGCTGACTAGCTGCAAGGATAGCGAGCTGGACAGAGGAGGCGACAAACCACAGCGAACGGCGGGGGAAGAGTAGACTTACGATACGTCGCGTCATGATGTCGAGGAGCGCGGGCGTGCAGCGACGCCTCCAGGATGTGTAGAGTATCGGCCAGAGACCACTGAGAGCAGCGGCGAGACGGTTGCGACGTACGGTTCGACCATACGGGGAGCTATTGTCGGCGTCGCGCTATTCGCATGGTTTCGATGAAAGACGTCTAGAAGAGGAAGAAAGGTAGGCAGGCCGCTATCGCATAGCGTCAGGGAGGCGTCAGAGCACGGTTGAAGTCGTCGCAAGCGTAGAATCGCAGTCGACGTCGAAGTCGTCGATGGCGTTGAGAGGAGGAGGTCGTCTGGTGTCAGCTGTCCAGGCTCTGCAAGCAAGGAATAGTTAGTTCATGTGAAGAGGAGGCTCGAACAGCGACCTGGCCGCTGGAAAATGCGAGACAGGGGCAGTTGGCAGGATCGGGCCAGGCCAGACCAGACCTGCGCTTGCCTTCCAAGGTTCGGTGGGGCCACGGCGCCGACTTCCGTAACTTTCGGGGAAGCGTTGAACAGATCCGGGGAAGGCGCTCATCACTCTATTTCGACACTTCCGTCTGTAGGCGATGGGGCTTGTAGAATACGAGACATAGTATATAGATAGTCCGATCGGGCTAATAAGGCTATAAAGATCGTATTCAGGCTCTATATTAGTCTTGCCTTGCATACTGAACAAATTGTCCTCCGAGTTCTGTCAATGACGCGTCCGGAGTCGTCTAAGTTGCGATACGCTTATGAGTTGCCCTCATCAGAAGCAAAGACAAGAAGCACTCGAACACATCTCGGGGCGACGGAGCGATAGATCAAGCCAATACCCATGCAAATTCTAGGTAGGGTACTTACCTGGGTTTAAATGTAATCGTACACAGGTTCAACTCACTGCAACTCAAACTAGAACTTAGACAACACAAGAGTAAAATATATCCATTTGGATGAAATTACTTATAGAAACTCGAATCTATTAGAATATGGCCCCTATTTGAGCTAACAATAAGCCCTAGGTCTCTAATCATGTTTCCTCGATCATGTAATGAGAACGAGCATGCCACGTTGAGGGCTCAAGGTACATATCTTCCCATAGTTAAAAGTGATTGAAGACTCAAAAATCAGACTCTAAGCCACGAATGTCACGCTCTCACTTTCACAACAATTATTCTCGCCTTTCAATCACATCCAACTCACTTTATAATAGCATGCCCAATAATCTTACCTGGGTATACCTCCCACATACATTCGATGTCACCTAAATGCAGGTACCTGCAGCTAACCCTCGCATGCTGGCCCGTGCGCATCGTCCCGCGAACAGACCTCAGGCCCTGACAAAGGCGCGTCCCACTAAAATTCCATCCTGTCCAGCGTCATTCCCCCCCAAAAGCTGGGCAGCTCATCCTTTGTCCCAGCTCTGTCATCAACTTCCCTCCTCTTCCTCACCGAAAACCACGCCATTCATCATCGCAAGACCGTCTGCAATCCATTTTATTGTCTGCGCCGCTTCTTCTGAAGCTCCTCGCCCACCTTTCTCCCGCCCAGCTGCATCCGACCCGACGCGCGCCCTTGACGCCTAAGCCGCCATGGCCGAATATTCATCGCTTAAAGTTCCCGAGCTCAAGAAGCTGCTCGCGGAGAAGGGCCTGCCGCAGACGGGAAACAAGGCCGATCTGATTGCGCGCCTCCAGGAGAACGACAAGAAGGCTGCGTCGGACGAGAAGCCTGGTATGTAGTCGCGACTCTGATAGCTTTGCGCCAGCCGAGAGAGCATGGAAGGGCGATCTTCGGCGCGTGCGCAAAGCTTCCCAACGGCATCAGCTTACTAACGCCTCTTCGCTAGCCGAGAAGGAGGACGAAATCACGTATAGCGACGACGAAGCCCCTACTACGGCACCCGTTGTGGCTGCTCCGGCTGCTGAACCTGCCGCGAAAGCTCCCGCCCCTGGAGACGCCCCTGCGCCTGAAGCTGCGACCACCGAGGCGCCTGCCGAGGAGAAGGCCGCTGAGGAGGAGAAGCCCAAGGAGCCCGCGCCCTCCTTCGCCCTGGGTCTGGAATCTACTGCCGCTGACGAGGAAGCCAAGAAGCGCGCCGACCGAGCGAAGCGATTCGGCATCGAGGAGGATGAGGATGCCAAGAAGCGTGCTGACCGCGCCAAACGGTTCGGAATCGACGAGAAGGAACTCGCTTCAGGTCTTGATGCAGCGTTGCCCGAGCGGCCCCTGAAGCGCGGCCGTGATCGCGGCGAGGGCGATGGTAACCGACCCGGCAAGCGACAGAGCCAGGACCGGAGAGGAGGTGCTGGTCGACGAAGAGGAGGACGAGGCGACCGAGGTGGACGACGTGGTCCCGGCCGCGACGGCGCTGGCGATGCGCCCAAGAAGAACCGTGGCGTCATGGATGACCCTACGGAGAAGGCCAAAGCAGAGAAGCGGGCAGCTCGATTTGCCTCGAGCTAGGACTGAAAGAAGACGAACCCGGGTTTTACGGAGAGTCAAGCTAGACGTGTTGCAATGATGGACGATCGAAAGGTTATTTGGATGGGAAGTTTATCGTACGTGTAAATTATTATCGCGAAGCGCAAAGAAAGGAGGAAAATCAAGAGGAATCGGCGTTGCGGCGGCTCAAACAACTTGGCATCTCTAGACTTCAAATTTGCGGCCGTGTGAAGCTGTGTGTACGGATATCGAATTAGTAGTTGTATATTCGAGACAAGTGCAATTGTTCGCTTCTCTTTGAGGCGCGTTTAAGGGTAGCTACGGGGTTTTTGCTTCAGACAAGGTCAGTCACCAGTCTCTCGAGGATGAGCGCATACTTACAACAAGGAGCATCAACATACCCTGTATCAGAAGGACATTGGAAGGAGATCGAGCGAGACAAACACCTCAGTTCTTTCCATCGGGGGTTCAGGAGCGTTCTCGTCATGCTGGGAACCAAGAGAGATCAGGAAACAAACAAACACTCCTGACAGAGAGCGACTTCGCCTCTGTCACAGCGATCTGACATTAAGGATGTGATCGATGGGTGATCAATTTCTCCTGCAATATCCGAGTCCCCCGATGAAGTCGATCAAGGGCGTCATCATCTCCGTTCAAATTGAATGGCCCCCAAACAACAACACAGGGCTGCATCGTGAGAGCTGAAGTATATCCAGCTGGGAATTAAGGATGGTCGTCACCCAACCACCGTCACCTTGGCGTCAGACAGGGCCAAATCTGGCCGCGGCCAAGTCCACTCGTGACTCAATCTAGATGCATCACGGCCGTTTTCGAGACCTTCAGCCCGGGTGACGACCAAGTTCGGGACGGGGAACCTGCCCAACAGGGCAATGGCGATACACGCTATTCCGCCGCTGCCCTAATGTCATTCCGTCTCCTAGTGTCCGTCTGCTTTCTTTTGCTAGAAGCCACGGGGAATGTGAGGCGGACGCCGACGCTACGAGGCGTTGAGAGGACTCCAGGATCGCCCAGCGGTCCAACCAGGATGAGGGTTAGCATCACGATAACAAGACGGATTGTCTTGCTGCTCGACTCGTACGAACGGAGCACCACCATCTGAGACGAGTTGGCTAGCCGATTATTTAGCGATGGCATTGAACAACCAATGTGAACAGTCATTCGCCGCCGACCAACTCGACCGACGGCTTAGCGGAAGCTGAGATGGGCCTTCAGCCGGGCATCGGACGCCTCTGTTAGTGTTCGGGGTTAGCCATATTGATAGCAGAGCCGTAGGCAAGCCCTATCATCGCGTAAGGGGCAACTCTGAACTGTTTCTCCACGATATTGAGAGGCAGATGGGCTCGGTGAATGGTCCAGACTCTATGACATAGCCATCGCCAGTCATCTTGCAGAGGCTTGGTTTTGGGTCAGCGGCCGCCCTCCTCTCGTCCCAGCTTTCCGGAGGCAGAGCACGCGATGGCCTACCGAGTCCTCTTCTCCTCGACCAACGACAGACGCAAGCCCGCGGCTCCTGACCAAGTGTCTCGAGGGGCGCAGGACCAGCGCGCTAATCCCGCATTCTCAGAGGTCAGAGCATCCGCCGACGCCGCCAGCCACACTCGCAGTCTGGAACGATGCGCCAAGCTCCGGAACGTGCCCTCGAGACCTTGTGTCAGTGGTCAGAGCCGATGGAAAGCTCCCGAGAGAAAGGAACGGTCACAGAGTGGACGAGAGGAGTCCGATCCTGAGAGACATGAGTCGTCACGTTACTTGAGGTGATGCCCGTCAAGTCTCAGTCGACAGCCAATGAAATGTCTAAGAACCCCTGCTCTCAACACCCAGACCCCTGTCATCGAGCATTGAGGCGGCTAATTGGAGCGGCGACTGGAATTGGCGACTCAGTGTTTCTAACTTGAGTCCCCTGTTGTTGAGCGAGTTAGTTCGTCGTCCATCACGAGCCGGTTCATCAAGGAAAATCAGCTTGCGCGTGGCCAGCTGGAGATTGATGCGTTGGCAGTGAGACAAGGCAGAGAGCAGCGATGTCTGCCTCTCACCGCTCGCAAAGTATCGAGTACTTGGATCTTGAATTCGAGTGACTTGCAGGGGTCTGCCTGGGATCTTCGATTCGCTCGGCACAGCGTCAGCCACAGTAGACCAAGCCGTCGGAGAGACTAGAGCGTTTGACGGGGTTTCCAGCCACGCAGAGACTGCCACGTCAGTTGGGCACCAGCCTCACTTCAAGCCATACTGTGGCCATCTTATAGAAAACTGTGGCCCAGCGTGGCGAAGCGCTGCGGGATGCCTCCTCCCCTCCACAATGGGAATTGAGTCCGGGCCATCAGACTCTTAGAGGGCGATCCAAAGGCCGGTTTCTCGACCAAGACGACCAAGCATTTGCTAGACGCGGGTCAGCACATTAAGTTGCCACGAAAAAAACCTGCAAGTTTCAGCTCGACTTGCACGGGAGCTTGTCAGGGCCGCAGCGGGCCTTGCCGCTCAATGGCCAAAGTCTGTTTTCGCGTGGGTTGACGTCGTCGCTCAAGGTCAAGTCAGGTGAAGCGGCTCGCGACAGCGGCGAATCGGCCTCGTGACGACCTACCTGGCCAAGGTCAGTCTCCGGATGACGTCGCATTCGCCCGACGCCGTAATGCCGCTCACCGAGACATGCGCACACAAGTCCCGGAGGATTCCCAGGATCTCAAGGCGGATTTTCTATTTCGGTCACATGCGGCTCGTCCGGGCATGCATCGCAATCCAGGCCGCTGGAAACTCCGGGGAGCGAGCAGAACCAGGTCCAGCACGCCGCTCTGCCCGTGATCATCGCTCGCATCGCATCTTGAAACCAACGATCCAGACAATTGCAGCCTTTGGTCGATTACGTGTGATGGTTCTCTCCTGTGGCGAGGTGTCCCCAGAAGGCCTTCCAAAAGGCCACAGCCCAGCAATGCCGTTGCGAGCCATCTCGGACGCTGTCCGGTGTTGGGTTGATACAATCGCACACGCCCTGCCTGCAGTCAGGTCTGACTAAAGGAATCGCATAGATAACCCCTATCTATCTGATAGTCCGGATCCACGTAAGCGAGGGAGATGGAATTCGCATTGCCATGGCGAGAGGAGGCGGAATTCCCGAGCGAGGATTGGCGGCAGAAAGATGGGATGAAGTTGGAGATGGAGAGAGATTGAACGCCCGCCGACAAGCCCCCCATCAGCCCTCATCTAGCAGGCAGCCCCCGAAGCACCAAATGGGAAAGAATGCCCCTCAGCCGATGGATGGCGCTTGGACATTGAAACGAAGGCAGGGGTTTCATTGGAAGAAAATCACTGAGATATGGCCAATGAGAGCCCGCGAAGACCCTACCGGACGGCCAATTCCAGGCAGGAGGGGGCGCTTTCAAGGTGGAAAGAGCGAATGGGAAGTAGAGGAACGAAATGGCAGGCGCGCCCAGGAGACGAGAGACGCCTCAGAGACACAGGAAATTCCAGAAGCCCCCTCTCTCGGTCTGCACTTTGCTGCTCTAGAGCCTGTGATATCGCCCAGTGTCCTCCGTTTCCGCACACACTCGCACCACACACCCTCGGGGACACGGGAAGGGCATCCGCCAGAGACGAGGCGGTTTCACGATGGCTAGATTTGCGCCATGGCTTGGGGACAATGGTGCTGTGCCCTCCCACTTACAGCATGTGTGTAAGCGTCACGACATGCGAGTGTTGGGACTGATGTACAGCGCAGATCCAGCAGACTCGACGGCGCACTCGAGCTGGACCAACAAACAGGGCGAACGGCCTCCAACACTAATGTCAGCCAGCTGCACGCTGCAAGTGCTCGAGATCGTGTGCAGCAGCGGGCCATACGTGGCCATTGGCGGGCGCCGTACGACGATGGCCAGCAGATCGGGAGCAACTTCTAGACTCCAACACCATATGAGCCGTGGCGCCGATGGCGGGTTGCATCTCTGAGCCTGGAACGATGTCGCCGCTGAGCCCATTAAGGGTCGGGTTCTGAGCTATAGGAGCTATGGCCAAGCACGAGAATATCGAGTCCTCGAAGCTCGACAAACGGCACTTTCGGTGGCGGAGACACTAGAGGGCCAACGACTGATGCAAAACCTGGCATCGCAGACCTGACTGGGCGCGGGCCAGACTCGACGACTGATGCCGCTCCACCGCTGGTTGACACCTTCTCCCCACGACAGTCCAGCATCTCGCCAGATTCAGAAGTCCGTGTGGTTGCAACGCTACGCGACCAAGCGATCAAGCGCCGGCACTGGAGGAGCAGGGCGTGGGCACGCTCTCGGCTGGGGGAACCCTGGTGACAAGAGGTGAGACATGCAGAGACACACACCCTAGATCGACCTCTCGGAGCCTCGAGAGTGAGACACGCACGCGGTCTTGTCTAGGACATGCAGACGCTGCAACGACGTCGCTGAAGAGCTGCGAGGTTGGAGGCCCTGGCCGTCCCCAGCGTCTGCTGCCCCTGCGAGGCTCGCTGTTCAACAGACGATTACCGCCCGCGAACAGGTGAGCGGCCAGCAGCAGAATCGTCCCAGGCCCTCTCGAGCTTCTCGCCAGCAGCGCCGCTCAGTTCACCACTCTGGCTGGCACTTAGCCCACTCCATCCTGGCGTCGACCTCGAAAAGACGCACAGCTCGGGACTCTCCCAATCAGTCATCTCGACAGACAGAGAGTCCTGCACATCCTCGCGCCCGCCCCCTCTTCTTCGCGCATAGCGCACTGCTGATATCCCCCCCAACACCCGTCACGCCCATCAGCGAGCGCGCTATCTCGACCAAGGCTAAGCTGGCTGGCTAAGCTGGCTAACACAACGCCCCGGCCATCGGCCCATCCCTCCCATGGCCCACTGCGAACGGCTCAGTCCAAGGACCACACAAGAACCGTCGTTGATCCTCCACAGCGGAAGAGCGAGCCCCGCCAGAGGGTCTTCCCCCCAAGTCCCATGAGGCCAACGTCGAGTGAGCGTTCAACCGTCGGGTGGGCGAGGCGGGAGGGCCAGGGCCAGTGTGGGCATGGCTCGTCTTGCTCTCAAAAGTGCGCGTAAATCCCTGCGGGGGGCCGATGCCCAATGGCAGCGGCAATGCGCCTCGAGAGAGCTCCCATAGGGCGACGCCGTATGCAGCTTCAAGGGCCCTGCTCCAAGCGCAGCGCGGCGCAGTTCTGCTCACAGCAACGGGCTCGCTGCGCGTTCCCACTTGGACGCCTCGCTGGCCAACAAGGGGGAGTGACTCAAGCTCGCCCACGGCCGCCAAATCCCAATGTCGTCGTCGATCGGTCGGCGACTCCACGACGACACCTGACGCCGCCTCGATATGCAGAATGCAAGCCAGGCCAGGCCATGCCGGCCAAGCCAGGCGAGAGATACAGGGGTCAGACGCCACAGTCAAAATATAGCAACCCTCCGATGTACCCTCGTCCTGTCACCCAGGTACTCGTGTACCGGCCGACATCGTCCACTCACGTCTATGTGCCAGAACGTTGACGGCCACCTAAATACTATGGCCCCCGTCGCTTCTCTCGGCGCTCCCCGCTATCGTATCTCTCCTCTCTTGCTCTCTTGACCCGTCCCTCTGCCATATACTCTGTCCTTCGCCACGAAGATCCTGTTTTCCTTCTTGTTCTGCCTACATTTGTCTGTTGCCCCCCGCCTCCCCCAGCTTCGCCATCATCCCAGGACCGTGTGCGACCTTTAATTCCATCGTACCAAGCTGTCGGACTCCGGGCGAGAAAACGGCATCATCCCATCACCAACAAAGATTGTTAAACGCGGTCCTCTCCCACCCACCACACCCTCTCGTCAGCCCCCCCCGGGTCACCTAATACTCGACGACAACCGCGGAGCGGATTTAGTCACCAACCATCTCGTTCACGCTCCTCCACACTAATACTACCCTGTTTCGTCCCTCTGCGCCTCGACATCTCCAGGTTACTTTCTTTTTTTTGTCTGCTTCTTTCTCCTGTTCTCTTTTTCTCTTCGCTCACGATAATCTTGTGCTGTCCTGGTACAGCTCAAGCGTGTCCCTTAATACTGTTACTCTGTAACTATCGTCTTTGCTTCTCATAGCACTGATCTTGGATTTCCTTATTGTTCTTGGACCATATTCTCGGCATCGTCGTTGTTCGGGTCAGGATAATTAACAGAGTCTCTGTCAGGTAGTTCTCGCATCGACCTCCCCCCCTTCCCGCCCCGCTGATCTTGTGCTAGAACATTGGATCCTCCTCTCCTGGTGAATCATGAGAGTTTGAAAGTTGCGAAGGAATGTTGGATGCATCATCGAGATTTCTCAAGGTCGGAAGAGTATGGCTACCCTCAGGTCAGGGCCTGGACTACCATCCAGGCCTAATGAAGGGGTCAGGTCGAGGAAACTACCACAGCCCAATCCATTGCTAAGTCCACCGAAAGTATCATCGCGAACAGGGAGGCAGGTACCGGAAAGCATGAGGGCGACATCGAGCACAATTCTCCAGCCAAGGACAGCCAGCCGAGTTCCTCAGCCCTCAACTCGACTTCCATCTGCGCCTCAGTCGACAAGACCAACCCCTGGTTACCAAATGCAACCACGAGCCACCTCAAGCACCGCTCCATCTGCTCGCCCACGAGCAAGTTCGCGAGGTGGTTCGGGATCGTCTTCATCCGGACGTTCCGTCGAAGGCACCCTGAGGCCTGCGCCTAACGTTTTGAGGAGGAAGAAGTCGTCCCTATCAAACGAAGCTGCCACCTCGCGCAACAATTCTTCGCGCACAAGCTCGTCTTCATCTATTCCTCGATCAAGAGCTTCTTTGGATGCTCCGCTAGGAATTCATCTTGACCGAGGCATCACCGACAGTCCTGCAGAGATCAAAGTCGCAGAGGTGATGGAGATCCAGAAACCGCCTGTCCAAACGCCCGTCATCTACCCCGAGCTGGACCGCTACCGGAACACTCGTCGACCCTCCAATACATCGGAGACAGAGTTTGAGGTCCCCTTTCGGATAGCAACGCACGATCTTCCTCCTCCTACTCCTGCGAGCATCCTATTCTCAGGAACAAGCGGGAGTCCCTCAACTCGCTTTTCCGAATCACCGGGGCCAGGACCCTATAGCCGCGACACTACGCCAACCTCCATCTGCTCACAATCTCCGGGGCTAATTGTGCCCTTTCGATTGAACCAGTCTAAGATGCGCCTGAACACTCCTCCTGAGACGCGACCTCCCGTTACTAGGCGTAGGGCAGGAAGCTTCCCGAATGAGGTGGAATCTAGCAGTGTTGACCCTCACGGCTTGGCTGCCGTTCGAGAGTCCCTTAATTCATCTTCTTCGAACTCTACCGTTCGCGAATTGGAACGCAGCACCAAAGAGAGGAAGACGAGACGTCTTCCTCCACCGCCTCCCAGTCCCCCACCTCGGAAATCATCCCAGAATTTCAGGACAAGCTCCGAAGAGGTCTCCCCCCTCAAGCCGGCGCGAAAAGTCTCGCGACCAACAAATGCATCTGCGCCCCTGGAGCCCACCATCAAATCACCTCAAGCCACGACTAGTCTC
This sequence comes from Xenoacremonium recifei, assembly GCA_012184525.1. Lineage (NCBI taxonomy): Eukaryota > Fungi > Ascomycota > Sordariomycetes > Hypocreales > Nectriaceae > Xenoacremonium > Xenoacremonium recifei. The sequence continues at coordinate 54,232 of WOFQ01000071.1, forward strand.
TCCCCCAGGGCCACACCGCCATCTCGACCTAGTCGCGATGGCACCCCTGACATTCACTCACAACTCTTCGGTCCGTTGCCAATCATTCATAGCAACTTGTCAACCCAATCCCTCCCTTATGAGAGACGTGGCAGTGAACCGACTATTCAGGGCGCTCTGCAGAGGACCAGCAATCAGTTGTCCCAGGCCGACCGAAATGCTTCCACCTCACGGTTACCTCTGGGCGACGCCTCCTCGGTCCCCAAGGCTGCCCCTAGCAATGATCAGAGGAAGGTTACTGCCAAGACAGAACTGCCGCGACCAGCCCGCACTCCCAGTCCCATTGTTACAAGCACAAGCACCTTCAATACCCGGTTCCCCTTCTTCGGTCGGAAGAAGGCAACTGGTGAATCAACCTCAACTGAAAAGAAAGACAAAGAGAAGAAGAAGGTGATTCGAAAAGGGCCAACAGCCGGTACTGGACATGAAGGTTATGGGAGGCTGGGCGCTGTTCGCAGGCGCAGCGGCAGTGCCCCTCGTCCATCTCCCGGAAACCAATCTTCCCAAGAGAGCCTTGCAAGCCACGATGCATTCCTTGCCGAGCGGATGAATCCCGTCATCATCGCTGGCGGCGAGATTATTGAAAACCGGAACACTAGCTCAGAAATGGAGAGAACCGAGAGCTCACAGAGTCTCGCGTCTGACCAGCCAAGAGCCAGCTCTGAGTCGTCTTCGAACGCTCGAACTACGTTATGGCCTTCTGCTATGGCACGAACTCCGCATCCTGGACCGAGGTCTCGTAGGCCATCTGACAGTGACTCGGAAGGTGTCACAATGAAATCGACACTGGCCTACCGAAGATCAGTTCAGCGGTTGAGATCTTCTCCTGAGAATCCCCTGAGACTCCCACACCCGATTAATACCTCCGGCACTACTTCATCGCCGATGACAAGTTTTGACACAAGTATCATGTCGGATGATTCTCACTTTGAACTCCAACGAGAGATCTCGCGGGAAGCAAATCCTGTTCAGCCTGCACCAAAGAAGTTGGTTAAGAGATCCAGATCTCCTCGAAAATGGAATCTCTTCGGCCGTTCCCAGCCTCAACCAACATCAAAGAAGAGCGACAAGGTCACAGCCACTGTCACCATCAAGCCTCCAGAGAAAAAGCCCATGGCATTTTACATGATGGACTCTTCCGAGCAAGATGATAGTGAGCCCATGGATGTGCAGGAGGTCCTTAGGAGGGCCAATGTCTTTGGAAGCTCTCCGAACCTTGCAGCGACTCCCGAGAGGCAAGCTCAGAGCCCGCTGACTCCGGAGGTGCCATCCCCAGCAAAGAAGACCGCTCCTCAGTTGGCACCACCCACCCGCCAGGCGATTCCGGCTACCAATGTCCCTCGTCCCAAGGTTACCACCAATCCTCGGACGAATGAGAAGCCTAAACCTGCGACTCCCGCCACGGCCACACTCAGTTCAGGAAGACCTAGCAGGCTTCCGCAGGTTGGCAGAATACCGAAAGTCGTCAGCAATCGACCTGAGCATGTCTCCCCCAAAAGCTTTTCTCGTCCGTTTAGGGCAAGTTTGCAGCTGGCCCCGCGTACTCCGGAGGTTTACGATGAGGCATCTATTGCAAAGGGGCCTACTCCCCCGAAGCCTTCAACTCCTGTTCCCGACCTGACGACGGAGGGCTCAACCCTCGGAAGTGGGACAAACGTCTCACCTTCTCGTGGATCTAACCGAGGCCCATCATTCGATCTCGCCCATCATGGCAAGGAGTTTCTTGCCTTTTCTCCTCGCAAGGACTCATCCGATGGGACAATTGGTACATCAAGTTCCAGCTGCTCCGGTTTATATGCATTCTCTGGATCGACTGCCGTCATTCCTCTGCCAAATGATCCACCTGCTGAGGATGAAATTTGGGACGAGTATAATGATTTGCTTGGAGATGAACACTCAAAGAATGACAACCCGAAAGACCCCGCTTCGGCTTCATCTTCCAAGGGTGTTCCCTTTCACCTGGAGACGTACCACTCTAAACTGGCGAAAGAGAAGCCAATGGAGTCTCCAACGATCATGGTCGATGATCGGAAAGCTTCAACCATTTCCAAGGCGACTACTCGGTCAAGCTCCTACAGTGCTGACATGACGGAGAGGATCCGCAACGCGTTCCAACCCCATCCCAGCCCTTCGTCAAACACGTTCTCTGTCTCCGAGTTTGTGTCTGGTTATGAGAAAAGGAACAAGAGCACAGAACTTTCTCAGAAGCTGAGCTCATCCCGCCGAAGTAGTCACTCATCTCGAAAGGAACGGAACTCGCACTCGAGTTCGACCTCTGATGATGCTTCACCCTTGGCTCAGGTCAACCTCCGTGTCGGCTCTATGACTGTGAGCAAGTGGCTTACCTTTGGACACGTCCTTTTCAGCGATGTCCGACATGACTTGGTGCCAGTGGACGGTTCCCTCAAGAGACACTCGATCCTGGTCCTTGATGGACTTGGTAATGATGATTGGTCTTTTTATGCTGCTGAGACTTATCCGGCAGCGACTTTCTTCAACCTTTCTCCCCGAGCCCCCTTGCCAGCGGATCTTCAGACGTCACCTTCAAGTTTCCCTCTGAGCCCACCGAACCATCACCAGATCCAGTACACTTCTCACGCGGACAAGTTCCCTTTTGCACCGCAAAGTTTCACAGCTTTGGTGTATCGGTTTCCCATCGCGGCGCCAGAGTCGCATTACCGAAACATCCTCACCGAGGCGCGTCGAGTTCTCAAGCCTGGGGGATACATCGAGCTGTCGATCCTTGATGTTGACCTTAATAACATGGGCAACCGCGGGCGTCGGGTAGTCCGTCGACTCAAGGAGAAAATTCATGAAGAATCCCCAGAGACCAACCTGTCTTCAACAGCAGACCTCATTGTCCGCTTGTTGGGCAAGGCCGGCTTCTCGAACATCAAAGCTGCACGCGTTGGAGTTCCTGTGGCCAGCTCTGTCACGCCTTCCAGTGGTACTGAAGACAACGCTAGAAGCATGGGCGAGAGCAAGCCGAAGAAGGACCAACCTAGTCTGTCGGAGATGATGAGTGACAACAGCCCACTTGCAGACGAAGGCATCACCAAAATGGTCAGCCGCGTGGGACGTTGGTGGTATACTCGTTGCTACGAGGGTGCCGCCGGAAACCTGGGCGGCAAAAGCCTTTGGAACGATAGGACGCTGCTCCGAGAATGCGAGGAACTGGGCACAAGCTTGAAACTCATGGTCTGCTGTGCCCGGGCTCCTGATCGTATCACAAGTTTTTGAGGATGCCGTCTTCCCTTTCCAACATGAGGCTTCATCCTTTCCAGGTATACGAAACCCATATTTCCTTTCTCCAATTTCTTACACGTTTTTCTTTTACAAGTGGAGGAAGCATATCATGGGCCTGGAGCATTCAAGAATGAAAAGAAATAAGGCGCGAGCCTTCTGAGGAGCAAGCCTCCTCCAACACATCGCAAGATGTTATGATTCGAGACCGCCAAGCGGTTTATACAGTACGAGCTTGGCCAGGATCGGAACCCCTCACGGGGTCTAAAGCCAACGGCATTATACAAATTACGACCTACTTATTTTAACCCTGCTGTCATTCGCACAGCTGCGCGGGGCTAGCGACAGCGTTTGATTCTTGTTTTGGCGTTTTCGTTTCGTTGCCGCTGGGCGGAAGACCAGCTGCTGGATGCATTGGTATTATATCACGACAAACATGGAATTTTGCAAGGGGGCACGGGCAGTGCCTGGAGCTAATGGGATACACAATAGGGGCGCAATGCTGGCCATTGCACTTCTCTTCCCGCCTGGTCTCTTCACATGGTTACAGAGTGAGGAGGGCGTCTTGAGAGGAGTGCAGTGGGAGGAGGAGGATCATGATAATGACTTCAACGGGGACGACTTGGATGACGATATGAAACCATGGAGCAATTTGATGCATGTGCATAGATACCCACCTGTCTTTGGACAGTAAAATTGAATAGCAAGCAAGCGGCATTTGATTGTTCAACGTTTTAGTTCGTAATATTTTAAGTGACATAGTGAAACCCAAAAGCCTTTAGCAATCGTGGCCTTTTATTCTAATTCTACATAGTGTTGTACAAAAGGTTTGTTGTAGTTTACAAGAGTATATCACTGTACCCTCAAAGTTTCGAAGACGGCTCTTCTAGGCCTTCACTCGAAGGGTCAGCATCCTCAACCTCAGAGGCTACCTCTTCGGCTTCTTCTGTTGCTTCAGCGATCTCCTCGATGGGCCATCTCCTGCATACAGCAACAAAGCCACCCCCAGAAACCTTCTCCCCGACCCTGGGCCGCATGACTTGCACAACCCTGCCCTCGCCCTGGTCCGCCCTAGGCACAACCGTCTTGACATCCCACTCCTTGCCGCCGCCATTCTCTCGCACGCCATCAGCAGTGGTCGACACAGGCAGCTCTATCACTCGCTCTAAGCGGATCGGTTGTCGCGTGCGAATGGCCCATGCCTGGAAGTCGCCGATCTGACTGATGGAAGGGTTGAAGATAATGAGCTGGCCATTAGGACGCAAGGCTCGGATGACGGGATCGGCGTTCTCTTCAGCCCCGGGTAGGTCGAGGATGGCGTGAGAGAGGAAGGGTTCTTGGTCAGCGGCCTCGAGGCGTGTGGTGAGGTACTCGTCGATGGAGCCGACATGGAAGTCGATGTTGGAGAAGTATAACGCACGGCGAAAGTTGCGGATGAGCTTGTGGGCGGCACGCGAATGTTTGGTGTTGCGGTCGAGCGTGTGAAGGACGGCGCGGCGGGATGACAGATATGTTTCGTAGGCAGCCAGGTCCTCCTCTGAGAGCTCGAGGCCGAAGCTATCGCGCCGGTAGGGAGCCTCCACGAGGGCCTTGCGTAGAGACGGAGGAACGGCTGGGTTGGCAGCATGGAGGGCGCGGGAGAGGTGTAGTGTTAGGCTGCCCATGCCTGTGCCGGCCTCGAAGACTTCGAATGGTGGTGTGTCGTCGTCTTCTTCTTCGCCTGGGCGCGGAAGGTTGAGATCGAGGAGCGAGACAATGGTCGTAGCGTCGTGTGGGTATATCTTTATGAAGGTCCGTCAGCTTCACATGGCCTCTTTGCTTGAATGTATGAACTTGGGGAAGAAGCCCTACGGGAGTCGCCATGCGGGCACTGTTGATGATGTAGCTGGCCATGGACGGCGCATGCAGAATCACGCCTCGCCCTTTGTCATCCTTGACAACGTCGAGTATGTTCTTCCCAATGAGGTCGGAGCCCCTGACGGAAGCACCGTAGGAGAGTTTTATGCGCGACTCAGGGCGGAGGGGGGCCGTGAGATGCCATTTTGGCGATCTCTCGCCTCTCTGGCGCAGAAAGAGGACGTCGTTTTCTATCGGCAGATTATGAGCAAGTGAGCACTGACAGAATGAGAGATGCTGCTAGAAACCTTTGACGACGTTTCGTGATGAGGAATAGCAACGTTTTGAGAGCAGCCGGGCTAAAGCCGGTTGAGGGGAGGGGCGCATAGTGGGAGGAATGAGTTGGCGATCGAGGCCGTGATGATGTAAATTTCTTGGTGCATTTGCGCCGGGGATATCTCGGATAACGGCTGCATGAGGGAATGCTGAGCATGCACAGTAGTGGAGGTCGATTTAAGCATAAGATAGTTACGGCGTAAATGGACCACAATCCAGGGGATTGGGAGAGTAGTCATAGATTTGTCATAGATTAATGAATGGGCATGTCTTCAAAGCAAATCGTTTGATTCTAGTAGGTCTGCTAATAAATGCTGTCTAAAGCCAGCACTTTGTAGGAGCTCATCGCACCATCATCGTCCGTTGCGCCTCCTAGTTATTTTGGGTATCGACTTCCGCATCATCGTTCCTTCCTCGCTTCCCTCGCTCAGCTAGCTCCCCGTCTCCTGTCTCGAACGCGCCTTCCCTCTTGGCGAGAAGGACCTGAAGGGATATCTCAGCCCGTCTGACGCCTGATCGAACCTCCCCATTACTCCTCTCCTTCATCATCAACTCCTTGCCCAATATTCAACGTCGAGAGACCAGCCCTATTATACATATACACAATTAAGCATCAGATATATATCCCGTGTTCTTTACCTGTCGGCCTCGACACTCCTTGAACGCCGCTTCGTGAGGAATCAAGTAAAAACACGGCTCAACATGCCCTTCGCATCCTTCCCCTCCCCTAGTCGCCAAACTCCGGGCTCTTTGAGGACGACATAAGAAATGATTGCATCGATAAAAAAACAACTTCTCGCGTACTTCGTGTGAAATTGTGGCCTTGCGGCCCTCGCCCCTGATGAGTCCTGCTCCTGAAAACGCGGGCTTTTTGGTGCTGACAGACAGTAAGTCTGAGCAATCCTGGTTCTAGAAAACCATTTCGACGTGATGCTTAGAAGAAGGACCACTTGTGTGATGGCCCTTGCTGTTGCTGCATTGCAGCAGCCCACGAGTCTTGCGCCTGTTGGGCTTCGGGAACGTGTTCGGGGACGTGTTCCGTCGTATGGAAGTCCTCCTCAAAGTATGGGATGACCCGAACGTTAGCATGCTCCTCAAGGAGCTGCACGCCCGAATCGTACCGTCGCCGACATCGCTTCGTCCAAGGCGATACTTTGATGGGGCTGTGGTAACAGTAGACGTTGGGCCGATTATCTCGAGCCTGGAAGGCAAGATTTGACCTTCGGATATAATTCCAGAGGTCGATCGTCGCTTGCTTCGTATCCTCAGACTGTCGATTCACGACAGACATCATCTGCACGATGGAGTAGCGCAGAGCAATGATATCCGCCTGTCCAGTATTTTGTCGGTTCTCCATCTGTCGCAAAAGAAGTCGAAGTTCGTTAACCATCTTCTCCAAGCGCTCGGGGTTTGATACATTATAGAAAAGGGCCAAATCGATCCAAGTTCGGGCGACATAGGGATGTCGTCTGCCATAGATGGCTTCGAGTTCCTCAGCGATTGTCGGGATGCTTGCCCACAGTAGCTCAGAGACAGTGGTGGCTCCGTGTTTCTGCTGTACTTCATACAAGCAGGTAAAAATCTGTCTCAATGGATGAGACCGTTCAAAATTGGTCGTCGCTAACGCAGCCAGGTATTTGCACAAAGCCGTCATCATCCCAGGATCACCCTTTACCATGCTAAGGAGGAGCTCCTGGATGCCTTGTGGCGAAAGCTTCTTCAGATCAGCCTCGATTTGTTGAAAAGCTCTCATCATCAGGGCTCCGCCTTGGTCTGCATCTTTCATCTCAAGATAGAAATTGGCTTCCACCAACATGTCGCTCGAGCCTGCCCCCCAGATCATGACCGAAGACCACTCAACCTGGGGATCAGTCTCAACCTCGCATTGTCGACAGTGTAGGAAGGCCTTCCGCATGTTGCCAATGACAGTCTCCGAGGCTCGGAGTAGATCTGGTGATCGAAGATAGCCAGGCCCTGGAGGAGGGGTCGGTGTCCGACATCGAATATGAGCCGGGAGGTCGGCAGGTTGTTCGAAATCAATCAAGTCATACTCCGTAACGCCTTTTCGTTTGAGGTACGTGCCAAGATTTACAACTCGTCCGTTTCGGACAAACTCAGACACTTTGCCCTCGGCGTCTCGCTGGAACTTCATCGACAGCAGACGTTTGACCTCTTCTTCAGTGTTGTTCTTGACGAATCCCCATTGGGAGAACCGGGTCTTGTACATTTTCGGCCTGCAAAAAGTCAGCGAAAGATTAGAGCGCAGGGAATCACAAGAGACTTACGTTGCCTGGAAGTTATACTTCTCGGCCATGATAGCCATGACCTCTTTCAAAGGCTTACGCTCCTCAAGATACAACGTTCGGATGGTCGACTTATATGACTCCCAAGCCTCAGCAGGAACCTGTTCCCGTGACGGCCGAGTTCCAGTCTGTGCACGGAGAGACACTGAAGCACGTCTTTCAGCCTGTGACAGATCAGTTATGAGATTCATTAGGGATTCGATGAGCAATAAGACAAACCGGCACAGCAGGCGATGAAGACGCTTGAGACATTCCAGGCGTTGGTGGTGGTTCGAGTTTGACAGGACTAAACACAGGATTCGGCGACATGGACATTTGCGACATTTGCGATCTTGATGCTTGTCTTGATGGTTGTTTGGGTGGAGGTTTTGCCGGAGCCTTGCCTTTCGCCTTGGCTTCGGCATTGAAATCTATTATAAACTGACTTCCCCCATTCATGATGGGCTTGGGGGTCGAGGGAACCGGAGGCTTCGAGAAGCCACCTGAGTGAGAATGTTGATTGGGGTTCTGGAAACCCTGAGACTGGTCGATTATTGGTTTCTGTTCAACCATGGGTTTTGGGTTCATCGCAGCCGGAGGTCGCCATATCGAAAAGCCTGGAGTTCCCGGAACAGCTGAGGTTGTTGGGTTGGGGGATGTGATCATTGGAGCTGTCATCGGAGTCGCTATCATCGGGGAAGCCATCATTGGAGTCGACACCATCGGGCTGGTCACTCTATTATGATTGTTCGCCATGAAGTTGTCCAGGCTTCCAAACTGAGTCGACGCGGAACCGACGATCGGACTAGAAACTCGAGAATTATCGGGAAAGCCGCCAAAGGACATAGGAGGCGGGCTTGCTATCGGGCTCGTCATGCGGGATGGATCGCCCAGCAGGTCGTAGTTGGGTTCGTGTTCGTTCGGACTGCCGAGGGGGGTTGTGATGCTGGGACCAGCGACATTGAAGCTGCCAAACGGCGACGAGACTGGCTGGCTCAGATTCATCTGGTTTGACATCTGATTTGACATCTGGTTTGACACAACGTTTGATGGTCGCGGGGGAAGCTGTGGAACAAAGCCCTTGTTCTCGAAGTGCGCAACCAACCGACCAACCCCGCCACCAGCCTGTTGTTGCTGCTGCTGCTGTTGTTGTTGCTGGGGAACGCCGAAGCTCTCGTGTTGCACATTGCCTTGCGGAAAACCATAGCGCTGTGTCGGAATCGTGGACGGGGACGGCGTCGGTGCCCAGTCCATGCCGCCTGAGGATGAGAAAGACGGCCTATGGCCATAGGGCGACTGCGACATGTCGTTCGAGGACGATGCGCCCGCCGTGTTGATGCCAAACTTCGGCCAGGCATTTTGGCTGGAGAAGCCATAAGGGTCGTCCCCATCCGGACCGGGAGCACGAGGCTGGCCGACTGGGTGTTGATTGAACATGACGCCAGGGAGCCCAAGCCAAGCCGACTGAGAGGAGGCTCCGTCGGCTGGCTGGCTGGAAGTCAGTCAGTGACGGACTCGAGGGGCGAATCGAGTCGAAAGCCTCGGCTTGGGGGGGAACCTCAGTCGCCAATGCGAGGATTCATCACTCTCGCTCGTAGAGTGGCGAGCGCGAAGGGTGTGCTCAGTCAGGATCAGATGGAGGTCGACGAGGGACGGAAGAGAATGGGGAGCGACAAGCGGGCGAAAGCGCCCATGGTTAGTAGCCAGTGGCGCGTATAAGAAAAGAGGAGAGGAGGCTCGGGAGGGCCTGCCGCAGAACGCCGCAAGAGACGGGAGCCAAGCCAAGAACGATATACCTTACGGTCCTTACCACAGGGCAGCGCCTTGCAGTGCAGCGCAGCGCGGAACGGAACCAGCACAGGAGAGGAGCACGAGCACGAGCGAGTGAGCGAGCGGGAGCAGAACCAGGCCAGGCCAGGACCAGGAGACGACCAGGGACGACCCGAACTCAACTGCAACGGCCAGGGATCAGTTATCGCAATCGTTCCCCAGACTCGGTTTCGACGAAAGATAAAACTGGTGCAATCGAGGCTCCAGTCATGATAGGGCGGCGAATGCGACGGCGACCCATCAGCGAGAGGCGATGCCGCGACGGACGGGCACTGGACGCCAAGTAATGCGCGTGAGAGAGAGCCAGCAAAAGTTCCCTCGCCAAACTTTCCCAGAAAGGCAACCCAATCTACTGGGCTGGACGAGTCGCCAGTCCAGATTGCAGGGCCCGTGGGGTTTGGTTTGGCTCAAGGGAGATAAGGCAGCTTGTTGATGCTCCTCTCTTCAAGAGACTCTTTTCTACTCTTCTACGAGAATTGGTCGAGGAGGCAAGCTCGACAAAGGGGGATCGTGTTGATCAGGGGACAGCCCTCTAGCAGCTGAGTCCAATGAGGCGCCCGTGAGGCCGTCCCAGCAGCAGTGCCGAGACTTGGCATTGAGGAGCGAGCCCCGTCCCGTCCAGTGCTAGTCCTAGGAGGCGGCTGTTGGCCACTCACTGAGAGCTTGAAGGGAGCCCCGGCAGCCGGCTCGTGCAAGCATTCGACCTAAATGGCCCGAAAGAGAAGGTGATATAATGGCCGGAGGCCACCACGGAACCCGGCCTGAACCAATCACGGCTCCCGGATACCGCCCCTGGCCTGGCCCCAGCAGGGAATCTGCCGTGACGGGAGAACATTCCAACGCTGTTCCGTTCATAGCGGGCGTCGACACTGCAGCCCTGGGAAGCGAGGAGACCTGATTGATGGTGATGACGGAGGGAGGGAAGTTTGGGTCGAAGGACGGCACGATACGATATCATGCATCCTCCTCACCTGGGCTCAGCTCTGGGAGATCGCGATTCCAGAAGGATACCGGAGCGTTGACGAGAGTCCCCCGACGCTACGCTGTCTGGCGGCCACCGGCCCTCGCCCAAGATTTGGTTGCTCGGTACACCCGAACGCCTCGCTCGTCATAAGAGGTGGCAGAGCCATCAACGCCTCGCCTCACCGAGGCTTGGCTTGCGAGCTGAGAAAAGCAAAGCGTTATCCCGGGGAGGGCACGAGATCCGCTCCTTGAGAGAGAAATGCGGATGGCAGCTGGGGATGGGCCTGGACGACGAATTACAGAGCAGCTGAAAGGCTCAATCAACTCTTGGTTACCGATGTCTGCTTGAAACATTCGGCCGTGGCGCCGCCACGATTTCGTTTTTCTCCCGCTGAGATCGCTCACTGGGCATGGCGAGGCGACCGCGCGGGGGCGGGAGCACTCCTTATTTGCTGCTGCTTTCTGCAAGGAGAGCATTCTGCATGACGGGATTTTCGCTGCTGAACCGTCAATGGCGTTCACATTCATTGACACAGCCAGCAAATAGTCCGTTGCTTTTGCTCCTCTGCAAAATTTGTAAGTCGATTTGGTTCTGCATCCGGCTGGAAAGCTCGCCATGTGGATCCAGCACGATTCAGTCAGCCAGCGAGCGTCGGCCATCCCCGATACTCCTAACATCGACGACCAGCGGGAAGAGAAAAGTCGATACAGGGCGGGTGAGATGATGTGTGAGCTGACAGGGCACGCTGTAGCGAGAGAGGTGCTGCGCTCTGCAAGCTGCTATCACAAGCCACTACGGAGTACTATGAGCCACAGCTATTCTCGACTTGGGAGTCCTTGCTCCCGCTGGCGCTTCTATGTCACAGCGGAACAGAGGCGGCATGAGAGGGTCCAAGCGCAAATCTCTCGATACCATTCGCAGACTCGGGGATCAAAAGGACGTCAGAACTCGGCCCTTGGGCGAGATCCAGAGAGTGTGCTTCGTCGTTTCACCTAGCAGACGCCGCCTGAGCTTGCAGTGCCATTATCAACTGACCTGCCGGTTCAGTGATGACAAGCAGCGGACAGACCACCGAAGGAGTCTAGATCTCGCATTGATCACCAACATCCAACCAGTGATGAAGTTGGCTTCGCTTCGTTCTGCAGAGGGCTCTCTCGACGGTAAGCTAGCACGGCTCACCAGACGATAGCACAGGGCTGAGGCCTGGCCTGCATGCATAGCATGGCTCTCCCTTCTTCACCATTCCGTCCTTTTCACCCTGGTCAACAGTAAAATGAGGTTGATGATTGTTGTTCACATGTCTTTCCCTCTCCCTTCTCACTATTTCTCTTGCGTAAGATGTTCAAAATTCCGGATCGACTTTCGTTAAGCTCGTCATCAACGCCCTGCATCAAGTCATGGTCACAGGCTCGGTGTTTTCTCTTCATGCATTCATGAGGTCTTCTCCCTGCGGGATGGCATCACGAGGAGACTGGAGCCCGCAGAGCTGAGAGGTCGCCGATTCCGCTGTTTCAGCCCCCCCAATCTCGTTGGTTGATGAAGGAGACCGGTCCCTGCATGGCGCATCGTGGCTGACGGTCCGCATCAGACTTGCCTGCCCGGCTCAGCGCACCTTTCCGCACATCGAATGACGTGTCGCATGAAGAGAGCACTCGTTGAAAGGGGACATGCCACGGCCGGCGGGCATACAGAGCACGCTGCTGAAAATAGATGTGCTGCCTTGGAGTCCTGTGCACGGTGATAGAAGCATCATCGCTCATGGACCCCATGGACCTTGATTTGGCGCGGGGATGCTACAGGTGCTTACTTACTCAGCCTCACCCACCACTACTAGCGAGATACCTGCCCGCTGCAAATACGAATTGGCCCCTCCATCTAGGGTTCGACGCGGATGTTTGGGTTCTATAGCGACCCAGTGCCATTTGGGCAGTTGGATGATTGATAGATCGGCGTAGAAGGCGTGAGATATCTAGTCTTCCATGACTCCCGCCGTCCCCCTCTCGGGAACGGCACATGGAGTTTCTTCTTTAGGGAGCTGGACAACTCTTAGCCAAGAACCATTGCCGATGATGAGGAGGTTCCTTGGCTACACCGCGGCCCGCCATCCCCTCAGCATGGCAAGCTATCCGCTCGATCGTCCTAGCCCAGGGTTTCGGAGCGAAGCCTTAATGATGGAGTTTTTCTAGTTTATGCCTCGGTAATGGCCTTCTTGAACAAGCCTCGCTCCGAGATACGAGTCTCAGCCTTGATGCTTCCAGGCCTTTAGATCTCCGTGCTGGTCCGTGAGGGTCTATTTTGGGTTGATCCGAGGACCTGCACTTTAGATCGTGCAACTTGGATAAGACATACAGCTTGTGACTTCGCAACGCCTTTCTTCTGGACTATAGGTGAGGTGACCTATTACCAGGTAGCTTCGACCTTCGACGCACTATTACCTGTTTCTTCCTGCCAAACCAAAACGTACTTGCCTTATCTCTTTGCAGGACCTGGTTCTCTTGAAAGTTCGAATCCTAGACGACGAGCTATCCTTCACTTCGTTCGGCCGAAACATCCCGTGTACCCAAGTCCTCGAGCAAACGACGACCCTACACCCTGCAGTTCCATACTTGCAACTTCGGACGAGATTGAAAACTTATCAGGGGAGGAACAGATCGGTCACGGCTTTGAAGACTACCTACCTCATGGCATGTGCACAATGCTGGACTTGGCATTGAGCAACCATGTACATGACTTCAATGCCAGCGATACGCTGGCCAAAGGCTTCACTGCAGCAGACACGATTGCCTCAACAATTCTCATGATATTCCTACACAACCCCTGAAAGTAGCATACATCATCCTGCCTGCCCATAGCAAATCCCACCGTCCAACCCGGACCCGAAACCCATCCCTCGCAGAGAAAGACAAACAAAAGAAGAACATAACAGTAGCGAGTGGGATATAACACCAGTTCTATCCATTTTGGTATACCTCTCTACCCAGGCCTACGCATGATATAATAATTGCTGCTCCAAAACGAGCAGAAACCCAATGAAGAAAACTACACGAAGCAGACAAAATGGCAGTAGTGATATCAGTAGTAATGTGTCAAGACATCCCTTTCCGAAAAGAAGCAAAAGTCCCCCCTCTTTCATGACCTTGGGAAGTCGTATTCGATGGGAATATCTAAAACGTGTGGTTGCATTGAGGGAGTCGAGAATATGTCTTTGTCGAAGTAGACTTGTATGTAGTATAGTCTGTCGAGATTCTCCATATAATGATGCGGAATCTTGAGTCGTCTCAATGTGTGTAAAGTCTCCGTTCAAGTCTCTCTTTGGAGGCCTCAGAACGTTTGGCAATGCTCTTAATGCATTGGGAGAAGAAATAGTTTCCCGCTGGCGAGGTATGAATCGAATGAAGCAAATGTGAAAGCCAGCCGTGGTCGCATAATCCCCAAAGGGGCTAATTGTTGGAAAGAATTAACAAAAGAAGTCCAACAGAGAGAAGGGGTATGGTGACAGTTGTGTTTTTAGGACACCTCTTGGCCTTCAGCCTCTTCTCTGAAGCGCAGGCCACCATCGATCGTCATGGCGTCAGCAACCCAAGGCTGCTTGACGACCTTCTCGACGCTCCAACGGCTCCGCGCGCGCTTAAGAAGACCCTCGGTGATCTCCATGGCACCGAAAAGCCCCTGTTCCTTGAACTTAGCCTCGTCGCCCTCGTGGTCTCCATCGTCGCCGGCATATTCAACCCACCGCCACTCGACTCTGGCGATTCGGTGGCTGGTGCGAGATCGCATTCGGTGGGCGTCACTCATGCCGGGATGGGGATCAAAGGGCAGACGAGCTTCAAGGAGAGCGTAGAGGAGAACGCCAAGGGACCAGGCGTCCGTGGCACGTCCATCATAGGGCTGGCCCATGATAACTTCGGGGGCGGCATAGTCGTCTGAGCCACAACGAGTCTCCAGCTTCTCGTCATCGGCAATGCGGCGAGAGAGACCAAGATCGGTCAGGGTGATGACAGAATAGGGGTACGTTGTCCAGTCCGTGGAGGGGTCAGCCAATTCGTTGGCCGTGAGATTTACAAGCACGTCTGGATTTGTCAGTCCCAGGTTACAAAAAATGGAGGCTAGGGCACCTACTCTCGAGCTTGATATCTCGGTGGACGATCCTCCTTTCATGGAGATAGCTTACGGCCCCGATTAGTTCAGAGAAGATCCTCCTTAACAGAGGCGGTTTGAGGACGTCGCGATGTGCTGTTGCGACGTCAAACAGATCACCTCCCGGGCAATAGCTTAACACTAGGATAGCTCTCGTTGGTTCGATACTCCAGGCCTTGAGATCAACCAACGACGGGTGATGGATGGTTTGCATGATCTCTAGCTCGCGTTTCAAGCTCATTTCGACACGCTCTTCGCTGGCGCCGCCTCGAGGTCCATGTTCACAGACCTTGACGGCAACAAGAGTCTTACGTTCCAGAGCTAGCTCCGGCTTGGGAGTTAATAGACCTGACTCGGCCTCCGGTGCGTCATCTTCGACGTCCGTCTGGCTCGTTGCAAGCATGACTCTGCTAAAGGTACCCTGGCCAAGGAGGCGGATAGCCCTCCACCGTCTTCGCTTCCGGTCCTGTCGGCCGTGGGCTTCGAAGAACTCAGCCCGCGAGCTCTTGGGCCGGCTTGATCCATCGGCCGAGTCCCGGGAGGATTCACTCGGAGGCGGGGTGGGGGGTTCGGTAACAGAGGGTGTCAGGCCCCGAGACTCGGCATAATTTAGTTCCCTCCGCATATGCGCTTCTAGGGGTGCCTCGGAGAGATCTATCTTTGCATGGGATCCTGACACGGTGATTTGCCTCTTTGGGACGCCTGCCGGCTCTGGGATATACTCGCTAGTACTTCGATGTCGACCGTGGGTTCCATGGTGTGCTGATTGCGCGGAAGGAGTTTCTCCAGGTTCGAGAGAAGTGTACATCTTGCGCTTTGGGCCATGCGCAAGGGCGGCATCGATGGACTCGCCAGTACTCGACACCAAGACGGATTGCTCTCCAGATAGCCTCGACCGAGACTGCGGGGGTGACGCGGACCCTGTGCTGAGCCTCTTCCAGGGCCCTGGAGAATCGCCTGACATCAGTGGACTTGGCAGAGGCGTAACCTCGCCCATAGCAGAGATGATGGGGCTCGGGACGACACTGCTGGTGCCGCTGGCAGAGCCGATGCTATTAGCTAGAGCGGTCTTGAGACTCGGCGTCCTCGATATGGGACGAAGGCTGCCGGTCGATGATTTATGATTCAAAGATGCGAGAGCAGCGCGGGGATTAGAAAATGCGTTGCCGTTGTTGTTGAACGACTCGCGACGGACAGGCGTCACAGGAGTCGTGGTGAAATCAGTCGTGATGCGCAACCCGCCTACAGGGCTGGAGGCAACTCGATCGCTTCCGAGAGTATGTTTGTCCGGAGCAAGCAGGGAGTCATGGTGGGGAGGGAGCTCGTCGTGTTGCGGCGGAGGAGAAGGTGCTATCGTGTGGGAGCGAAAGTGGACAAGAGGCGACGGCGATACAGAGGAGGAAGAGGATGTCCTGGGAAGGTGTGCGTCGGCATCATTGGCAATTGAAGATGAGGAAGCTGTCGTTTGCGATACGCGAGGGCGAAGGTCGAGGCCGAGGCCGAGGCCAGAGTCTTGGTCGAGACTCACAGATCGGGGTGCATCGTTGAGGGAAACGGCCGTTGGAGTCCGGGGAGCGTGGGGGCTGGACATGACTGTCGCAGGAGGCGTCGAGGGCAGCGAATGGGTGAAGCTGAGGCTATACAGAGTCAGCGGCAAGCCATGCCAATGCCAGATGTCGCTCTCGGTTATCGCAGGAGTGGGGGCTGGCGGGAGACAAGATTGGGTGCCTATCTTGACTACCGACGGCAGCTTTATCAATTCAACGAACGTACCTTGGCCGCAGGGGAGAAGAGGAACCGTAGGCAAAGACGAGATGCAGGGAGACGGCGGGGGCGGGGAGGCACAGGAGAGGAAGGAAAGGTTGAAGCTGGACAATTCCTCTATAACGAGGTCATGAGGCCAGAATCGATTGTCTGCGATGTTCCGGGAGCAGCTTAGGGCGGTGGTGGTCGTCCTCGGCGACGCTCCGGGGCGAAGACGTGACGAGGCGAGGCGAGGCGAGGGAAGAGTCGAGGTCGAGGTCGGGATGGACGAGGTTCGGCGGACGAAGCGACGGCGCGGAAAAACCGGGGCGGCGGAGGAGGTACCTGGCGGAAGCACTGCGTCGCAGGTATTCTGCAGGTACCGTCCAGTCACTGCTGCGTTGAGGTCGAGAGTTTGCGACTATCCCGAGTCAGAAGAGACTGCTGCTGGAGAAGACGGGGGCAGCAGGGCGCGATGGAAAGGGATCAGCGGCAATCGAGGAATGCTGGCCTAGCCAGCGACGGGGCCAGCGTGAAATTGGGCATTTAATCGTCGTGGCGTGTCCGTCGGACGGTTTAGCAGCGTATAGGGCACCACTTAGTTGAGTCAACCGTCACTCGCTTTGCACGGCCAAGGGGTTGCGTAGGTATTACTGAAGGTCTCGCTCAGATCAGTCATAACATGCGAAGGTCTAGTCGCTGATGCACGGCCAGGTGATCAATCGATCAAGCAACGATGCGGTGGAGATGGTGGTTACGTTGCACTGTAGCCCTATTTCAGGAAGGCATCTATAGGTAGTCTCGCAGGCCCCAGACTAAAAATAAGATTATTCTTGATAAAGGTGCGGGAGAAATAACGAGTCCATGGCCATTGAAGAGGATGCAAGAGGAGAGAAGAGAAGTCGAGGAAGAAAACGAAGCTGGGCAATAAAATCGCGAGCACAGGCAGGTACCTCCATGGGACTTGCCTCTACAAGTCGATCGCGATGGCTGCGAGGTAACGTGCTCTCGCTGGTTACACTGCGTCGCTGAAATTTCCCCTCATTTCAAGTCTGGAACCTCCCACAAGACCGGACATCGTGAACTGACCACCACCTCTTCGGAAAGCTTCGAGGCCAGTCAATGACCAGCTCAATCAGCCACGGCGCTGCTTGCTCCTTGCCCTGCAGAATCTGGGACGCCGCGAATCTCCCTGCAGCTGCTGAGACACACAGGACGGCAGCTCCAAGCTCTGGATCGTGACGCTTCGACTCGACCCGACCAACCAACCAACAACCGAGAAGCCGGGGGCAGCATAGGGGAGCAAGCAACTTGCTTGCGTTACCCTGCTTTGCCGTGCATTGCCATACGTATGCGAGGGGATCTGCTTCTGCGGCAGCTCCTGCGGCACAGCTCTCCGCGACAGCTCCCGTTCCAGCACCAGCCAATGTGCGTCCACCGGATCATCACCTGGCCCAATCGTCAAAATCTAGAAGCTTCAGCGGTTTGTTCAGTCTAGTCCAGCTTGGACCCAAGCGGAGCTCCTCATCAAAGTCGACGGCCAACGGGCCACGGATAGGGGGCTGCTACTCACTGTAGCGCCTCGGCGCCGACTACACCCGTGGCCAGCCAGACCTCTGAAAGACCATCGGGTTCGAGCTGCCCGCAACCGGCGATGGAGCGCTCTTTATGCTCCCCCGCGGCGCTGTGACTCGCCGACCGGCCGACCGTATCGGCACCCAACGGCCCCAAGTCCCCCGCGATTGCTGCCCGCTTCCGGCATCTCTGCCCCCGAAGCGCCGTTCCGTCACGCCGTTTGCGGGCTCGATCAAGAGCATCAGGTTTCCAGGTTTTCGCCCACTCTCAGGCCGGCCCCCTGCAATTTACCGCCGGATCCATTGCATCACCATCGTCATCGCCCTCACCACCCTCACGCCCGTCCATCCCCCTCCCAGGAACGAATTCCCAAAGGCCCTCCTCCTCCTCATCCTTTCGCCAGGCCACATGGTGCATGCAGCATCGCCATTGGCCGCCTAGGAAATGCAGCCCTTTCTGACAGGCCCCTCTATGCTACAGGTTGAGTCAGCACTACGCCTCAGGCATAACCAACTGGGAAAAAAAAATTGTAGTCATGCGTTTAATCCCGTGATGTCCATTTCTTGAACTTCACCCAAGTCCTCGTTGTTGCATTTGAACTTTTGTAAAAGACTCGATGTGCTGGCGTCTACGGCCTGGACCGCTTGCACGGAAGCACCAAAATCTCGCCACCACCCTGCCTGATCGCCCAAAACGATGATTGCGCCGAATTACACGCCGGTAAAGCGACCCAAGCGCACTGAATGACACTGCATTTCCGCGTGTTAGTACTCGGTATCCCCGCGGTCTTAAGATCCCCAGTGAGTTTGGACCTGAAACCGTTGCTCTTAGCTCGTTGGTCTCGAGGAAAACCAAGTGCCGGCCGCTGTGCAGTTACCCATCGGTGACCGGTGTTTAATAATCGACGAACGCTAAGCAAGAATCGCATCAGGACCCCGGATCGAGTGTCACTGGCATCTCTTATCGACCCAAATAGTCCCGTTCCAAGAAGCTACGGCAAATGATGTGGATGTAGTCACGCGAGACGGTGACGGGCTTGTCCAAGAGGTTCGTGATTCATCTTCATAATACCTAGCTAAAACGCATACAATGTAATATCCAACCCTTTGATACCCAAGAAACCCGTCGTCTTTTCGTCATCACGCGCTCACTCAAAACCGGTTTTACAGAGCACAAGCAAGCAAACTCCCTCCCATGGCCGCGAGGCCAGTCCATAATGCCCCTGATGGGCTTGCCAGGGCCACCCCGTCGTGGCCCATTTCTAGGGTTCATACGAAGACGTGAAAGGAAAGACAAGACACCCAGTGCGGAGAGTCCTGTGACTTAGACGAGGATCAAACCTTCGTCGGTGCGTCTGCCGCCTCTCTACTATGAGCTGCTGCCGCCCCTGCCCTTGGACTGGCCACCGCCCCTGGAAGAACCGCCACGGCCTTGCCCCCTGGTCTCGATTCGTGGAAGAAGACCATCGAGCAGGCCCGGGTCGTAACTTTTGTCCTTGCCGGACGAGCTGCCTTGTCCGGAGTTGGTGCCCTGATATCCAGAGCCGTGGGGATTGCGAGGATCCATAGTTGATGGGGTCTAAGAGGAGACACACAAAAAAGAGACTTGCTGTTAGTCAAAATGGCGGGATGAGGAGGGAAATGAGGAGGCTCACGAGAGAGTCGTTGAGCTTGACTTGGATGTCTTGCAGGAGATTTCGGTACGCTTGGGGATCTGCTGGCCTCGCTGGGCACGTTGAAGTCGGTTCTGCTGGTGGTTGTGGTATCAGCGCGGGAGGTGGTGAGGCGAGCTGAGTGATGAGTGTTGTCCTGTCGGGAGAACCCATCTTGAAAGCCAACGCCCTCGAGTCTTTATATATCCTGTCCTCGAGATGTCCTTTCCTGCGGTTATGACTGCCTTTGCCTAGCCCCCCATACTTTATAAAAGTGAACATCGGCTGACGTTCAAAGTCGCGGTAGATGGGCGAAGGGACTTTGGTAAAGTGGGATTTAGTCAGCCAAGGACTGGCTCTGGGCTCTCCCGCGGCGCTGGAAAATGGGGGCCGGGGATGGGAGGGATCTAAAGTTCTTTCCAGGCCAGGTCGAGAGGAGAGGACCTAAATAGTGGGTGGAATGATTTCCGTCTGTTGAGCCTCCTCCTCCTCAGCCTCCGTGAGGCGAGGGAAGCATGCTAAAGAGTAGGAGGACGGAGAAGTGGGCGGCCGATGGAGGGGCGTCTGGATCTGGACGGGCCAAACAATCGCCTTGGTCCGGGTTTACCTAACCAAGGCAGGCCTGCTAAGTCCGCTACATACGTTATTTGTCTAATTCAGGCCTAGAGCGTTGTTCCATTTGGCTGTCTAAGTGAGTCTTGGGCGTTGCCCCTCGGACATGAGGAGGGCGCTGCATCGCCGAGTTGACTCAACGGCTCGATCACGACTTTCGGTTTTGGAGCAGAAACGTGGCGCTACCGCCGAACCGTCCCAATTCGAAAGGGATCTCGCTGGGCTGAGCTGTCATCGCCTTGGCGGCTCCCGAGAAAGGGACTTCGATATGGGGAACCCCTGGAAACACCAAAGTCCCAACCAAAGTCCCCTCCATGCGACGGAAGCCTGGCGGGAGAGGGAGTCCTTCAGCCTTATAGCCACCCGGATTTCTAAACCGTGTGTACCTTAATTGAATCTCCATCCTGAAGATGGATCCTTTCTTGCTAAAGAACCGTGAATGAGACGAAGTACATTTGAACGGGCCGCAGAACCTGGCCGTTGCTGCGGCTGACAGGAAGAGCCCACGGCTCGCGTCCTCCGTCGGTGAGTCAAGACGTAATTCGTCGCTGTGAGTGAGACCTTTGTACTAATATGGACTAATTAGGGGAGCTTCCAGTCCTGAGCCACTCCAGGCACAAGTCCCTTCTCGGGACCGAACTGATGTTCCGTCAACAGCATCATCGCCGTTTCGATGATTTCAACTTTCTCGACGATCATGACCCATTAAGAAGGTGTCTCTGTCCGTCTCGGTCGCGAGTTACCCGAAGATTTGCAGACCGTTTCGACTACATCTTGGCTGCTGCACGGTCACGGAATATTTCCACGGCGACGCGCTTTCGATCTAACCCTGAGTCGCATTTTCGCGACCTCAACAGGCTTAACACATGTAGGTGACCGATCTGTCGGGTCGCGGTTGGGGCTCCAAGCGAGTTGCTTCAGGCTGCTCATCCGTTGCTCTCTGCCACTAGGAACGCGCTCCGGGGCGCTCAGTCATCCACTAATACATGGCAGCATGAACCTGGCAGCGTTACGTACGGCCTTGGCCGGGGCCTGGCCAGCCTAACAGGTTACGCTGCTCGGGCTCTCCGTGATATGATCTTGTAGGTCTTCCATCGTGAGCAGTAGGCAGTTTCTAGACAGCCAGCCCTACATGCTAATTAGTCCGCAGTCTTTTAGACAAAAGACGGACCCTTTCGAGACGTCTGCCCCGCAGGAGCTCTCTTCTTGGGCAACCGCAGGCGAATCCGGGATTATACGTTACCGTAATGAACTCCGTAGTTATGGAGTAGGGATACGGAGGTGGCGGCGGCTTCACGCAGCGCCTGTAAAGCAGGAAATAAGCCCTGCACATATCCGTAGAGCGTTGACGTACGTTGTCAAGCGGTTCCGCCAGCGGGGAAGCGCCCCTCTGACCCACGCCGTTAGGCCCTTGTAGGAAGCTATCGCCAACTCCGTCCCGCCATATCTGCCGGGCTAAGGCCGGCGGTGGTGCGTGCCGTAACATACTGGAGGGGATGCCGGCGCTCGCAGTAGATTTTTGCACAAATTAGGCATACGATCTCGTTGCAGACGCTGCGCTCGGTCCGTTCTAGGGCCTGGCACTATAGGCCTCATGCGCCCGCTCAGCAAGAGTCCATGCAAGTGTTTCTCTGATCTCGTGGCAGTTAGCACGGCTCTTCTCGACTGCGGTTGGGCGGGCCGGGATTAACAGGAGCCGTGAGGTAGCATGGAAATCCCGTTTGTCTCGTGGCATGTGAGAGACCCCCCTGTCTAGCCTGACGACTCTTCAACACCCTGGGAGCATCTTGCGAAAGGAGACGAGCTTTTGTTTAGTGTTTCACTTATCGACGACTCGAGTACGTCGGAAACTTCCTATTGGTCCCCCATCATTTGTTCAATGGCGTCTTCGCACTGCCTTGATAGCATGGTGTTCCTGGGCCAATACAACCGCCAGTATAAGGGCCAATATAAGTTCCCGGGTAAATAGACGCATCCAGCGGTGTGGTGGAGTTTGCGTCGTCACCTTCTGCATCTCATATCATTTGACTGAGCTCGCTTGATTAAGCGGGCGAATGTTTGACTAGGCAGGGGATATCTCCATAGTCCCGCCAAGCCTCCAAGCCTGCAGCAATATCGTTTTGTGCTGCAAGAAGTGTGAGTCTAGATTTTGACTCTGGGTCTTTTACAACCTCCAATTATCATCGGAACTTTTGATATCTCCTTCGATCCCCGACTGCCGGTCTGTTCATTCAACTTGATGGTATGCATGTGCCGATCTCCACAATGGAGCACATAGACCAGTCGAAACAAAGATCTGCGGACATATAGAAAAGGCTTGAGTTGCTTTTTGTCGCAAGTTTGCGCCTGATCTATGCTGCCAACAGCAAATAAACCTGGGGCTTAGTTGCCCCTGAGAGGATTTGGAGATTCAAACCCCTTCACATATTAATTATGTCTGGAGTTTGGCCCATAACTCCGGTACGTCCTTCGAGGCGAAGTCAAGGTATTCTATCGGCCGAGTTCAGCGGAAGGGGAATTCGGGTCCAAGTCCTGACCTCATGACGGACTTGATGAAACAAATCCTAATGTTTTCAACTATGGCTTACAAGCTTCCCAAAGGACCCGTGTATCCGAGTTTCTGGCCAATTGGATGTTTGAACGCTCTATGCCTCGAGTAGGTTGAGTATTTGGAAGGAATCTTAGGGCTGATACTCCATCTGATATCCCATCCGAGTTCCACTATGGTAGCCTGCGGCCCAAGCTGGCATTTCTTGCGAATATTCGCATCTACGCTGATTATACCGAAAATCTCCGGTAATAATCACTCCAGAACCCCATAAGGCTGTACACGCGTGAGAGGTCCGCTCTCAGTGCCGCAAGAATAGTCTCACACGCCGTTGCCTTACCACCTCACTCCTTTGGATGCTGTTGAATATTCGCTCACTTTGAAAATCCTTTCAACGCACGAGAAGGACCATGGGAATTCTCGGTGGTTACTTCATACAGCAGACTGACCGCCAAAGGTTGGCTGTGGTTGCGTTCTGATTGGCTGTGGCAAGCTGCGGTTAAGCATTTGCCAACCACACCACCATCAAGCGGAGTCCTCGGCGAGACCAGGGCTATCGGGCACTGAAATTTCGGAAAGCTCAACTTCCGGGGAGTTAGAACGGGCTGAAGTCAAAATGTTCGGGACCGGAGGCATGCAGACTAAATCCCATGGGGTCTGGTCTCGTATCCAGCATGCAGCTGTCAAGGATGAAACCGAAGCCTCGTTCGTGATCTCTGGCCATCAGAGCGGCTACTAGAGTGGGGGATTGCGGCTCGTTCGCTGACTTCGGGCTTCTGTCACCCTCTGCCAACGTCCCTGGGGCGGTCATCCACAGATTTAGTCTAGCTGCTAATCAAGGCGGACAGCGCTTTGGCGGGCCGCTAAAGGAACTTGTGATAATCGAGCAGACAGACAGACAGACCTTCTGTGGAGGTGGGCGTAAAGTACCCCGCGGGCCCGCTTCCGATGTGATGTCGGGTTCTGAGCGTTTCGAGGCATTCTTTACCGAGTGCAAGAATGGCTGTCTTAGATGATTGTGTGCTATCAAAAGGTCTTAGCGGGTCAGGAAGAAACGATCGACGTTGAGCCTCGCTGGTATGATACTCCTGACTCCTGAGAGGACAATCCCCCAAGCCGATACCACCTGCAAGAAGGCTGTGCTGCATGAATACCCCTGCAGCAGCTCCATATTGCATGCCTGCAACAGAAACATGGCAGCCAGATTCATCACTCAAAGTTCCGATCCGGGTGAGTTGATCGGAGAGAAATGTCGGAAGAGCCGACGGTGATGTAGTGGTGATAGCGTAGCAAGTTGACGATGCTTCCCAAGATAGCATCCTCGATGTATCTGATTCTTCGTCTTTCAGTTGAAGCAGACGAGTGATCCTTTGATCATCTGCAATATTGTAAGTTGTCCAGATATCTATTCATGGACGTAGTTTGATTCCAAAGTAAAGGACCGGCGGAACGTTTGACTTAGACAGGGAAGCGAGAATCATCTGGAAACGAGGAGCCACAGGATCCATCAAATAAGACCTAGTCTTTCCGAAAATAAGCAGACTTCTCAAACAAAGATGTCTATGCAACAATTTATTTATACTTGATATTGGGATTCTGGAGACCAGGTTGATCGGCTTCGCCACGATGCCGGGGCAAGCATTTTAAGTATCTTTTGCACAGCAGCCACACAAGATCTAAATGGAAACATCCTCAAGAGAGGCGTTTGAAAAACTGTCCACGCATTGGGACTTTGGAGTTGTGATCAGTACTTTGGAGTTGTGATCAGTACTTTGGAGTTGTGCTGGTACTTTGGGGATTTGGCTGGGGTTGTGCTCGGTGTTGGCGACAGCGCACTAACACGCAAGAGGTCGAGGATTAGAGTTTGCAGGGATTGATACTGTAGGCGTGCACCAACGGGGTATTGCACGGCTCCGTGTGGTGCACTGTGGCGAGACTCGCCGGCTTTACTCTGTACAGGCCCTGGACACTCAAAGTGGAACGGGTGGAACGGGTGCGACGGGCGCAGCCGTTCAGGGCGCGGAAGCTCTTCCAGGGAGCACGTCAGGAGGGATAGAGCGCTGTAGAGGCTCCAAACAGTTGCATTCGCTAATTACGGGGGCGGAAGAGTTCCGCTGAAGCTCTCTATGTTCGGTCCCGTGTGGGCGAACTTCTCCGGAAAGATGTTCGATCAACGACACACTAAGTCAGTAGTGACGGAGACGCCTAGACTCCCTTGCTCGACGACCGACTTACATGCATAGGTGCCGAGACTCTATGCAAACTACTACAGATGTTGCCGCATGTATGTCTCACAGCGCCTTTCACATGACAAACCCCTATCTGAGCTGGCGGCGGTTTTCTAGCTCTTCCTTCCTTGGAGGTCTTAGGTAAGGTAAGGTTAATTCAGCCTGAGCTGGAAGGCAGTCCCATGGCTTTATGTCAGCCAGCCTTATGTCAGCACCTAATGTCGGCGTCTGCCTACTCCGAAATCCCCTCCCCTCGGCAAAACGTCCGACTTCGACTCCGTCATTTCATCGTATAATCGTCCCAACCCAGTAACTGCTCTTTGATGCCAAGACTGCTCTCCCGGCATCTCGAGAATGACGAAAGCGGGTCGAATAGCGAATGAAGCGACATCCAGGGCCAGCCAAGGGGTGGAATCCTTCTGCTAGCCTGGGCCGCGTATCGTCCACCGTCACCGGCGGTCATCACCGAGGTTTCCAAAACCTGCCGGGCAGACATCCATCGACGGTTACCGGCCCATACCAGCATCAGCGCTCATCATGTCGCTCGGAGCAGCGCAGCCACACTCGACCGGGCGTTGATCACAGAGAGCGGGGAGGTGATTGACCGTGGAGGGGGGCAGATGTGAGGGGACGCGGCATGGGGAGGAAGACCAACTGGAAGCCTGAGAATCCGGCAGCCTGACACCAAGCACCAACCTCGATGAACCATCGGCCAGCGGTGACTTGGGGTCCGTTTTCCGTTACCCGCCGCCCGTGGTCCGTGGTCCGTTGCCCGTTGTCCGTTGGGCATGGTCGTTGGCTGACAGTAAAGCCAGAAGAGGCAAAACTCCGCAGGCGCTCCAGGGTTAGGCGCCATCATGCGCGTGCGGGCGGACTTTACTTGACCTGGCCAGAGCGATTGCGAGCGAGCGAGCGAGTTCCAGTCCCACTGCATCTTCACCACCCTCAAACAAATGAGGACGGTCAGGGGCTACGGAGGGGCGGGCCTCGCTGGCCTGGCCTGGCTTGTCCTGGCGCGCTCTGCTGGCGACGACGCTGACGGGGAGGGGAAGAGACGGGGGCCAGAGATCGCCCCATCCGACATGACGGCTGCTAGCCCTTCCACGCCTAGCCTAGCCCTACGAAGGATGGAGGGCCGATGAGCTACAGAGTACACTTCACTTGACTGACCAGCGGCCACAAGGATGCCGGCCTGCCATCTGGATCTGGACACCACACCTACAGTCTAGGTGAAACTCCTGGGCTGTGCTGTGCTGCGTGGAACTCGCTGCTCGAGTCGACAGCCCGCCCGCAGAGGGTAGCAGACAGGATGACATGCGACATGGGATCCCGGCCCTCGCCCGCCCGCTCCTTGGTCTCCTCTCCTTTGCAACGGCCCCGGTACCCAATCCACAGAGTCCCCGTCAGTCCAGTCTCCTCCAGCGAGGTTGCTCGGACTGTGGGGGCGGCTAGCTGGCTGCCTTGCTGGGCTGAAGGCGCAGGCACGGCACCTCATCTTCATGTCGGGTCGCATCGACAGCTCTCCCGCTCATCTCTTTTACTCTCTGCGCGCCCTGCATTCTGCAACCCGCTTCTCGTTCGTTCATAAACGACGCCCCCCCAAGCGCCGGCTGAACTTCGACGCACCCGATCTTGGTCTGAGCTGCCCCAATCTTGCCACCCCAGACTAACAACACTATTCATCCATTCGATCTTCAACTGCAGAAGCAACACCGCCTAGCTACAAGCGCACGCGGCCCACATTCCGCGACCTCAACCTCATGTCCCTGACGCAGACCTTGTGAACATGGAGTCTGGCAGTAGCAGCGGCATCACCGTCGTCAAGCGGCGGCAGTCTGCTGACGACTCGGATGACACCGCCTCCAGCAAGGCAACATGCAAAACCCGGAAACGAATCCCCAGCGACCAGTGGGAGAAGATGCGGCCCATCATCACGCGGCTGTACCAGGAGGAGAAGAGGTCGCTCAAGGAGGTCATGGAGATCCTGGAAAAGGACCACCACTTCACGGCTACGTGAGTTGATGCATCCATGATACAACTTAACCCAGGTGACCTATGATTGACTCCTCCTTGTAGGGTCAAGATGTTCAAGTCTCGCATCTGGAAGTGGGGTCTGGATAAGAAGCTCAAGAGCGACGAGGTTCTCGCCATCCTCATCCTCAAGAGAGACCGTGACGCCCAGAATAAGCCCTCGCAGTTTACCATCCGCGGCCAGCAAGTCGACATGGACAATATCAACCGTTATATCCGAAGAAACCCGTCGCTAGTAGCCCGATTCCGAGCCGGCCAGATACCTAGCATCCAGACCACCCTCGAAGTCCAATGTCGAACGCCCTCCCCAGAGCCCGGACGATCCTTGATGCCCCCAACAGAGTCATACCAGGTTGAACAGGTCTTGAATCTCTTCAATGCCTACGTCGACGGGTCCTTCTCCAGCGGCGCCTGGGCTTGCGAATACAACGAATACTGCGTGAGTCAACGACCAGGCGACCGAAGCGACGAACTATTCGAGCGAGTCATTACTAGCTTCGCATTGGTCAACCGATGCATGATGCGAGGCGACAAAATCTCCATTAGTGCGATCCTCAACCCGGCTTTCGAGTCTCTCAAGGAGATTATTGCTACCGAGAGCCCCATCTTCGTCGTCCGGACTGTCTGCTTGTTGTGGTACCTGGATAGGCACCACAAAAACGACCTTCTCCGCCTTGTCATGGATTATCTAGCCGGCCTAGTGCCCATAGTCCTAGGCTCACAGCACATTATGGCCCGGATATGGCGCACGCTGGGAAGCACCCAATTCTCTGACTATTACGATCTCTCGATACGGCTCTACTCCCTCTTGGTCCCGCTTCTAGAAGATCGCATTGGGCCCGCCAACTACCTGACTGCCATCCTTTACGGTGATCACATTGATTGCCTGTTCAGCAGAACGCGAAGCTCAGAACCGCTTGCTGTGGCTAGCCGGTATCGTGCAAAAGCTGACGGCTCAGGGAAGCAGCATCCTTGGCTCACTGAACTCGCCATTACACAGACCGCCCTCCTCTGCGCCGCAAAGGAGTCGGAGGGTCTCATCGGTGAAGCTATTGAGTGTCTACAAACTCTGAAAAGCTACAATGGGATGACAGAGGAACAAGAAGCTGTTGTGAACATACAGCTTGGCAACTACAGCTTTCAGATGGGTGATATACCATTGGCAGTACGATCATATCGCGAGGCTACACGTCTGGCAGTCACGGTTGATGGTGATGAGCGATTACTTTTAACGTGTCTCGCAAATCTGGAGAGCGCATTGTCAAGACAAGGGCGTGCTCTTGAGGCTGGGAGAGTGAATCAATATCGGCTCAAACGGCTGGCCAACTTTGCCAAAGAATCCAGCGAATTTGCCTCCTCGCATGTCATTGGAGAAGACGACCAGCCTTCCAACATCTTGCCCCTTGGCAGGGTATTGGGAGAAATTCACGACGATAGCGACGAACTGCTGGACTGGCTCTGGAGGGATGATGATTTCGACGACATCTTCAAAGCAATGACCCAACCAAGCGCCGACGTTGCCCTTCCGTGGATATCTCTACCTATTGCCGACGACTGGACCGACGGCATCATGGAGAGCCAGGTCGAAGCTATCACGTCACACTATCCGAGTCTAAGCCCCTCGATAGAGGGCTGGGATGAAAAATCTCGGCAACCTAGCGAATGGAACGGGAGCTGCTACGGCTGAGCGGATCTGAGCCGAAGGATCACTACCCCTGAGCGCTGACGACGAAACGCGGTTCGACTCCTAATTGATCTCCATTCGACAACTCCCCCATAAGGCTCGCGAAAAGATGCCACACCAATTCCTTCCGGGGCTTCGGGACAGACAAATCACCCGACGCGTCCGAATCGAGACTTGCAGCCCTGTTCGGCAACATCCGTCCTGGGCCTAGACTATTCCTTCTGCGACTCCTTCGATGGAAAAGCATGATAGTGAAATGAGCATTGTCGGAACCATGACATGCACTCCGCCTCCAATCTCTCAACTCTACGCGACCTCGGAACCGGGCGGGATGACGGACACGCGTACCTTGATTTTGCACATACCGTATACGGCGAAGGAAGCGGCGCCATCTCTTTTGGGAGACGCCGAGTTGGATCGACAGGATGCGCCTGTGGTTGGATATTATGCACAGGTTTGGCATCAATGCTCCGGCAAGCGCTTGGAACAGCCACAATCGCGTCAGTATCTAGTTGCAAGAATAGATCATTTACAACTCTATCGCACGGCTGAATATCTTTGTTGGGACACAAGGATCTTGAAATAAGCACCCAAACCCCGATCCTTCTGACAGACGCCTCATTTAGAACACTAACAGGGGCAGCTGCATCACGTGGGATTATAGTCTGCCACCTCCGTGGAACTCACCAACTACTTGGGTAATTGCTCCATATGAGACCCAGTTGAGCAACTTATGCCCTCTTTTGTCATGGAGCCGGCAAATACTTTGCCAGCCCTACGTTGACAGCGGAGATACGGTATCGCCATGTCAACTCGCCTCTGTTCAGCATGTAACCGTATATTCGACAGTAAACAGGTACTAAATGAAGAGCAACCACATCATCAGAGCCCAGACGAGTTCCTCGCCGCAGCTCAGACCGGCTGCTACGTCTGCCGGACGATCACGACAAGCCCTGATTGGCCACTAGTCGCATCCCAGGAATCCGTCAACGCGGTCTGGTACTTGTCCCGGCCGGCTGGATCGCCCGAGGGCTTCTACCGGCTCACGATCGACACGCTCGGGGGCGGTGAAGGCGGCGGGGAAGAGGAGGAGGTCGGCGAGACCGAGCCGCAAGGGGAGTTCTCCGACGATAACGAGGAGGATGGGCTGGGGGAAGGGGAGCCTGATATAGTCCCTGCGGCGTGGGGCTTCCATCTGCAGCAGGCCTCGGGTAAGTCAGAAGATGTTACTATATTGAGCCTCAGCTAGCGGCAGTGCAGTGTCTAACATGTTCGTGCAGATTTGCGGGACTGTGTTGGGGACTACGTGCCTCCTGCAGGCCTCGATGATCCCAAGATCGCTCAACTGGCTCAGAAATGGTTCGAGGAGTGTTGTCGAGGCCACTTATGCGGTCCTCGCGATCCTACCTTTCGACCAACACGGCTGGTCGAGATACTCGACGAGAGCACCGTCCGTATTGTTTTGACACAAGAAAAGCCTGATGTTAGCGCCTACGCGGCATTCTCGCATTGCTGGGGCAAGACACCGGCTCTCAAGCTCCTTCGTGGGAATGTCTCTCAGCTATGTGCGGGTATTTCGGTCGAAGACTTGCCCACGAGCTATCAGGAAGCAATATCTATGTGCTTGATTCTGGGTTTGCGCTACATCTGGATTGATTCTATCTGCATCACGCAAGATGACGGAGCGGACTGGCGTCGAGAGGCGGCGACGATGAAGGATGTATACCGCAACTCAAGTCTGAACATTTGCACCTGTGCAGCGGCGGAGAGTTCACAGTGCAGCTTTGGATCTCGCGACTGCTCCATGATCAAACCTATGGAAGTCGTCCCGAAATGGCACGCGCCCGAACAGCGACGATATTACCTCAGCGACGCAGAGATATACCAGAAAGGCGTGGAGGACTCGCCTCTTCGAACCCGCGCCTGGGTGCTCCAAGAAGTCTGGCTCTCGCGCCGCTCCCTGTCCCTCACCAAGAGCCAACTCTGGTGGGAATGCCAACAGCGACGCGCTTGCGAGTCCTTCCCCGGCGGGTTACCATCTACCTGGCTTAGCCAAGACCTTGCAAAGGACCTGACCTTCCACCGCACTCGATCGCAGCACGGGGAGATTACGCAAGTTCGCTCACTTGTCGAGTTGCGCCGCAGTTGGGCCAAGCTCGTCGAGCTGTACTCTCGGTGTGGCTTGACGGTGATGTTGGATAAGATGATGGCCTTTTCAGGGGTGGCTGAAGTGTTCAAACAAACAGAGAGCCCGGACGACGTGTATGTCGCGGGGCTGTGGCGGCGCATGTTGCCGGAGGGTTTGTACTGGTCAACCACAAAGCTGGACCGCACACGGAGACCAGATGTGTATCGCGCTCCGTCGTGGTCATGGGGATCAATAGAGGGTGCAGTGGGCTTCCCGCCAGATTTGGAGAGGGAGGGGAGCGATGTGACGCCGTTGTGCGAGGTAGTGGATGTGAATATTCGGCTGGTTGATGAGGGACATGAAACGGGGTTGTTGAGAGGCGCGGCGATGGTGCTCAGGGGTAAGTTGCTGGGACCTGTATCGACTGAAGCACCGGAGTATACTTTGAAGACGGTCTCAGGAGTTGATCGGGAGTTGGATGAGGCGTTGCAAGCGGCGAGATGGGGGTTTGATGAGACGACGGATGAGGGTGGTGATGCGCTCTCATATTTGGATGGGTTTAAACCAGAGCAATGTCGACAGGGAGAGCTTGATGGGTTTATTCGGAGGACGATGGCCTGGGATCAAAATTTACCGGTCAGACTGTTCTGCCTGCCCGTTTTTGAGTCCTTTCATGGAGATGGACTGTCAATCAGGGGCCTGGTACTGTGTAGAGTTGATCATCAGCCAGAGGGAGTGTACCATCGGGTTGGAGACTTTAGTCATATGCCTATGGTGAGGGATGTTTTGGCGGGAATAGCAACTCGGGAGATTGTTCTTCTTTGATATCCATGAAAGCAAAGAAAAGAGACGGTTAGACATGCCATTTTATGTTTCAACACTTTACCGATGATCATAGTGGGCGGTAGTGATGCCTCCTCAAGAGGGGTTAATATGCAGCGAGATCGGCCACATGAAATCTATGAAAAGAACTAATCCATTGCAAGGATTGAGGACAATTGAATCCTCATTCTGGTTACTTATTGATAGACGGCCACTGTAAGTCCTTGTCTCTTGACATAACCAAGCCAAGCCACTGTGGATGGTGAGCGAGCCGCTGTGGCTAGTGGCCTTCCCCGCCAAAACGCGGTAGAAAGGTCGCGCGTTTGATTGGTCCAGGACGCTTTAATGGATGCTTAATGGCCGCCCCACTACAGACCCCTAACGCGTAAAGTCGCGTCTCTCGTCTCTCCATCCTCAACTCCTGTCCAAGCAGCATCTCGACATCACCAATTCTGGTTGTCAAAGCCTTAACCATGTTGCGACAGGACTTTAATCGAATCGACCCCAAGCGGCGCAATGTCGTCGACTACCGAAAGAAGCAGTTTGCCACTCCGCAATACAAAGACGCCGAGTATCCCCATCGCCTCAACTTCTATACGGACGCTCCCACTGCGGACATCACGCTGGAGCAGTTCGAGCAATGGGCCATTGACAGACTCCGAGGCATGCAAACCTCTACACTTCTTCTGAGACGCAACTCTGACTTTAGTAGTTCTTGCTGAGTTGGAAGCATGCTCGTTCCGCAACAAGACGCCCGCCGAAATCGTCACGCACATGAAGCCTATTCTCGACAAGTACTTACCCCTCGATACCAACACCTCCGCATCTTCCAAGCTCTTCCAGCAGCGCCAGAAGGACCATTATAGCCACTTCATTCTCCGCCTCGCCTTTTCCACTACCGAAGACCTTCGCCGGCGGTTTACTCGCGTGGAGACAATGCTCTTCCGGTTGAGGTTCAACAATGACGACTTGAGCGAGCGTGCTGCCTTTGTGGCTGGACTGGACCTCGACTGGTGGGAACCGGTAACGGAAGATGAGAAGCGGGAGTACGCGGCGGAACTGGCGGCTCTGTCGAATATTCGAAAGACAACTCCTGAGGATGATACTTGGTTCAAGGTTGACTGGGACCGAGTGCCTGAGTTGGTGGAAGGGCGACGAGTATTCCTCAGGGCTGGGAAAGCTTTCGTCCCTGGCCGAGAACAGGCTAGTATGGTCGTGACAGAGTTCTCTAACCGATTAGATCGACAACTCGAGGTAAGCAGACGCCCTTTGCACGGAGGTCAACAAAACGACTAATTCTCCTCTAGCTAACAGCCCGAGCCCTACCGCGTCTCGACGAGGACGACCGCCTCACTCCAATCCTCAACCACCTCTCCAAGAACTTCATCACCCCTGACGCCTCATACATGTCCAACACATCAGCTGTGCCCGGCGCCCAAATTACGGCGGCCAACATCGACAACTTGTCGCAGCACTTCCCGGCCTGCATGTCGCACCTCCACCGCTCATTGCGGCGCGACGCGCATCTGAAGCACTTCGGTCGACTGCAGTACACGCTATTCCTCAAGGGCATTGGATTGAATCTCGAAGAATGCCTGATTTTCTGGCGTCAGGGCTTCAACAAGATCACCGACGATACCTTCAACAAGGAGTACCGCTACAACGTGCGGCACTCATATGGCGATGTGGGCGGCGACTCGAACCGGCGCGGTGGCGGCTACAGCCCGTTCAGCTGCCAGAAGATCCTCACGGAGCACCCTCCGGGCCCTGGCGAGGCGCACGGATGCCCCTACCGGCACTTCAACATGGAGAACCTGACGACGCTGGTGCAGAGTATGGGGGTGTCGGATCGGGGGGTACTTCAAGGTATCAAGGAAGACAAGGACAATCAGAAGTTCCACATGGCGTGTAACCGGTAAGTTGTGGCTATTATTTGGCAAGGTATTGGCACTAACTGGGTCTAGGGTCTTTGAGTACATTCACCAAAAGGAGATCAAGAAAGCCAAGGATGAGGGTGTCATGACGCAGAACCAGCTGGAGACGATCGTGCACCCCAACGAGTACTTCAAGCGGAGTTACTTGCTAAAGAACTTGGGCAAGGAAATGGATGCTCAGAAGATGGAGGGTTGAAGGAGACGCTTAGGAATGAGGATTGTGAGATGGGACGGGAACGGTTGTTGGACCCCTACTCTATACATACAATGATGTCTCGGAAATGGTTCAAGTGAACAGGGAATGAATATCAGTCTGGGAATTGGACACAACAGCTGATAAGCCAAGGAGTATGGCGTTGGTGTAATTTGATTTTCTGGGGGAAGGGGAGGGATGCATTCCATGGGGTGAGGTAGAGCGAACGTTAATGCCATAACATTACTCTAAAGATGCAGCCAAATTACGTGAACTCAAGACGTACTCACTACGGACCTGTGGCCGACTCCTGGAATGAGATGGAAACGCTCCGGCAAAGGTCAATCATCTCTTGGCTGGTATTAGACCGGATGACTGGTCACATTGGCGCCGCGCCCAAAAGTGAGGGCATCGCCATGTGACCCAAATTGAAACACTAAACTCTCCGTCCCACCAGCCTGGTCTGTAATTAGGGACATCCAATCCGCAGCGGCCAGTGACGAAGCTCCCCTCAGACTATCGTGAGTCCTACTGGCCCCCAATGTGCAGCTTCACTGGCACAAGTCTCGCAGCTAACACAGAGTGAGCGTTAGCAACGTCGAATGCCCCGCTCACGGGACAGACGGACTGAGAAGCCGGCCCGGAGCGACGAAGAGCCGAGCCAGTCCATTCCGGGGAGGGGATGGGAGATCGCGATCACAACTTCCAAGGAAACGGAGAGAATTGCGTCGACAGTTTTGGATGGAGGGCAGGGTGTGATGGCACCGGCGCAGGATGGCCAGGCGGGGCGAGCAAGGAGGGCGTGTGCGATGGTGGGAATTGCATCACACCGTTTCATCACAGGTCGCAGGACGAGGAGGTTATTGGCATTAGAGGCCGCACCGTTACCGCTCCGTAATGCTCCTCCCAGCAGCTTGAAGTCATCCCGTCCCGACCGACAACAGCAGCAGTGTGATCCACCCTGCACAATGAGGTCAGAGGGCGTGCAAGGTGCGGGATGGATGACGGAGCAGGAGCATAAAAACGGCATGGCACGGGTGGAAGTGAGGGCATCGCGAAGGACGGTCAGACAGCAAGCAAGGAAATTGGCGCAGTCGCGCGACTCTTTAGCCGGCAGCCGGAAAAGTCCCTGGTTTCGGTGAGGGATGCAGTTTTGAGGTGTCGGGAAATAAATTGAGAGAAGAAGAAAATAGAAACATTATGCGGAGGAAATGCAGAGATTCTCTGGACAGCGTGGAGCGTTTCAGCCTCAATTGATCCACGATCTTCGTGATCTTCTGTCCTTCTCCCGTTGCGCGTCCCCACCGAAGACTTCACCTCATCAACCTCAACACAATGCTCTTTTCCCTTTCTCAAACTATCCTCAAGGGCCCTTCGTTCACCGAAAAGACCCTATCCACCGCTTCAACGTCATCCCAGCACAGGGCAGAAAAAGGGGACCTGCCAGAAAACCCCTTCCCGCAGGCTAGCTCTGGCGCGTTATGACATCGCCCTGCATTGACAGGCTAAAGTGCAAGGGGAGGAGGGGATGAGGCCTTCGTCGTCACTGCGGGCGGACCAGGGGGAGGGGGTGTGAGAGAGAGGAAGTCTGAGGCCTTTTGACGTAAGCTTGGGAGAGGACTGGCTGCACCGGTGTGGCCTGGCAGCGATGATCACAGTCGAAAAGCCTCAACAAGCGGGATACCCGCCAGAGGATCATTCACAACACAACAGATGGCCCTCGCGCATTGGACCAAACGGCACGGCACGGTGGCTTCTGATGATCCCATCCGCCTCATCACGATGCACCTCAGTCTGCCCGCCTCAAACCACCCCGAAGTGCACCTTTGCTGCATCGCCGCGTCGCCCCGAATAACCTCCGAGCCCGCATGCAGACCCTGGCCGGGGGACTCAATCGAGAAGCTGGTTTGATGCTGGGCTGTGAGACTTTTTTGCGCTCCGAGCCGAAAGGTCCCGATGCGGTAGAGGGTTGAGGATCGAGATGATGGGAGTGTGAATGCCCTCATTCTTCCTTCTATGCATTGACCGCCCACACAGACTTCCTTGTGTTGTATTCTCGTTTTCATACTGTGAATGCAGCTTCCAAGACATTGGTACTTAGCAACCGCGGTCAGTCGCCAACTAGGGCCATGCAGGCACTCAACCACTGGCTTTTTAGGCACTGCAGCAGAGGATTCTGGCAGATGACCCTCTGCAGCCAGACTAAAAAGCACGACTCAAAAACGGCACTCGCCAATTGATGACCGTCCGGCCCGCGCGGGGCCTTTTGGCAGCGGACGTTCGTATCTGCACCTGCGCCCAGCCTCTAGAGCAAGTAGGATGCGATGCTATTTCGAGCATTTCCGTTTGGGGGCCCTTTTTCTTACTCTTTTACTCCGTATTTTACTCCGTAAACAACACCTGCGACTAATACAACGTCCCATCAGACTCTCCGAAACTGACACAAGACGAAACGCTGGAGTCTCATTGCCTCGGCCCCATCGCCAGCTACTAATTGCGTGGAGATGGAGATGCACCCAGCAAGTTCAGCTCAGCATGGCCAAGCTACCGCAAACTCAATCTGCCCGCAATCGCCCATTGCCAAAGCATGGGAATTGCTAGAGGGGGAGGGGCTGCCCTTTGGTGGCGTTGCCGCTAGCAAAAAGCCTTTAACCTCCCAGCTGTGAGACACACACCTAATGGGCCGAATTCAGGGTTTGGGTAGTCGTAGGCCAGCCACCGGCCAAACCCCCGGGAGCTGCTTGTCTCTGGGATTCTTCCTCTAGTCAAACTGCTGCAGCGCCGTTGCGACGCTGCATCACAGGGCCAGGAATGCCAGCGAGCTATTATCGCGCCGCTACGCCCCCCCTCAATCTCGATGCTCCGTCAGGTAGCCCTGG
The DNA here is from genome assembly GCA_012184525.1 of Xenoacremonium recifei. Lineage (NCBI taxonomy): Eukaryota > Fungi > Ascomycota > Sordariomycetes > Hypocreales > Nectriaceae > Xenoacremonium > Xenoacremonium recifei. The sequence continues at coordinate 90,927 of WOFQ01000071.1, forward strand.
AGCGCACCCGGCACTTCATTTAATTAAAGCCTGGAGATAGAGCTATCGCGCGCGCGGCCGTAGGCATTTCCGTGCGCTAGCCAGCCCAGCTGAACCTGAAATGACACGATATGCTTGCTCTTTATCCTCTGTCCGAGCACGGTAACTGGGGCTTCGGCCGCTGGAATGCTCGCCAGAAGTGCCGAGGTGATTGATGTCTTCGCTATCCATCCATCCATCCATCCATCCATCCGCGCTCACGACCACTGATTTGCCTGCCTGCCCATTATGACGCTTTCTGCGGCGACAGGGGCATCACAGCGGGAGAAACCAACAGAAACGGATACCTGCATCTGACGGGTACTGTATCCCCCCGTTGTCGTCCTGCACGCTCGCGGACTTACAACGGCCAGCGCATCACCTCAGCGAATCATGGGTCACAAGAATAGCTTCAGTAGCGCTGCGACCCTGCCCTGGCGCTGCTCGCTGCAAGACGCACAACATGGAAGGATTCGAACTGGATCCCAAAGTGATTCTGTGCAGCACGTAGTATGGAATATGGAGTTCAAAGAGCCACGAGGATAGAAGTGAGAGTCAAAGCGCGGAGCATGAGCATCCTGGTTTGTATGCAATTTTCCTAATCGTTTCTAATGTAGTCTCAAGGTGTTTCGCTTCTTCGAGCGCACATAGTCGTAATACATGAGGCCATACCAGGCCAATTCAATCCTATTCCTGCGCCAGCTCGCTTTGGAGCACCATCCAATAAACCACCCAAACCCGTGCGTTTTGCCGGGGGGTTAATGCGCCTGTCAAGGCCCCAAAATGTGATCCTTCCGTCCCAAGCGCCAGCAAGGCACTGCCGCCCGCAATTTTGCTCCCAAGCCAGGATTGTGAAGATACAGAAGGGTTGAATGAAAAAAAAAAAGCCATCAGATCCACTCGCGAGGATCAAGAACAAGACGAAACCGAGAGGTCAAGTGGGGAATCATGGGGGAAAACGAAAAATGAAACAAGGGCTAGACCAGGTCTAAGAAAAGAAAGACATGGGAAAGGACATTGTTTGACCTGAGCCGAATGAAAAGCATTGTAGAGGTGATGAAACCGCGCCAGGGCAATGACCCAGATGAGGCCATTCCCAGCGACGCTCGCTGGAATGTCGCAATCGGCCATTGCAGCGCAGGGCGCGTTGTTGGTTGAAGCCGCCCGCATGTACCTTTTCCCCGCTCCCACACGGCCCAGCGCGCAGAGGGAGGGGAAGGGTGACAAGGGCGACGTCAGCGGCTGCAGGCCAGCCTCCACGCCCGCTTTGGCCTGTTTGGCTCGAAAGAGGTCGGTCGCAGGCCAAGCCAAGCTGCTGCAATGCATGTCAGGACAGGCCGTGTTGGCGGTTGCGACGCAGGATTCGCACCTAGCCAATGGCACCCCCGCTGAGGATGGGGTCCGAAGATGTGCTGCATGTTTGCTTTTCCGTCGTCGCTCTCGATGCACTGCGCCGATGCGCCATGCACAATGATGCTGAGGAGCCGGCTGCTGTTCCGGGACGTTGCGACGCCAGCCCTTTGCATCTCCGAGGACAATGAGAGTGCCTGGTCATGTGACGTGAGCAAGCTCTGATCGGAGCCGAAGCGTGAGCCGCTGCGCTTTTGCAGAAGTTCCAGTGGTGTCGGCAGGGTCGTTCGGCAGCACCAGAACAGTAATCCTCATCTGCCGTTAATCAGATCCTGGATGACTGCACTGCCCACCAAACACATGGATCCGACGAGTCCGGCCATGTGAATTTGCGGGGATTCCCAAATCGGGCGCGTGATTCGAAACCATGTAGGTAAGCGACCTGAGTCTAAACGAGGACTGGACAGCCACAATGGGGAATTGCAGAAACAGGAAAAAGAAATATGCAGGTGGATTCCAGCAATGGGAATTGGCGATGCATCTCTTTTTCCCTATCGGTCCCTCTGTTGCTGGTTGCGGGGATCAAGGTGAGCTGAAATGCTTGTCGCTGCCAGTGACGGTGGTTCCGAGAGCTGGGTTCCCTGGCGATGGAGTCGGATTGGACGGCGGCGTATCCTGGGCGGCTGCTGATCCGGATGCTGACGAAGCCTCGGGTCGGGCACGCCGCTGCACGCTTGACCATCCATCCGAGTTTTGGGGATTTGGTTGATTTTGAGCTGATGTGCGCAGGCTGTCTGACTGGTTGCGGTGGATTGGTGCCTGGCGGGTTGCACTCCATTTAGCATAAGACATGGTAGATGCGTGTGGGTGCGTTGGTTGGCCTCTCTTCAAGAGGTGGATCTCGAATATCGAGACATCTCCAGGTCGAGGACTCAATCACTCATCCTGGGTCTGTGACCGAGGAGAGGAGAAAAGAATTCGCTTTGAGTCGCAGGTATCGAATGTCATCCTTTGTGAGTTTGACGGTGATGTATCTGCGAGGAGGGTTGCTGTTTGTTGCAATCGAGTTCAGCGAGCTGGAATCGTCCTTTGCTTTGAGCTGTGATCCATTGCTGCAAGTTCCTTCTTCCAGAGAGAGATCAAGAGTCTTGAATAGTCGTCGTAAGATCGTCGTGTACGTTTTAGAATATCAGGGTGTTGTGCCGTTCAGGGCTCGGTGGCAGGTCGTTTATTTGTATCCCACCATCTTGGCGCATCGCTCGCAGTAGTACAGGTTGTGAGCGATTCGCACCATACCCATGGCGCTGATGTCGTCTGTTGACGTCGTCTCGACTGATCGAGCGCAACGCATGCAGCGAAGCACCTCGATCGAGACGACGGGGCGGTTTGCAGAGTCCATGCTGTGTCGGTAGCCGGAGGCAGATGAGGAGGACGAGTCGGAGGAGATGTCAGAGTCGGAAGATGAGGACGAGCCGTACAGCTTGCTGGGAGAGGACATGGTGTGGGCGTTATATAGAGATATAGATGCCAGATTGGAAGGGGTGCCCAGTATCCGTCAGGTCGGACAGGGTCTGGTGTCGAAACAAAACAGGGCGAGCAAGTGCTGCTGCACGACGACGAGAGGGGTGCAGGGTGTGGCTGAGGCTTAGACTGAGCGGAAGACGCGTTGCAGGCAGACGGGAAATATTGCGAAGCCTGGGAGGAAGTGGTTCCTGTGAGGTGGAAGAAATGGAGTTGTGTGTGAGAGATTAGGAAGATTAGAGGATCCTCTTGATTCCTTTATTTCTGGCACAGGTCCGGGACAGCAGGAGTAATAAAGGTTTCGAAGCAGGACCGGGGGCGGGCTGGCCTTGATAAAAGTAGCTACAGTCCGCGCGGTAGATGGAGAGTTAGCGGGAGTGCGAGTGCGTAGGCTGGAGGAGGCTTCGTTCCAGACACACGCCCCCCCAGAGCGGGTGGAGGGGGGAGGGGTGGCAGCAGAGGCGCATCACCAGTCCAGGCCAGCAGGCTGCGGTCCACGACGGGCGGGCGATGGGCATTCGCGGCGGGCGAGAGCAGAAAATAGGGCCTTTGTTGGGCTCGACAGCCGGCACAGCCAGCGCGAGAGCGGTTGAAGCGGCCTGGCTGTCCAGGGCAGGCCAGGGCAAGGGTGCAAAAGAAGATGATGATGGACTCCACGCGGCGTGGAAGATCGACAAAGACCATCGATTTGCTTGTTGAGGACGAAGAACAGGGAGGGAGGGATGTGACGGTTGAGGTGGTGATGGGTGAAGCTGGAGACGGTGAGGTGCTGCCTGCCTGCCTGAGGTGTTGAGGGCAATGCCCAACGAGCAGGGCAGGTGCTGGCCGGGGCAAAGCGTCCTGTCCTAGCAATGGCAAGAGCGAACCTTCCACGCATCGTGATGGCATTCTCTGTGTTTCTCTCTGGGCGTTCCTTTGACTGTCCTCCTACATAGGCCCTTCACCTCTACTTCCACTGAAGGGAGAGAGGGGCGTGCAGTCATCGCCGAAACAGAATGCAACGTCAAACAACAAGCTCAGCGAGCAGCAGACACCTGCCAAGGCACTGGGGCGCTACGGCTCGAAGGGGGTGGCTGTAGAGCCCAAAGTCGGCGGGTTTCAAGGCTCCCAGTTTCAAGGTTCATGGTTCCATTTCTCGCTCCAGCAGCTCCAGGGCCTGAACGACGAAACTTGACGTCTGGTTCAGCGGGCTCAGGCGCTGGGCAGGGCCGGAACCGTATCGCTCGCGTTAAAAACGGAGGGCCGACAGCAGCGAAGCCCGACGTCCAGCCCCAATCCCTGCTGACACAGCCGGACGGAGCAAAGTAGGGCTTCGTTTCGGTCTCGGCTTGCGGGCCTACGATTTACGGCAAACGAAACGACATCGCGGACATCGCGGACGGCTCGGGATGTTCCTTGACAACACAAGCTTCGAGAAGAGTCAGAGTGTGTTGTTGCTCTGGCAGCCGCTGCGTTTGAGGTGGATGGGTGGTTCGTACTCGCTCAGCCATGCTTCAAAGGAAATCCCCCTGCCATGTCATCCTCGCTCAGTCATACAGATCCATGCATTTCTCGGAACCTTTTTTTTCTCAAATTCACGGCCGCGTCGTCTGTGGCTTGGGTCATGTTGCGCTGGCGGTGAGACGGCCGGGATTGAGAGACAGAAAACGACAATGCGCACGTCGTGTGAGTGAGTCTCATGTAATTACAGCACAGCGCCTCAACAGGAGAAGAGCCGAGAAGCAGGGCAGGGGTGGTATGAGCGTGATATGTGCCAATGACTGCCGAGCATCGCAGCCTGGAAGCGCCCGGGCGTTGGGCTGAGGCGCAATTCAGCAACATTGCTAATCTGCAACTCCGTGCCTGTCCGACGACGAGGGGGCAAATACGAGGGAGAGACCTCTAAGTGGTTGATTCCAGACAGTGAGTGCTTCAATACCAGCGCTTGGAGCGGGAAGGTAATGCTACGGAAGACACTCCAACCATGTCGTTTGCCAGCTTTTGCAGCAGCTTCACGCGGTAAACAATAATCAAGCAGCGATATTAAGCCAGCCGCCTCAGGTCACCTGCGAATCCGTGCAGCAGATTGTGCTGTAAGTCGGGCCAGGTCGCATACTGGAGGGATCCTGTGATGGGGGCCGTGAGACAGCACAGGGCCAACGACACACCCAACAGCACTGGAAGCGCCGACCATCAGCCAGCCATGTCTTGCTCTGGTCGGCCGAATTACAATTTGTCTGCTGCAACCCTGTCAGTCTGTCACTCCGCGCGTGCATGTACGGCTTACTCCGTGCTGCGAGCGAGCTGTACGAAATTACCACGACCCGCGAAAAAGGCTCTTTCTTTGGTACAGGAGGTTGTCCAGCTGGCTGCGGAGCAATGGAGTCCTGACAGGGTCCCCCAGGCCCCAGCCCCAGCCCAGCCCAGTTGCTTCCCAGCGTCCCGGGTCTTCGGGGACTGTTCGTCGGCCGCGGCGAGGGCGGGCGACGGATGTGAATACCGGACACCGACAAATGTCCACGGACTGCACTCGGGATGTCGTTGGCTTTGGGTGTTGATGAGGTGGATGGATGGATGGATGGATGGATGGATGGATGGACCGCTGGCTGAGCCCCCTCCTCGCTCTTACACTCGTCTGTTTCTCAACAGTCCACGTAAACTCTTGTATGACTCCTGTTGAGCGGTCTGAAGCCTGCATCCTGGAATACGCAGCGTCGTTTAAAAAAAAATGGAGGTTTTCAGCACCCGAAAATACTAACATCCCGCAGTCAGGGGTGGTTTTTCAGCCTGGTGATGGAGACACGCTCCCCCCTGCTGCCCTACAAACTCCATCGTGAGTCACGTCCAATCCCTGGACGCTGACAGACAACAAAGAAACGGCGGGTGGGCTCGCGATGGCCCTCTCCCTCCCACTTGTCACTTATTATCGTAACGGCGGCTTCACGGATACAAGGATTCCGTATCACATCTCGCCTTCGCCAATCGAGCAACTCAGAACGGAATCCACGATGGAGGGCAAAGTTCAAACGGAGACGCTCCGGCGGTTTCGAGCCCGCACTGCCCAATCCCCGCCTAGTGCCGTCGGCGACTCCTGATGACACTGCGAATCTCCGATCCCTGGGGCCAAGACGGTGCTGAACGGCCCCTGGCGAGCTGGAACTAAAGCGCTGCCTGGGCGCTGGAGGAGGTGCGCGTGCGTGCTGTGCGCAAAGGTTCCCACGTTACATACCTTCAGTTTGTTACTGTAGGCCTGCTTGTCTGCGCGTCTTCCCTGTTTCGAGTCGAGACGGTGCAACGCGGCGCTGGCCAGTTCGGTTTGTTTGGTACACTACTGGAAAGCGATGCCAACTCCACGAACGTGTCGATTCACAGGACTCTGGAAGGGTTGCGCATCGCCATCGACATCGCCAAGATGAATTGGCTGTCTGCTTTGCCTCATGCGAGAATCCTCAGGAATCCATCCATCTGCACGCGATCTTGATCACTGCGACCCCAGACCAGCCATCGTCGCCAATGACATGGCCCTGCTGCGATCCTGGTGGCCACACAATTACGTCCTCTGGCATATCCTGCGACAAGCGACTTCTCTACAACACCATGTGCTCGCTCGTACCTTGATCACACCAGAGGCCCGTCATCTCGCGTTGGGTTGCGTACCTGGATTCCTGTTCCGCGTCCAAGGACGTGTTCCCCCTTCCCGCGACAATGATGCAATGCTATATCATACCGTCGTTGCGGCCCGGACACCCCTTATCTCTGTGACCGCGGACGATGCTCATCAACTACTGTGTTGGGAAACTATCTGACGTCGCGGCCTCGATCGCCCGCGGCAGCCCACGTGCCCTCATATGGCCTCTCGTCTTCCTCTTCGGATGATGCGAGGCAGACCAGCAGAGTCTCATCTCACACCACGCAGTCGGTTCTCGTCCTGGTCCCTTCAAGTCCCTTAATCCCTGATTTCTGTCTCTGACGATCCGGCTCTCCACATTGATCGTCGAGGTCTCGACTGATTGATGGGTTTGGCGGATGAACAGGTCGGCCCTGTGGGGAGTTTCGTCGTCTATCATTCAGAAGGGATGTTTGATCTTCCTGATGATCGAAGCATCGATCCAGCACGGAGTCTGGAGTGGGCGAGTTACGCGTTCCTCGATTCAGCGTCCGTTCGGGGGCTCCGTTCCAGCTCCGTTTTCCCGTCTCCCTACCGTTCTGGCAGGCGTCTGTTACTGCTAGCTTACCTTCTGAAACATCCCTAGTAAATGAATACGGCTGGCAGAACTCGATCGATCAACTCAGCCCAGTGAATCCAGTGAATAAACCCGCGCCGCGCGCTGTATCGCTCTGGGCCCTTCTTTTACTGTTCCCTTTGCCCTTGACTCGAACGATCCCGTCCCGATCGTGGCTCGATTGCATCGACATCGCGATTCCAACAGTCAGATCAGCCTGTTATTCACGGTGCTGGGCTTCTTACTGGCCCTCCAGGAATCCCGGTGACAGGCGGCTACGCGGCAGCCCTCCCTCAGCGTCTCCCTACCCCGTTTGCGTCCATGGTCGCGTTATCAGCATATCCGGAGTGCCCAGAGCTCAGCTTGAGTGCGATGCTCCGGCCAAACCTTCGATGCTTGGGTCCCAGCCAAAAGGCCCCCCTCCCCTTTTGACAGCATTTCGCCACCAACTGCCCGTTTGCTGGCCTGCGCAAAATGGAATGCCCCCGATCCTACCACTGCAAGAATCTTCAGGGGCCCAATCATCGGGATCTCCATACCGCACCTCCCTAGCCCGCGGGTATCATGAGCTGCTCATCAATTGCGGCTGTGGATCGGGTTCCGTCGCTGCCATCGCCGAGGAATATCAAAGGCGAGGCAAGGGGATAAACCCCTCAGAAAGGGCCTGTGATCCATCCGTCGGTTGTAGAATGCTACAGTCAGCCACGGCGGTGGTCCATGAAGGCTTATTCCCGCGGCGCAACGGTGCACGAGACGGCCACGACGGATGCGACGGAGAGTGTAAACGAAACGCCTTTGTCAGATGGTCAACAAGCGGCCGGAAGGGCCTCGTCAGCACTGGAAGAGCACAGCCAACAAGCCAAGCCAAGCCAACAAGCCAGGCCGGCGGAGTCTCCCCTTCGTCGCAGCGCAGGGCAGAACCTTCGAATTTGGAAGCACAGAGGGGAGAGTCATGGCGCCCGAAAGTCCATCGCGGTCTAGAACCCCGTGGGAACTGCTTCGGCTTTGGTTCCGGGGGACCCTGGATTTTGACTTCTCTCGGCCGACCAATGGTTCCCGTCTAGACCCGGGCCAGTCTCGCTGCCTCAAATGCCCGCTCCCGCCGCCTTTGCGCCTCACACCCGACAACCCTATCATGGGGCCCAGGGCGGTCACTCCCGTGCCTGGCAGCTGCTGGAATCCTCGCTGTTTGTTGCTCCCGGCCTGCCGTGCGGCGGTCTGGACCGGCTGTTGGACGTGTTTGGCGCCGTGCAACGTGACAAAGCGCAACAGAGACAAAGGGCATGGGGCCATGAGGGCATCATGAGAGTGAGCCTGGGCCACGTCCTCAGAGGTCAGCGGCCCCCCCCAGCAATGTCGATGAAACATGCTCCAGCCAGACCAGACATCCAGACAAGGCTGTGCGTTCGGCAGATTACAAGAGGACCGTACCTGGTGCCACTGAGTGAGTTTAGGCTCGAAGCTTACTGTGAGCTTCCCCCCCGGCCGGCGTCTTGGAGGGCCTTTTGCGGTGGCTTGTCGCCAGCGACGCCCGTCTTACACTGTTAGAATCCGTTCCTCCGCGGAACTGCTGGCAAACACGGGCGCGACGTCGATAACTTTCCGGGTGGTGTGTGTCGCATGACCCTAATGATCTGTTCTTGCTCTCCGACTCCCCCCTCCGAACGGACTCACCGGAGCGGCTTTGCAGCCTCACCTGCAGCCAATCCACGTACCCCTCAGCAACGGTTCGGTACCTTGTTGCTCAATCAGCGGTTCCGTACACCAATGCCGAATCTTTGTCGATCCTCCGATCCGTCTACTCCGTAGTCCGGGAGAACAGTCGGGATCCCAAGGGAGAGGTTCGCACTTGCGGATAGCTCGCCGGGCCATTCCTCTCCGTGCAAACGGCCTCGCCAGCAACGAGAGCGAGAGCGAATATTACGACGGAAAAAGTCATAGGGCCAGGCCTGCCTCAGCCCAGGTTTGACTTTGTCAGAGGTGGCTGCCGTGGCGGGCCGTTCGATCAAGTCTAGACCTCCCATCCTATTCTTGTCGTCGACACCAAACCTATCCCAGACACGTGGCGCTCGGCCTCAATCAAACCCCGTGAGGCCAGTTGTAATTTGTATTTTCAACGTCTCGGGGCTATTTTGAGCACCTCGTTCATGTCTGGAACTTCGTATTAACACCTTTAGAGCCAAGGCGTCTCCTTACCCGCGGGCCTATGCCGCCTCCGGCCTAATTTCTGCCTTATGGCCAGTAACCTGCAGTATACCAGGGCCAGGACGGGGCATTACGGGGATTGTTTCCTCCGGTGGCTAATATCGACCCGGCCGAGAGCAATCCTAGGGCGTAGAGCGGCCGAGACTGCTGCAATACTGCACTGCTGTGGCAGCTGTTGGTCGCTCGTTCACAAAGACCGAGGTCACGCGACGTACGAGGGTGTTTTGCATATGAGACAGACATCCCGCGTCTGGAGTCCTGCAGTAACACTTTAGGCAGCATTCATGGGCCGATACCAAGAAACGCCTAGAGTTAACCACATCTTCCGGTGACCAGTTTGTTACAGTTGCAAGTAGTTTGTAGTTGAACGAGGTAGCTCCGAGAAAAGACACGGCAACTAGTGAAATCAAAAAGGCCTGATCTTGGGTCGAGACTTTCAAGTCTCGCTGCATTTTAGCATAGAGGTGTAAGTCTAGGCAGGGATCCAGACTACAAGGATTCTACGGTGAGATTTTGATCTTTCCTATCCCTTGGGTTCTTCCCATTGTCAATCTCGTGATCTGGACTCAAAGAGGGAGCCCAACTTCGTGCCAATATGCTGTCACATTTTCAACTATTGATAATTTGCCACCAAATCTCCCTCCTTCGCGGCCCGGGCGTTGGCAGCCCCTGATATCCCTCGCTGCCCAACAAGTTGTATAGGGGTCCAAGGTGCATACGGTGAGCCCGAAGTGCTTCTTCGAACAGCCTAGCCCAGCCCAGACTCTACGGGCCTACTGATTGTAATTGGGTAGGCTAGCCTAGTAACATCGTGCTGTTGGGATGTTTGAATACGCCGCGCAGGTGAAGACGGCGTGTCAGCTTTACAGCATGTTTCTACAACGCTTCTTAGGTTATTCATGCACTTAGCCTAGTTGTGTCAAATAATTCAGAAGTTTGCATTGTACAGTAGGCGAACTAATGCTCACGTCATAGCTTAAAACACCGACCACGGCATCGAAGCAGGGCGCTGTAGGGTAGGGTTTTCTACGACGAGCAAGGGCAACGTTACAAGAGATAGAACGGTTAGTGATGTGATTATTCCTACTACCGAAATGTGTTTGGCTTTCTTTCTGTTTAAAATTTTATATATGTAGAGGAAGATTCGCGATCGGACTCCTTTCAGCCTTTGATCTATCTACGCTGTATGGTTGCAATAGAATGTTCAAACGGATAGTTGTTCAATTTTTAACGACATAATTACTATGGCGACTGACTACGATAGAAGAATCAAGCTCCGGGATTCTCATTGAACACACATCAATGTAACCGAGTTAACAAAGGCCTGTCTTCGTGGCAGGAAGGTTTGTCAATGTATTTAATTAATTTTCTCCTCTATGAGGGTAGGTATAAGTCATTCACCTAGTCTATCTCGCATATTCAACGTTGACTGCCGCAGAAACGTTCTTCTCGGTTTCGTTCGGATCTGTCTTGCCATCGAGATCATCCTGGCCCTTCACTCCCGGCGCAGATCCAGACTCGCAATCGGTCGAAGACTCGCCCAGATTCAAGTGAGGAGGCGTATGGATGCTTTCCTTTACTCCTTGGGTAAAGGCATCCCATCCGTGACCCTGGCCGACGAAGATACCGTCGACCTGCTCAAGCGTCAAGCCCTTTGTCTCAGGGTAGAAGAAGTAGACCAATGGGACAAAAGAGGCATTCAAGATGGCCCAGACAAGGTAGTATTTCCATCCGATGTTCGCGAGTCCCATTGGTGTGACAGTGACAGCAATGCCGTTGACTATGGAATTATTAGACCGGGCCCAGCGATGACATAGTTCAAGGGGTTTATGCTCTTACATAGCCAGTTGGATGCTGAAGCTAGAGATGCTCCCATGGAACGCATTTTGAGGGAGTTGATTTCCTGAATGTACCAGTCAGCATAGGCTATACATGTGCCGGTTTGATATATGAAACTCACAGGAGGATAGATCCAGGCAACATTGAGATAGCTCAAAGCAAATGCATCGTAGAAGAGGAAGTACATGACCACAGTCATAATGGCACCCCCATTCCCGGGAACGTTGAAACCGACACAGATCAGGGCAGAGACAACACTCATTCCGACTGCGCCCCAGATCATGCAGGGACGGCGTCCGACCCTGTCGATGAACCAAATAGGCAAGATGCTGAAGAAGAAGTAGTTCATGCTGCCAGCTGCAGCAACAATTCGGGATGTCGTATCACTCAAGCCGACATAGTCCTTGAGGATGACCGGGAGGTAGTATCCAATAGTGCTGTATGTGTTAGAATGAGGTCAGAATAACCAAAGCAAAAGGGAGACAAACTTGATTCCGCTCATTTGTTGCATATATAGAGCGCCAAAACCGAGCATCATGCGTCGGAAGTTTTGTTGACCACCATTCTTGAAAATGTCCATCCACGAAGCTACTTCTTCTTGCTCCAGGGCGATTGCGATCTCGTTTGTAGTCCGCACAACTTCGTCGTCAGTCTCTGGGAGATCGAGAAGCCGCGCGATAACTGTCCTCGCTTCGTTGACGGATTTGTGGTGAGCGATCCATCGAGGAGACTCAACTAAGAAAGGTCCAACGATGAGTAGATAGATGGCGAAAACGGTCTGGAGCGCAATTGGGAAGATCCATTGAAGGTTGTTCTTTGCGTAATTGGCACCGAAGGAAACCCAGTTGGATATGACAAAGCCAAGGATAATGTTTGCTGCTTCGACAGTAATAAGAGCACCGCGATTCGTGTGCCTTGAGACTTCTGCCTGCCAGGTCGGAACAATTGCAGTCATGATTCCAACTCCGATCCCAGTGATGACTCTGGCGACAATCAGATGATCCACGACATGGGCTGTGGTCTGGAGAATGGCACCGATGATGACAATCCAGCCCCCGATGTAGATGGAACGCTTTCGACCGAGTCTTTCAGCAAAGGCAAAGGCAGCGAGAGATCCTGCAAGACATCCAAGATCGTAGAGGCCAACGATGAGGCCTTGTTGGACGGGTGACGGGTTGTTGAACTGCTTGATGAACGAGTCGGTTCCGATGACGGCTCCCATAACTCCTTGATCGTCTTTCATATCGTATGCCTTAGCCAAGTCCCAACAAGTCTTCAGAACGGAATCAGATCGATTCACTTACATCCAAATAGAAGAAATCCCATACTACAGGCAGATGTGATGCCCATCATCAGAGGCTTCCCACGGAGAGGTTTCATACTGAAGGAGAGCTGACGGGGCAACCGATACAGCAGTGTGAGTGTTTTGAAGAGCCAGTAACCGGTAGAGAAGTGTAAGGAGACAATTGAAGTATTCTTGAATTTTACAATAACATTTCTTTCCCTCTCTAACACTGGCGATCCCTTTACATTTGTATTCTCTCCACTCCGGTTCGTCACGGCAACTTGGTTATTAAACTCTCTCTCAAACCTGGAGAAGAGCATGGGTTTGAGGTCAATGCCCCAGCTTTGCGGGGAACAAGTTGAGCCATCGATCCTGAACTCACATCGTTCACGATCCTGTGCCAAGTTCCGGTGGAAGCAAAGAGGGCAAACTACACCAAAGAATCTACGTCAGGATTCCACAGTAGGCGAGGAAGAATGGATCCGAGACTCGGTCGCCCACCGGAAATAACGAAGAGGCTCGGTCGTTTCGCACTACTCTGATCCTAGACCCTGCAGGATTCGGTGCAAGATTGCCCTTCAAGGCACCATTGGCGCAGATCCACGAGTCAAGAGTCTTGACTCGGCGAAGCAGTCCCGAGCTCTGGGGTGACCCCATGGGGAGCATTCTGGGGAGGCGAGAAGCGAGCGGTAAGCAAAGACGCGGGGGCTTTGATTGCTGGTTTGCGGAAATGTGGTCAGGTATCCGCTTGTGAGATCCCTTCTCGTGTTGTTACTGCGCTCAACTTAAGCCTCAACTTACTCTGAGGAAGCCGTTCGGTGCGCCGGAAGTTGTCTGAGCTGATATCCGCGGATCCTTTCGCGCGGAGATAAACGCGGTCATGGCTACTAGTTACGACCCCAAACACGTTGCTAAGCGACGGAAGCGAGTCCAAACAGCCTGTGATAGATGTCGGAGGCAGAAGCTGAGAGTGAGTCTTGAGTCTCTCAATTCCATCTGTTCCACGACGATGAATCTAGGCTCTAACCAAGGCGCGCCAGTGTGGACTCGAGCGACCTTGTCCGTTGTGTGTCCTCTCGGATGTTCCCTGTATACCACAGACCCGGATAAGGTACGTCAACGATTGACTAGACGTGAACAGAAGTATTGATGAATGGTTGGCTACTAGTCATCCTAAGAGGAAGAAGGCTCGATCGCGTGCTGTCGATAGAGCTCTTTTCTCATCACCTTCTCAAGGGAGTGGTCTACATGCTGCGCCAAGTCACGATCATGACCACGATGATGATCATATTCATGTTCAGATCGAAAGCAGTCCTCTACAGCAAGCCGTTGATATTGACTGTCAACGAAGAGACCATGTTCGCTTTGCTATGAATGCTGAGGGGGATGAATCTGGGTTCACACGGAGTTCTGCCCCTGACGACGAGACCCCATTCCGACAACGAACCTCATCCTTCGGGATGTTTAGAGAGGTACGAAGATAGTATCCATTCATTCATCAACTCTTTACTAACATCAGAGCCGAAGATCATTGATCAATTCAGCCCGGACATGGTTGTCAATGGCTCGGCTTCTGCATTACCTGGCGGCAATAGAACTCGAGCACCCACACCTACACCTCAATTGGCCAGTAGTGTCGAGGAGATGCTCGGGATGAAATTACCAGAGAAGGCTGAGATCGCGTTCTTAATTGAGTCTTACATGACTTCAGTGCACTGGTTCATGATGCTGTTCTACGAGCCTTCATTTCGAGCCAGGTGCGAGGCTCTTCTTGTCTCTAGCCACCTTGACCGATCACAACAACGCTTCGCCATTCTTTTTCTCCTGATTCTTGGACTGGGTGCAAGATATGCAGATCCGGAGCGAGTCAAGGAGAATTGCCCGAATTTGGATTCAGAAACATTCCAGAGGACCGCCATCAAGAAAGTCGAAGGGTTTATGCTTGAACTCTTTGACGAGGCTGAATTAGAGTCAGTCCAAATATGCGTTTTGCTAGGGTCCTACTACTTGTACAACGGGCGTCCGAATTTGGGCTTCGTTATCCTCGGCTCAGGCATTCGATGCGCTCAGTCAATGTCCCTACATCGGGAGATTGCTTCCTCAAACGTGCATCGGATTGTGAAAGAAGAGCGTAGGCGGGTTTGGTGGGCTCTTTATATATTTGATCGGTATGTCGACCATCAATGACACAAATGGGTACTCCACGCTAATGAATTCAAGGTTTGCCTCAATTGTTTATGGTCGGCCATGTGGCATTCGTGATGGTGAGTTCAATGTTGCAGTGCCCGAGAACATCGAGGATACAGACACAATGCATCCTGAATTCAACACGAAAGGCGCAAGCCCGAATGGAACCATGGAACATGTGACCTTGTTTAGCTACACGAAGTTCAAGATTCGTCTGTATAGGATCGCATCTCCAATTGTGGGGGATATGTACTTCCATCGGGCCTCAGATATCCCTACTTTGAGACGAAAAGTGCAAAGGATTGATGGAGAACTTACGACGTACTTCAACACGTTGCCTCCTGAGTTAAGGCTTGACAAGCTGTTCCAAGCGAACAGATCTCCAGGAGAGGAGACACCGGAACGAATCTTTTCGATGCAAGCCTTAGCGCTTCAGGTTGCTTACGACAACATTCTGATTCTGCTACACCGGCCACTTCTTCCGCTGACACTCAGAGGGCCGATATCTCCTGCAACAGATGATACCTCTGAACTGCAACAGATCCAACACATTAGCCAGGACCGGTGCTGGGAATCTGCTTTGAGAACCTCGATCTTAGGGAATTACAAAGCGTGTCTAGAGTCAGCGAGGCAGACGCACGCAGCAGCATTTCTGGGCATCAATCTCTTTACTGCAGGCATGGTTCTGTGCATTGTGGCGCTCTCTAAGCCACTCTCAGAGCCAGCTCAACAAGCTAAGCATGCTGTTGGCCGGATATTGTCCCTTGCAAGACTGCTTGAAGGACGAATATTGTTGCTGTCACAAACCTCCAAGGTTTTGGCCGACATCGTTCGGTTGATTATGGATAAGGAGTTGAAAGCAATCCTTGGCCAGTCAGATCCTCTACTGGTGTCTGCCCCTGGTCCGTACGTACCGGCAAGTGCGCCGACTACTGGAGCCGTTGGGTGGAATAACTTGCCATCCAATGATATCGAGTCCACCGCTGCCAATGTCAGCAACTCACATAATGGGCAAGGGCAAGATTGCGGAAACATGATGACATCCTTTGATGGCCTTGGCCAGTTCCCAGGGGAGTATGTGTCAACTCTGTCGGACTTTGACCTGCAACACGGGTTGCACTCGCTTCAGCAAGGTTAGTGAAAGCCACAAGGGTAATTTGGTATGGAACAATACTGACTCTTGTTGCAATAGCAATGTACTTACCAGTAAACTCCGGTCCAGCGTCTATGAACGGGGCAGCATGCCCAGACCAGTGCACTCCTGGTATGGGGGATGGGCTAATGGCCCCTGACATTGGTCGCCTTGGCGGTAACCATAATAACCTTGAAGCACTATGCCAAAGTTGGTTGTGGGAGCCTGATCAATGGCAGGGGTTTAATGATGCTTTTCAAATGTAGTTTGAAGAATGACTTCGTTTAATGAGGTGGTCAAGGAGAAGACCAGTCCCTTGAAGAGGAGAGGGAAATTGGCACAAATGAATGGCGGTGATGATAGGAACTGCGTTGTAATGTAGCGAGAGCAAACAACGCGATATGAAAGCAAAACGGTTTCATAACTTGGAATTTGAAAGAGAACAAAAAATTGAAGTTTCCGATGCTTTGAGAAGCGCCCGGCGGTGTTCCCGGTGGTTGTTGACTTCCGCCGGATTTCGAATCGGAGATATTCTCCTCTCCCGTACAAGTAATCTAGTCAATCCGATTGGTTTCCAAAAGAGGTCTGGCACTTGAATCTAAACTGACCGCTAAGGCGGGGTAATGATGCACTAGGCGACGAGCAATAAATAATAAAAAGGACTGGATTGGATTGCTGATGGGTTACGAACTATGTAGCTTAACCCGGGGACACGCCTTATGTTGAGTTCAAGCCACTAGATAAATCACAACTTCCAAGACGGCGATATCAAAAGCAATTGATTCTTTCAGATTCACTTGCGTTCGGAAGACTAATGATGGCTCAAAGATCGCTGCTTAAAGCGGGCATATTGGGCTCAGCTGGATTATCTTCACTTCGGGGATCAAGCACTCGTTGGATAGCGCCAAGTCTCGCGCAACAGTCTCTTTCTATATCAACAACCACACCACGGCCTCTTACAACAACCCAAAACCTTCGACTGCCTGACTTCGAACGCCCTCGGGCAGAAGCCGTTCCTTACTCGGGACCTCCTTTGCATGGAGTGGCGGGCGACCTGGTGATCAACTCAGTCTTGCACCTCAACGAGGAGGAGAAGTATTGGGTGCCCCAACTAGAAAACGTCTGGTACCGACCGCTCCTCTTTTCGCTCTCGCAAGGCTACTGGGTTAATCTGCTGCGTGTCCGCCGTTCAGGCATTCTCTCTCGGCACCGGCACACTGGACCAGTGCACGCTGCGACGTTGAAGGGAAGATGGCACTATCTCGAGCATGACTGGTGGGCGACGCCTGGTAGCTACTCATACGAGCCTCCAGGTGACATTCACACGCTGGAAGTTCCGGAGGGCGTGGAGGAAATGGTGACCCTGTTCCATGTTACGGGAAGTTACACTTATGTTGAGCCCGATGGAACTCCTATTGGAAGTGAGGATGTGTTCTCACAGTTTGAAACGGCACGGGACCACTATATCAAGAACGGGGTTGGGGAAGACTACATTAACTCATTGGTTAGATAGGTGCTTAGCTAATTGATCCGTTTTCTTGTAAAATCCCCTCTGAGACTTTATGAAAGATATTGGTGATTGTCAGACAAGTGTTCTCTCGAAGACTAACCATTGACAGGTTACCACGCGTCTGGGTGGACTCCTCGTCGTAGGGTTGTCAACCACCAATATTAAGTCCCAGACCCATTGAAAACATATCACCACCTTACCCGCACAATCAAGTACTATCCCTAGTCGTTATTTTGCTCCTACTCCGAAGGAATGCATCCCCCGTGGTTTTCTTGGGGTTTGCGTGTCAGAGATGGTGGGCCCGGAACGGAATCGATCCTCATCTATCCGCCGGATACAACACACGTCCAAATGTCTTATTATGCATTTTTCTTATTTCTTATTGACAGCTAGTGCAGCCTATCGGAAGCCAAGCTACTTGCAGTCTCTCAAAGAACTCGGAACCTGGGGTGAAGTGTCACCATCCGGCTATCCAGCAAGGACTGACGGATCCATAACTCCTAGGAAGTGCACTCCACAGATCTAACTAAGTACAGCCCTGTTAAGTTCCGGCCAAGGTCTTATTCATATCTACTGCCTCTCGAGATCGTGACTGTAATGTCGGACCGGCTCAATATTCCCTGAATCCGAGCCGTTAGTCTGCCCTACGCGAGCAATCATGAGACCAATTGCTACCACCGGAGCGTTTCGATCACTAGGCGGCAGACTTGCTGCAGTTACTCATGGTGTACGCTTTACTTCACCAGGCCTTACCGCACACTCACGGAACCATTTCTGGTCACGCAAATATAGCATCATGGTTCAAAGAGAGCCCCTCAGCCCGCCTGATCCAGTTCCCCTGAACAGACTGTTTTCCATAGAAGGCAAAACAGCAATTTGTACTGGGGTAACAGGAGGTCTCGGAAGAGAGCTTTGCATGACATATGCAGAGGCGGGAGCTAATGTTGTATCAATACAACTGCCCGGAGACCCTGCAGGACCTGCTTTGGAGAAGGATATCAGGAAGTTTGGCGGAGATTTCAAAAGCTTTGAGTGCGATGTGTCAAACTCAACAGCGCTACGAGCTTGCTTTGAGAAGATCTGGGCTGCGCGGGTTGTTCCTGATATTCTTCTGAATGCAGCTGGTATCAATCGGAGAGGGAAGATAGAAGAATTGGAGGATGAGGATATTGATGCGGTAAGCCAAGAAACTGGGCTATTGTGGGATGTCAAGACTAACTGAAATATTAGATTTTCGCTGTGAATCTCAAATCGTCCTTTGTGACCTCACAAGAAGTTGCAAAGAAGATGCTCGAGCTAAAGAGACCTGGCAAGATCATCAACATCGGATCCATGACTTCATTCATTGGCATGTACAACGTTTCCGCCTATGCGTCATCCAAGGGCGGCGTCCTTCAGATGACGAAGGCTTTTAGTAACGAACTTGCATCCAAGGGGATTCAAGTAAATTGCATTTGCCCCGGGTAAGCCTCTCAGTCGTTCGCAACCTTGCAATGACTTAGGTAGACCTTTGCTAACATGTCCGACTCTCATTAGATACTACAAAACACCACTGACAGAGGAAATCATCAAAGATAAGGAGTATACGGACTTTGTGATGAAGCGAACGCCGGCAATGAGATGGGGAGAACCTCGGGATCTACGTGGAGCATTGATCTTTCTTTCTAGCCCAGCTAGCGACTTTGTTACTGGTGCCCCAATTATCGTGGACGGCGGTATGCTTGGGAAATAGATTCTTAGAAAGTAGATGTACGAACAATTTTGATACTCCCTGATACAAGAATCAACTATTGAGCTTTTTTGGTATAATTTGTGAGGGGGTATAGATCACAGGGTCTCCTGTACGGGTGCGCAACCGGCTATCCTGCCTCCTGTATTGTCATGAATTTTAAAAGGGAAGTCTTTTGCTTTCAGTTTGGTATCGCAGCACGTGTTTGCAATGCAACCATAGCCACATGCGCATAGATCACATTCGGCGGTTCGGAGAATGACTGCCTGCGTTGGGGGGTTGAGGTTGCCGACTGGGGAGCCAGATCTCACTTCCACCGGAAAGCTGTCGGTTCCGGCGGAAGACAAGAACCATGCTGGTCCGCGGAGAATCAGCCGCGAGATTACAGCTTTCAATTACGGAACTTGTAATTGGAAGACACTTTCACGCGGTTCCGGGAACCATAATTTTTGGAGTTAGTTTGCCCGTCTTTTGCAGGAGACCAGAATTGGATGCAGCATAAATGTGACAAAGCCAGCGAAAGCTCTAGCCGTCCCGCTATCGTTGAGGTCTGATGACTATTATCGCGTACAAGTCCTATTCTGAAGACAGCCTTTGCATTTGAATGGGCACTTTCACTCCTAAACCAATTCTTTTGTCGTGCACATATTAAATCATCGAACCACGTACAGACACAATTGCATCTTGTCACTAGACTCTTCTATTGATCGGGACGTATGGTTTGAGTCACGGTGATCCCACAAAATGAGCTGGCGAGTAGTTCTACAACCAGTTGGAACAGCGTGCAAAACGTTTCGCAACCAGTACTCTCAGCAACCAAAGTGCTCACAGGTTGATTTGTTAAGGTATCTCCGTGCCCCATAGCCCCGAGCCTCTGAGTGTCAAATCTTTATGAGATTCATTGCAAGATCAGGTAGACCTAAATTTGAGATTGTTTACTAACATGGACTAGGAGCAAATTTGGACTCAACAGTTCCATCTTACACCCTTCTCCATTTCTCAGCGCCTCTCGTGCATTCAGCTCAATGAACTCCAAATCTCAGGCTGCCGCCTCACCATCGCTGGCAACACAGCCCCAAAATCAACGGCCAAAGTCAGAAGCAGTGCCGTATAAGGGGCCTCCGCTACCGAATGTTGTGGAAGACCTCATTGTTCCCAACATTCTGCCAACTCCCCTGCCATCGTTCTCTACCGTGGACGCTGATGAGCGCCTTTGGGTGCCTCAAGCTCCGGATATCGATTTTCGGCCACTTATTTTCTCGGTTTCTCAGGGCTACTTCGTTAATCTGCTTCGTGTGAGGCGCTGCGGTATCCTATCCCGCCACCGACATACCGGGCCTGTCCACGCCGTCACCCTGAAGGGACGCTGGCATTATCTGGAGCACCCGTGGTGGGCAAATGAGGGCGGTTATTCCTATGAGCCTAGCGGCGATATCCATACGTTAGAGGTCCCAGATGGGGTTGATGAAATGATCACGCTGTTTCACGTCACAGGCGCCTATGTCTACGTGGACCCCGAAGGAAATGCTCTTGGGATAGAAGATGTTTTCAGCAAATTGCAGAGTGCACGGGAGCACTATGAGAGGGTGGGCTTGGGAGCCAACTTTGCTGATCAGTATATTCGATGAGACTGTTAAGTAGGCATTTCTAAATTCGAATGTCGGATGTAAACCAAAGTCTGCAAGGGTTCGATTTTTACGAAGATGTTTTGCGGCTCGGAGAATTGGAAACTTTAATCTCATTTACCAACACCAACGTCCAAATAGTCTTGACACCAATTACAGAGTTCAAAGAAGACATCTGGGTTTACGCTCGACTGTTTACGTCGAAAGCAACATCTGGTTACCCCCCTGTTCATGTGGTTAGGGGAGTACTTGGAACTGAAGAGAAAATAACTGTTAGAAAGCGCAAATGAACAAAATGCGCTTTATAAAATGCAGAATTCGAATCTGAAGGATGAAGTACTTACAACGAGACGAAATTAACTTTTTGCAACCATCAACTGTGCAATTTGAAAACGAGCTGCTTTATTGCACTTTGGTCGTCTGGTAGCAGCGAGGTTGCAAGGATGCGTGAGGCTGAATCAGCGGACTCGCTGTTTCGCGACGCGCAATTGCGTGCGGGAGCTGAACCTCCAGTTATATCCGCCGATCCCGCCCATTAAACGTTCGACGCGGTCTTCGTTAACTACTCCGTGTTCGCGTCGAAACTGCTAAACTCTACCGAGATTTGGACTTCTTGGTCCGCTCAGTCATCTACGATGTCTAACTACAGACACGAGCCGGCCTCGCCAGGCCCACGGCCGACTCTCAAGCTGGACTCTGTCGCCAGTCTCCCGAACCAGCAAGATCGACCTCAGACCCCGGAACGCAAGACTTCATGGGCATGGGGCGAAGCCGAGCAACATGAATGTGATCGTTGCATGCCCCCGAAGGTAGCCACAATTTATCATTGCATCTTAGGTTGCCAAAGCTAAAAGTTGAGGTTTTCAAAGACCTTCAGCAGTGAATCGGACATGATGTGATTTTCGCCCCCGGACCTAGACAATTCACATCGTAGCTGATATCAAGAAACAGAAAGCACTTGATCCACGAACACAAGGGTTCCTACTGGTGCCGAGATTGTAAGGAGTTTAGGCCTGCTTATACCTATCCTGATCATCTTTCACGGTGAGAGTCATCTCTTTTACCAGTGAGACCGCCGCGAGCCTAATCACCCCGTTCATCAGCTTCCACACTAAAGAGCCGAGAGTGAGACCCCATCATGGAGCATTCAATATCAAACGGTCATCGATCTTAGAGCAGCGGGATGTTCAAGAAGTGTTTCAAAGAGTCGATGCTCGAGAAGACTTTGCGCTTCGGCGCCAAGTGTATCATATCATCATGGAAGAAAACATAGAGGACGCAGTCGATGAGATCATTAACATGATTCGAGCTGGCCCGGAGGGGGGTTCGATTGTAACCTCGCAGACCGCACGGAAGCCATTGGAGTTTAACAGCATCACGCCTTCCTCTATGGTAGGCTTTTCTGCCTCTGGACGAAAACCCGCGCCTCCACCTAGTAAAACTCCAAAACGCAGGGAACTGAGATTCGATCCCCCAGAGGATGACGAACAACACCGACCCTCAGAGCGCCCCCCAATCGTGCATATCCTACAGCCTCTCGAAGATCAGCAGCGACTCCTAGAAGAGCGAGTTCTCCAAAACCTAAAGGAGCAGCGACCTCCAGAGCAGCATCCAGAGAGACAGCATGAGATCCTTGATCTAGTCAACGCGTACAACATGGATGTCCCTTCGGATGACGATGACTTGCACCAAGACCCGGGCAACGAGCAGGCTTTGTTTTCCGCTAACATCATGCGCATGACGAGGAATGCGATAGACAAAATCCGGGAAGCGAACGAGAAACAGCATGCACCTATGAATGAGGCGACATCGACATCATCTCCCGCGACGAAATCTATATCCGAGTCTCCAGAGCCATCCGAAGTGCAAGAGACAGAAATCGACGTGCTACCTGCTTTTCTTTCCGACGGATTATTGCAGGGTGTCTCTGAGTGCTTACTTAACTTTTTTACAAAGTGGATAGACCTTCAAGTTGGCCTCTTGAAGTCTCGTGGATCTGGAAACTCATCTCGAAACGGTCCAAGTCAGAACACTGCCTTGCAACGGTCATCATTATTGGGTCCAGGCAAAGGTTCTGGCAGGCGCAAGAGATCTGATGGCGACGGCGAAGAGGAGCTACCGTCCGAAAGACCTGGCGGGGGACGAGGCGGAGACGGTCCAGAAAGGAAACGACGCAAGGCTAATAAACAGAAGATCGAAAAGTTTGCTTGTCCATACATGAAACGCTATCCAGCAACGTTCGCAACTTGGAGGACATGTGTTGGCCCCGGCTTTGATGAGCTGCATCGAATGAAGTAAACAAGACTTCATTATTTCCACTGTTCTTGAGACTGACTGTGTAAAGGGAGCACCTAAAGAGAAGACATTTTAAGGAGCATAGCTGCGCTCGATGTGGTGATCAGTTTGATTCAAACCATGCGCTGCTCGATCATATGAGAGCTCGAACTATTTGTTCAATTAGAGATTTTGAACCTGCATGCGGTTTCATGACTCAACTTCAGTTTGAAGATGTCCAGAAGATTAAGACAGGCGACCCAGTACGGAAATGGAAAGAAATCTTCCGCGTGCTTTTCCCAGATGCCGATGAGACACTGATCCCGTCACCCTGTAAGACAATGAACGTCGCAATAATGAATATTGGAGCTAAATATCTATAGATTTTGACAGCGCCGAGGTTTCAGAGAGCCTGTCTGAGGTCATCGATCCTACCAGATTTGAATCCTATCTTAAACAACATCTGCCGAATAGGATTCTGAGCAGATTGAACGAAGAATTCAAGATGCTAGCGGAAGAAGCTAAACGGAGACTGACGCAGATAGTGCAAGAAGAGACCATGGAGACTTTCAAGGGTTATATGATGGATAAAGGGGGTGACTCGTCGTCTTCGACGGATGTGCCTCCTGAACCAACGCTTGAGCCGAACTTTTGGGATTGGAGTATTTTTGAGAACATGGACATGACCAGCTTCAACAACATTATACATACTCGGGGGGAAGACTTATTGATTGATCCTTATAATCTACATGTCGACAAAGGGAAAGGACTAGCAGATTCGGGATACGGCTCAATGGCGGGTTAGAAGGGATGCCCTGATCTTTGTTGCTGGACACTTATGACATGACGAGACAAATACAACGAGTTCACGAAGTCACGGTAACAATCTTCTCACTCAGCATGATATTTTAGCATGGTGCTTGTATTTGTGATTTCTCTTTTATAGTCTCTTCACCCTAGGCCTTGAGAAGCCATCATTTGAGGCACATTTCGAATGATGTACTTGCTATAGGTATGACACCTTGGCTGAGTTGTATCTTCTTAATGACTCCATCATTCTCCAGCTTTGTTCGCAGGTCGAAATCGATACTGCCCGCAGTGTCGTAGGTGATCTGGTAGAAAATGCCGTCGTGCTCCTCCATAGACCAGTTCAGCTCGCCGTTGGGCTTGGTACCAAACATGCCGGTGAGAGCATTCTGAAGCTTGCTCTGGTCAGTCACGGCGCTGATACGAATCAAGGCAGTAGGCATGATGGCGTTGCGTGAGATTTGTGTTAGAGAGTAGTTTTTTCTTCGTGGTATTGGAAATGCTCAAGTAGATGAGTGATGTTTTCAAGAAATGGTTGCGTGCGGAGGGAATCTTATACTCGGGAGGGCGGTGCTCATTATGAACGTATCATGTGGTGGGAAGACTTTCAGTGCATCACTGACGAAAGAGAAATTGCGGACAATCAGGCATGCAACGTATAAGAGGAGCTGAACAGTGACCTTGCGATTCGTCAAGAGAGCTATCGAAGCAAGGTCAGGTCTTCTGACCAGCGAGTGATTGACCTCTACTTTGTAATCGGACGTTGGCTTGATCAGAGTAGCTGGAAAGGTCCAATATTCTTCAGCTACAGCCGCCCATCGTTCCTGACTGTAACTGAATCGGCGTCTCTTGATTGTCTAGGATTTTCTGTTGATCCTATACTGTGATTCTATGCAGCGTGAAGAATCTATGACAGCAGGTAATCAGGCGCTGAGCCTTGAGGTAGATTCTCGACTTGGGTGACCCTCCCAGAGCCCATGCTAGTTTAGCCCATAGGATATTCTACATGCACTGTCATTCTTCCAAAGGACTTCACAGAGGGGTAGGACGGGGGCTAAGACGGTTGGCTGTTGATCAACTCTTAGTGCCTGAGTTTTCCGCGGTGCCGCAGCGAGGGCATCAACTTGCCGCGGCAAAGAAACGAGTGTGAATGGTGCATTCATCTTCGGGCTTAATATTGCTATAAGAGTAAGCCAATAATTGAAAGCAATACGGTGAATACATTTTCTTGGTCGAGAACTGATTATCTGGTATTTATCTCAGGTGCCTTTCCGATTGTCTCGAGTTGAAGTACGTTGTTTGCGGCCTATTTTGTGCAGCAGTGGCACCGTGTCAAAGGCGGACTATTCCTCGGAAAACTAGACCGTAACCTAATGATACGCCTCCGACGCAGCTGCAGCCTATCATTCCTTTCTTTTGCATGCATCCTATTGATCCAAGAAGCCAGGGAGACCACAGATCTGCAATCTGCAATCTGGGGTTCAAATCTGGCCCCGAAACCCCTCATTTCTTATAAATAGGACGATAGCAACATGTCGCAAACCGTCTACCCTAATACTCACAACTTCAACCGTCCCACCTATAACCCGTATATAAATAATTCTCGATAAAATGCCTAGCGTTGCGGAAGCGTTCGACACCCCATTTACCCCGAAGATGCGGGCAAAGCTGCAAGCGCACCGGGAAAAGGCATCTCGCGATTTTCGCTCAGATGTAGTTACCGTGCCTGTGGAGGAGATGATGCATGTGAGCATAGATCCATAAGATTTTGAACGAAAGTCACTTTTACTTAAGGCATCTAGGCTATTCTGGAGGCTTCAGTCAATGATGACATCTACGACACGGAGGGAGACCCTTCGGTTAAGGCTCTGGAAGCCCGGATCATGGAGTTGACGGGCAAAGAGGCCGCACTCTGGGTCATCTCAGGAACGCAAGGCAATCAGATATGCTTGCGGACACATCTCACACAGCCTCCTCACAGTGTACTTCTGGATCATCGGGCACACGTCCACTGCTGGGAGTCTGGGGCGTTGCCCGTCATCTCTCAAGCTTCAACCACCACTGTCCATCCTAAGAACGGAGTTCACCTAACTTTGGAAGACGTCAAAGCAAACATGATTACAGATGGAAATAGTAAGTGGTGCTGAAATGCCTAGGGTTTCTATTTTAACTGAATGCAAAGTTCACTTCCCACCGACGCGCGTTGTCGCTTTGGAAAACACGTTAAGCGGCACGATCCTCCCACTCGCCGATGCGAAGGAGATTTCAGATTATGTTCGCTCGTTTCCAGTCCCCGCGGGCCAGAAGCCCGTTGCCATGCATCTAGATGCCGCCCGTGTCATCGACGGCGTGATTGCCGAGGGTGTCGAACTTAAAGACTATGCTAAGTGCTTCGATAGCATGTCCATATGTCTCGCCAAGGGTATCGGCGCTCCCATGGGTAGCGTTATAGTCGGCAGTAAAGAGTTTATCGAGCGAGCCAAGTGGTATCGCAAGATGCTTGGAGGTGGGACGCGACAGCCGGGCATGATGGCGGCAGCAGCTCTCGCGGCGCTCGAGTATACTGTACCAAGGTTCTCTGAAGTCCATGCCTTGACAAAAAAGGCCGCTCTCCAGATAGAGGGTCTTGGATACAAGTTCGCATTACCTGTACAGACAAACATGGTTGTTGTGGACCTTGAAGCAACGGGAATTCCCCCAGGAGCATTCGTTGAATACTGCTTTAACGAAGGCATTACCGTATTTCCCAATGGTCGTCTTGTCTTTCATCATCAGACATCAGAAGCTGCAGTAGACAGCCTTGTTACTGCCCTGCGCAAGTTGATGGAAGATAAGAAGAATGGTGTTCCGTTGAGTGAGAAAGAGGTCCAGGGAGGCTGTAGCTAGGTCATACATGATATGAATGTGCTATATTAGAGACTCATGCGAGAGGATAAGTCGAAGTATAAATATTCAAGGGGAGTGACGGAAATTACTGAATGGTGTTTTGTTGAATGTGTAATTGGTAGGGGGGTATCTAAACTGAAAATAGCTAAATTTGAGAACCTGTTTGCACTGAAGCCTAGAACCAATGAGTCCATATAAAAGCTTGCTTCATCAGTTTTTACTTGAACAGTAAGCATGCAGTAGGCAGGGTAGCTTCAATAAGCTGCCTTGCTCGTGGGTCATGCATCGTGTCCACCCATAACACGGGCCTCACAGCAGCTTTAACCTCTTCCCAGGACTGCAGCTCCATGGTCCTGAGAATTTCGGAAAGGAAGGGTTGAAGCCAAAGTCGATCTTGTCCATCGAAGATAGAAATAGCCATGATGATATAAGTCCAGAGAAAGAATTCATTGGACAATGCCTCGGCCTGTTGTGGGGGAGTCAACGACACCACGGCCTCTTTCAGATTCCGAGCCAGGTGCTCGTAGTGAGTCTTAATTCCATGCCATTGGAGAAATAAGGTGCTCGAAAAGGCTAGCAGTGCAAGCCGGACGAGTTCATCAGTAGTTCCCGCCTCGAAGCCGAGATTTGCGAGCCGATAGTGTATCGAGACCATGGCTTCACGGAACATATCTCCATCAATCTTCTGCTGACATTGAGCCGCGATGTTTGCAGCCCGCGTAACTTCGGCGACATCATCCCAAATCATCAGTAGTCGTTCGTCAAGATTCTTGTGGAACCTTTCAAGGCTAGGGACTTGGGAATCGGTCTTTTCAACTGGAGCGCCTGCAATAGTGATTCTCCCCCGCGATGCAATGTAGGAGTTCCAGTTGATGTTTTCGGAGAAGAAAAGGGGTTTATGTCCGGTGGCAAGAGCCACTCCAAGGTCGGCGCTGTACCATGGAATTCAGAATGAGCAGGGTCGAGGGGCAACATGTAATCGTGTGGCAAGGACATACCGGAATATCTTGGTTTGTAATTGTTTGTTTCCGTTCAGCGATGAGACACCCCCTCTCATGGTGACAATCCTATGCAATCCATGGATGTGCTTGATAGCAGTTTCAAAATCCCCGAAGATGGTTGCGGCGGTGGTGAGACCAACAATTACCAAGATGGTGGATTCGGAAGTTGACTGATAACTGTCGTTACTGGAAAGACGTTGCTGAAGGATAGTCAATGCTTTGATTAGGTGAGACAGGGCTATTTGGCTGGTCTCTTGTTGCCCTTTGACAAAGTTGACATATAATCTTGCGATGTAAATGGTAAAATGTAGACAAGCTGCATCATTCCATATGGGTTCGAACCATGATTGTTCCGATGAGGCTAGGGCGAGGTTGGAAGCTAAGCCAAAGCTCAAGGTAGACATGGCTTGTTTGACTATGTGTTGTGAGCTTGAGCAACCAATTGACTCCAGGGCCTGACTCACGTTTCCATACGGTCTCGAGTAGATCTGAACTTATCTCTGCAGAGCACGGCATAAAGGACAACTCCCCTCCGACCCTTGGCGGGACTGTGAAAGCTGCATAAGGTAAAACGATTTCTTGATGGCAATCAATCCATGATGGTGGTTTCTGTGGCAGCCTTTTGTTATTCTTGCCGCGCATCACATGGCTACGGATGAGCTTCCGTTTATCTTCGACAGACTGCTTTGAAGGAGTGGTGATGATGAAGAGGGTATTAGGAGCGCGCGATTTTGCAACCACCATGATTGTAAGACAGGGTAAGCGTTGGAGAGACCCGGTGATTCATGCAAGCAGACTCTGGGTCGATAGTCGGTTCTTCTCTTCCGTGTATCCCCCGGCTTCACCAGAGAAGACGGAAGAGTCCCGCAATCAGCAGGGTCTGATGATCCCGTTAACGTAGGATCGGGGCTTTAGCAATGAGGAGCCGGGAATCTCGGAATCCGTTGTGACGAAAGATATAAGAGTCAAAGCTTGCATTGGTTGAGAGAGAATGGAAATGGAGGAATGTAGGGGTTGTCGGGTGCTAATGGAAGTTTGGCGTCGGCAACGTGACTGACCCCAGAGTCCGACGCCAAGAGAGAATTGTATCCTGCATTCAGTTTAGCGTAACTATTGCGCTAGGAGCAATCGTCCGCCCCGAGATCTCGACCCATATAAACCGTAGATTTCAGGGCCAGTGGCTAGGTGTTCCACTAGCAGTTAATTCCACATACAAAATCTAAACTAACATTGATAACCTCTTGGGGAATTAACGGACCCGAGAAGTCTTTAGAGAGGGAGGCGAAACAAATTTCGGTTGCTGCACGAGGAATTGGCTATCTGCGGTTAGTACTCTGGATGTGACGTGATACGTAGAACAAGCAAATAAAAGGAAGCTATGCGTACGCCGTTTCAACGAGGTTCGACTATTTATACCCAGAATTCCGTTCATCCAATCCAATCCCGACTATCATCACTTCCGTCTGCCTGACTCAACTGTGAACTCAAAACCTTCGATATGACGGAATCACTCAAACTCGGCAAGCCAATAGAGGGTGCATTCTCATTATTTCTTCAGGCTCAATTCCGAACTTCGCCTCTGTGGCCTGCTAGCGATACCAATCTCAAAGGAAAGGTCGCTATTGTGACTGGTTCCAGCAGCGGACTTGGCCTGGAAGCATCTCGTCAGCTTCTCTCCTTTGGACTCTCAAGACTAATCATTGCGGTGCGGTCAACTGAGAGAGGCAATGATGTCGCAACAAAATTCCGAAAGGAGTTTCCCGATGCAGTTTTCGACGTCTGGCAATTGGAAATGTCATCATATGACTCTATACAGGCGTTCGTTCGGCGCTGTGATTCTGAATTGCCTCGTCTTGACATTGTCATTCTCAATGCAGGCGTCCAGGGGGCAAACTTTGAAGTCGTACCCTCCACGGGGCATGAGAAGCTGGTTCAGGTCAACTACTTATCCACCATGCTACTTGCGATACTTCTTCTACCAGTTCTCAAGACAAAGTCGCCCAAAGGTGAGCCGGGGCGACTTTCGATTGTCAACTCAGGCTCAGCACGAGGTGCATCCATCTCGGAAGCTAAGGGCGCATCTGTCCTTGCTGGTCTTGACGATCAGTCGCGCCCCTGGAAGCCGGTTGAGAGGTACGCTGTGAGCAAGCTGCTCGGCCATTTGTTCATGGTGAACTTGGCGCCCTTCATCAACCCCAACGATGTCATTGTCAACCTCGTTGACCCGGGACTCACCAAAAATACCAACTTGCAGGGGTTTGCCCCTTCCGTCGTAGCTGCATTCTTTTATTGCTTCAAAGCCATCTTTGGGAGAACCGTCCAGGAGGGTGCATCGACATACCTGGATGCAGCCATCGTGAAGGGAAAAGAATCTCATGGCTCCATAGTAGCCAACTGGAGAATTTCGCAGTGAGTGGCTGTTTGCTTTACAGAGACCAGATGACGTGCTAACACGTGTTGCAGGTACCCAGCATTTGTCTACACCCCAGAGGGAGAGGCGATTCGAGAACAACTATGGAAAGACACCATGGCTGAATTTGAGTTTGCTGGTGTACAGAATATCTTGGATGCTATGAAGAAATAATTTGTTCTCGAGCAGAATGAAGTGGCTTGTTGAGAGACAACAGTTGACTATGATAACTGTCTGAGCAGTCAATTTTTATCTACAACCCCGTTAGCAGAAAGTTTCTTGACCCCAATATTGGACACCGATTTGGTCAGCCAGGCGCCCAAAAGCAGACGACAATCATATGCTAAATACCAGCCAAGGCAACAAAAAGTACACCCATGTGCCCGCTACTTAGTATTATCACATTCTCACCCCTCAGGAATAATTAGGGGATGAATATTCAAAAGGGCGTCAAAACTCCCGGCAAAGGCTGGGAGGGTTAAGGCCTTAGGCTACGGACCCTCTCATACGCGGTCCGACTGGCATTTCGTCGTCTTGTGAGGTATAGCTCGGATGCAGACACAGCAAAGATGAAACTGTTGTTAGCCTTTTCGTCATTTGTGTATTCTTTCGTTTCATCCCTCAGTCCCTGAGAGAACTGAGTTGCGCCACCAACCCAGTACCACACCTCTATTCCTCTCGTCTTCTATTTACCACTTTCCGAAATATACAATGGGCGTGGGGTGGCAGCAGGTGGCGGGCGGGGAGATGACCATGGCAGTTTTATCTACCCAAGTACCTGCGGTCGAATTGGTCACTCATCACCGACCGTACTATGACGAGAAAGCTCGCTGCACTCGCTACCTGTTGATGGAAAGTTCGTTGGCCGTGCTTCGTTGATCATAGCCCTGACGTGATTATGTTGATTAGCAGTCGGCATTCTCCTGATATCATTTGGCATGTTGACGCAGGAGTCCCCGTCGTCGATGTACCAACTCAATTGTTCACTGAAGCTTCGATAGAGTAAAATTTTGTAAAGGGATGGGACGTAATGGCCGTTGAGAAGGGTGCCATAGAAGTTTACGTTTCTTCGCAGAACATGCTCTGCGGCCGTTCGGATATACCAATCCACATCCTCGAGCCGCGCCGCCACAGCCTTAAGGATCTCCTCAGGTAAGGTCAATTGGTTTTGTAAGGCTCCGATAATATTTCGTCGGATGAGTGTATCTTCACCCTCAAGCCGCGCCGCTATAGCTTTGAGGATCTCCTCAGGCAAGGCTGATTGGCGGCGTAAGGCATGGGCTGCGGCATATCGGATATCTGGGTCCTCATCTATATCCTCGAGCCGTACTGCTATAGCTTCAAGGATCTCCTCAGGCCAGGCTGATTGGTGGCCTAAGGCTTCGGCAGCAGCGTATCGGATATCTGGGTCCTCGTCTATATCCTCGAGCCGCGCTGCTATAGCCTTAAGGATCTCCTCAGGTAAGGCTGATTGGTAGCCTAAGGTGTCGGCTGCGATTTGTCGTATTTCTGGGTTTATGTCTGCATCCTCAAGCCGCGCCGCTATAGCCTTAAGGATCTTCTCAGGTAAGGCCAATTGGCAGCCTAAGGCTTTGGCAGCGGCCTGTCGGATATCTGGGTCCTCATCTTTATCCTCGAGCAGCGCTGCCACAATTTTGAGGATCTCTTCAGGCAAGGCTGAATGGTGGGTATGAAAGGCTTCGACAGTGGCCTTTCGGATGTCCGCGTCCTCGCCCTGAAGCCAGGAAGCCACCAGCGCAATAATGCCCGGCGGAAGTGTCGCTCGTGCTGTTAACGACGACAGAATTGTTCTCTTTACACTAAGAGACCCTTTAGATAAAGCGGCCTCTAAGGCGCGCTCGGGAAATTCTGATTCGGTTGCTAGGCTTGCACTGTATCCGAACTCGCATTCAAATAGAAGCCATTCCGATAGCTTTTGTTCGAGGCAGGTTCGAATTGGCAAGTCACCCGGCACTTCGCTCAAGCAATGCATGACTAGCCGTTGATGCGTAGGACCTAAAAGGTCGAGCGGCTCCTTCTCGATGATATCGATGAAAGGCTCTACATGTCCACTTTGGTCAAGTAAGCCGGCAACAAAGCGCCACATGATATCGTAGCGTGCTGTGTACTTGTGTGTCCGAAAGAAGTTGCCAGGATCTGTGTCAACAGTCTTTCGATCCTTAAGAATCAGACATTTGAGAGGCTTTCCGGCTGCCCACTGCCGTGCAAAATACCTCGCCGCAAAGTACTCTTGAAAGGTCAGGTGTATAAAGTGATATGTTTTGTTGCGGTCTTGTGACGTAGGGTCTGACGTTCGCAGAAAAGAGATGCGTGGAAGCATCTTATCGATCATCATTCCCGAGCGCTTGAACTGCCCAGATATTGCTTCCCAATGGTACGGCATAAAGTCTATCACATCGTTGTGCAGTCCAGTGAAAGCAAGGCCTTCAAGGAAATAGATCTCATCTTTGAGGAGGTCCTCGATATCTGATGTCCCAAGTTGTGAGGCGGACACCAGTTCCCCGTCATGTTTCTTTTTCAATCGCACCGCATCCTTCTTCCACAGCCTTCGCTCAATCGCTCTGTATATGAGAGTCATGGTGTTCGGCACGGCTCCGGGTTTGAAGTCTTCCCATGTGTAACAGAGCGCATCCAGCTGAATTGGGATGCGTACAAGACCCTGAATGAGCCAATGCTCTTTGAGGAAGGACTGGATCTCGTTGGCCCTTGGTTCAATTTTGGGGTCGGCCTCCAGGTAGGCTTTCACTTGCTCAGGGTAGAATCCGATCGTTTCCAATTCGAGATCGAGGCGATCGGTACCAGCAGGAATGCTGGCGCTTGGCCGAGATGTGATAATGACATTAGGCTTATTCAAAAGATGCATGAGAAAGTCGGACATCTTGTGGTTGTGGCCCAAGTCCTGGGATACTTCATCCAGGCCATCAAGGATAAACAGAGTTCTGCAACCGGTCGTGTCCTTCACTTCTCGCCACAATTCTTTGGCAAGACGGTGGCCATCGTCATTTCCTTGCGCAGCAAAATATTCATCGTAGAACAGATTCTCGAGGTTGTATCCCGCAGCTGACAGCTCTTTTAGATTCCGCAAAGGTACCCAGAGCAAGCGGTCGAACAACCTCTTCCATGAGCGATACAACTCCGTCTGTGCGCCGCGGGTAAAGTCATAAACCATCTTTTTGCATAAGGTAGTTTTCCCAACTCCCGCGCGTCCTCGAATCAAGATTCTCCTTGGTTCCATCGTGCGACTGTCACGTCCTTTGCGTTGGTTGAAGATTGTCGGCAACTCGATCTGGATCGTCTTGTCTGGCGTCTGAACTTTCTGTCGAGCGAAGAGTGAAAAAGGGGATTGAGCCGTGTACGAGGGGGCTACATCGTTGACAGACTGCTCCACAATGGCGAGATTGATGTAGCACTGGTCCATCGGCAACAGGTCACCTGAAAGTCGTTCGATCTTGAGCCTGTCTCCCGTGTAGTGTTCGTTGCGTATCACTGTGTCGGCCTGTTCGAGCAGTGATGGTACCCTTAGACGGTCTATTGCCTGCCTTAGCTGCTCATAC
Organism: Xenoacremonium recifei; assembly: GCA_012184525.1. Lineage (NCBI taxonomy): Eukaryota > Fungi > Ascomycota > Sordariomycetes > Hypocreales > Nectriaceae > Xenoacremonium > Xenoacremonium recifei. The sequence goes on from WOFQ01000071.1 coordinate 124,483, forward strand.
AGCTTATCGTCCGGCCCGGCACACTTGTTGAGACCTGAATGATCCGTGTCAATCGCGTGCTCTTCGTCCGCATGGACGACGGCTGAGTCCCGTGAAACAACCTGGCGAATGATTAGATGGCTGCTAACTCGATGTCGCTCACACTTACAAGGCCCATAGATAGCCATCCGAGATAATACATAGGCTTCGTCTCGTAGAAGGATATGATTCGAACCTTCTGTCGTCGATTTATGTTGGGGCCCATGAGGGATTGAAACGTGGCCGCAAGATTGCTGAGCTGGCCTTCATGACTTTTTAGAGACGAGAGCAATATTGTGTTGGAACCCAGGAAACCGGTCATGGAGGCCAAAAAGACGCCTGCAATGGACACCGACGAGCCCTGATGAGGGGCTCCGAGAAAGAGAATACCCAAGGTGTCGTCGATAATCTCCTGAGCATCATGTCTGCATAAAGCCTTGTGAAGGGTGTCAGGAGTCAACAAAGGCGACGGGACTCAGGGCGGCTGCCGTACCTGCTTGATGATGATGCCACCTAAACTGTGTCCGATGAAGATGATAGGCAGATTCTGGCAAAAATGTCAGCCACGTTGAGTAAAAGATGTCGCGCGGATATTACACGGTGTGATCGCTTGGCCTTGATCTCCTCCAACAGGCTTTTGCCAATCTCCTCGGTCGTCTTGACGGGCGCATCGCCCAGCCAGTTTGAATTGTCGGCAAAACTCAGGATTCTGGCTTCTGGGAAGTCGGGTTTGAGTAGATCTCGGAGCAGGTGAATATTTCTTGGATATTGTGCGGGCCCATGTTCGGCGGACCTGGATTCTTCGGTTTTGTCGACCGAGTTTGCGGGGACTGCTTGTGTCCACGTATAATCTGGATCGGCACCGAGGCCATGGACGGCAACGATCCTACATCACAGTTAGCCAGAGGCGCATCTTTGAACAAGCAGTGTCAACAAACTCGAACTTGGGATCTTCTCCGTCGGAGATGATCTCCTGTGTCCCAGAGCGTGGCTTGTGCCTACGCCGACGAAGCTTGATAGCAACGGGATGGAGCAGAGTGGCCAGTATCACCACGGTCACAGCAACCGCAGCGCCACGACGATCCATCCAGCCAACCATGGTCCCTCGGGCCCTGATTATATATGAGAGTGGACTCCGAACGACGACTTCGAAAGCCACGAAAAGAGTGTGATAGTTGCGCAAGTGAACACTTTTTGGAGCAGAATTTGATACAAAAGGAGGTTGGTTTCGAAATTTGCGGTTGTGAGGGGAAGTCACGTATTGGACAGCGAATAAAAAGCGGCTGTACCGCAGAGCCATTTATGCACAAGTCTCGTGACACGGCTGCTGCAGGTCGAATTCGACCTGCTTTGGGTCGCTGGGCTTGGGGGCTGCTTATGCCGCCACAGACGCAGCACCACCAGCCCTAGCTTAGCTTCAACGATCTTTGAGCAAACTCCAAGACATTCAAGGCAGGAAAGCAGGAAAAGACGCTGTGGAAGAAAATGGATTTGATAACAAGCGGGGAGTCGTTGGGCAGAGTCAGAGTTGAGCAAGAACACAACAATTGCCGGAGTTGACTAGCTAGCAATTGTGTGACTATGCCGACACGCTGCAGAATGGTTGAAGACTTGCGTTACAACGAAAATCTCGACATCACGATTGGTCAAGTTTTGCAAACGGGATCCCTACTCACCATACCCTTGTGCATATTCATAAGATACAATTTATCTAGTTGGCGAGAGATACAAGGCGGCCTGCTCGGTGCACTATAACAAAACTAGGATTTGACCCATAACTGGGCATAGTCGGGATCTGTGATCCTAAAAGCGGGCTCTGCAACGCGCTCAGCTCCTTGCTCAGCCCACCTCAGCTCTAGATCCAGAATGCTCAGCCCTCGCTCAGCGCATCTCAGCCTAAGGCGGCAGGAACTCAGCTCTACGAATGGAAATGGTTTGTAGTATGCTTGAGTTTCGTCCCCGAGTTGTGTGGTCTTCTGAGCAAAGGAATTCTCTTTATCCTGGTTTTCTTATGCATCACTTCGCTAGTTAGCACCCGCCTGAATCGGAATCGCGTGAGTCACTTATCGATCCTTCACCGACGATCTACAAGTTGCACCAGGCAACACATCCTGTTTCCTACCATTTTCCTTTGTGAAACCATTTTCGTATTGGAAGTTGACAGCTGCAGCTCCAATGGCTTCAGCGTATAGTCAAGACCAGGTTTTGGAATTCTTCAATCACATTGGGCTTCCGACTCACCTGCACCATGCCTCTCCGTCCCTGAAGCTTCTCAAAGCTTTGCATGTCCATACCCTTTCGACTCTTCCGTACGAAAATCTTTCCTTACACTATAACAAGACTCACTACATCGACTTGGACCCGCAGCATCTATTCACGAAGATTGTTACGAACAAACGTGGGCGTGGTGGATTTTGTATGGAAAATGCGATACTGTACAATCACATTCTACGCGCTGTAGGCTTCGATGCTTACACCGCTGGTGTGAGGACTCGGCAAAGACTCGAAGGTGTTCCACAAGGGGATTTCCCAGGATGGTAAGGATGTCGATGGCCTATGAATTTCTTCATTAACTAATTGTATCCGAGGAACCACATCGTCAACATCGTGACTTTCCCAGATGGAAGCAAGTATCACGATGATGTTGCATTTGGAGGCGACGGAGCAACAATGCCAATGCCACTGATTGACGGCCTGATTCACCAGAACCTTGGGACTCAGCAGATTCGATTGATCCGAGATTGGATTCCAACTCAGGTTCAACGCCATGAAGACAGCAAGCTATGGATATTTCAATATAGAAATAATGCCGACAAAGAATGGAACTCGTTCTATTCCTTCCCAGGCGTGGAGTTTATGGCTTTAGATTGGGGTGTTGTTAACCACTGGGTGTGTCTTCATCCGGATAGTCACCAGACTTACACTGTCTTGACGATCAAATTTCTACGAAGGCCAAAAGAGAACAGCGAAGAGGAAGAGTATGAGATTTTCGGGAAGCGGATGCTGGTAAACGGGGTAGTTAAAGAGAACTTGGGCGGCCGAACGCAGCTCGTCAAGGAATGCAAGACAGAGGAGGAAAGAGTCGCGGCGCTTGAGACGTACTTCGGGATCACCTTGACCGAGGAAGAGGTTATGGGGATAAAAGAGCATAAGTCAGAGCTTCGCTAAAGTATTGCTAAAAGATGTCCTCAAGATAGCATTTCTAGACATTTGCATGATCTCACTACTGTTTCTCCCACGGCACCGTCCACAGCACTGATACGGAGTCCTTCACCCCTTGAAAAAGTCCCATCTCGTCCCCTCACCCTTTGTCTCTACAAGACTGGATTTGTCGGGTCCAATAGCCATCTTCCACAAGATTTCGCCGTGCCGTGTCAAGAGGACGTAGCCACCCTCAGGATGCTTCCGGGCACAGAAGAACTCGAATCCTTGGTGATGAGTGACGTTTGCGATGAATTTGCCCTTGCCGTCGTGGCCGATGTATCTGCCCGACACGCAATTGCGGAATCCAAGCCATCCGTTTTTCTCGACGCAGGTCCAGTGAAAGCCGCCGTGGGTCGTGAAGCTCTCGCTGAGACACAGTTTGCCATCTACCAGGGTGATAGTCAGGCCGCTGCCTCGGGCACGAATGATGTAGTTGTTTCCTGGCCAGGGAGTGACCCCAGTGTCGTCTGTTTTCTCATGGTCCATTCCCGTATAGGTCGCCGTGCTTGTGGGTGTGAGAATGTCGTCGTCGACAGTTGAACTGGCCGAGGCAGTTTCTATTGAGAGCTTGCCTGCGTTCTGAAAGCCGTTGAACTCAGCTTCCATGTCGGCAGCGGTGGACATTTCAGCGTCGCTTCTAGAGTGCGTATTGCGATGGAAAACGTAAGATGATAGATAAGAAGAGTATGGATGCCTGACACTGCAACAGCTGCTGCGCCCGGCGCTACCCCTCATACAGTGCGGCCTCCCACACGGCCTCACGTGCCCGATCAGGACGATGTCTCCCTTAAGAAATTCCTTATTAGGCTCACCTGGTATAAAAGGATCTCGTCCATGTCCTTCCTTTGTAAGAGTTTCTTCAAGCTTGATAGCATATCTAAAAGAAAAGTGCTGCTAGCAAAGAGCAAACCGAGTCCAAGTTAGCAAACAGGCCCTCAGTTACCCACTGACCTTATTTTAGGACACAAACTGACGCCTATATTTTTACCATAGCAGCCTATGCATTCTATGCCAGAAATAGCGCCAACAAATTGCTTGCAATAAATAAAGTCCTACGGAGTATACTCCGTAATAACCAGGCAAATATACTTGATCATAGAACAAAAAAGCAAAAGGAAAGGTCTCCCCGAGGTGGGCTCGAACCACCAACCTCCTGATTAACAGTCAGACGCGCTAGCCAATTGCGCCATCGGGGATAACACGGATTTGAATATCAAAGTTCAGCGTTATTGTGCACCAGACTTCTTCCTCATTTGGGGCTGGGCCGTGAAGCGAAAGAATCGCCAGGGTGGGCAATGTAGGAGTAGAGTATGCGTTGTCTGAATGCCTGTGATAGATCGACAAGTAATAATAGGAAAAATTGCATCGGGGCGTCTTTATTCGAAAGACGCTCAAGCTGGGTGTAATAGGTGAGTAATTCTGGGAATAGGAACTCCCTGACTGAACTGGTTCCCAGCTGTTGGGGACCGAATTAAAACAACTGGAGCAGTGAGAGAACCCCCCGCAACTTCGCCTTCTACACCACTATGCACCCCTAGCTATCCAAGCATGTCACAGACAACCCCAGCCTCGAATAGCCGTCGTCCGAGGTCAACACGATCAGTGGCAGGCTGTCTAACCTGTCGTCGACGCAAGGTCAAGTGCAGTTCTCGCGCAACCCCTTGCGACCCGTGCCGCCGGCTGTCCTTGGCTTGCACGCCGTCTTTCCACGGGAACTTCAAGACATGGACTGCCAGAAACGTAGGGCGCGATGGCGAGGCCGCTCACCAACAGAATCAGCCCGGGCCTAGAGGCTATGTTCCGTCACCTCCCATAGTGACTGGAAGCGCTTCGAAGGAGCCTCTGCTCTCCAACAACGCGTTAGTTCCGGGAGACGCATCTGCGCGATTGAACGAGCCCCGGGAGATGGACGTTCTGGACTCTTTCAATATGTTGGACTATATATTTTGCGACCTGTCAAATGAGATGATACCCGTCGACTTCAACGAGCAAGTTCTTCCAAATAACTTTCTCACTTCCGAAATTACTGCTCAATGGCCTTCAACAACAGCCTGTGAGCCGCCTCCAGAAAGACTTCTGACCGCAACAATCGACCAATCCTGGGACATTAACTCACCCGGAGACCAAGTCATGTGTCGGGTGCCTGAGTGGCTCTCAACCAAAGAGTCTATTTGGAGCTGCTTTCACTATCTTGTGAATTCGGCTCAGGCCATTCCCAACTCACCGCTTTGTCATGCTATCCTCGCCTGGACATACGCGTACCTGGCTTACTCAACCTCGAGCTCAGAGTCGGCAAGAGAGGAGCATTATGAAGCCGCGTCTTCCGCAATTGCAACATTATCAGAGGTCCTTTGCGGTAGCTCTGCATCTTGGCCCTCGGCCTGGCGAACCGTCAATGCCTCAGACCAACTATCGCTATATATCTCTTGTACCTTCTTCTTATGCCAGTACGACCTGACGTCGGACAGGCTGGACTCCTTCAGGGAGCGCATCAATAAGACCAAGATCATCTTCCAGCGTCATTGGGCTGATGGCACTATCCCAGGGCCCGTCGAATCTCGGATCATCATATGGCTAGCATTCTTAGAACTGAGATTCTTATTTCTTCTTCGGGAACCGCCATCAGCCGACGAGCCGCTGAGTGACCTGATGACCATCCTCGTCAATTCCAAGGCAATCTCCGTCTTGCGACGCATCCGGAATCAGCGGTCGGTCTTGAGCGAGTGTTTTGGAACTGGCTTACCACCAGAAGAGAACGAAGAGGATTTGAGAAAAGACCGGTGTCGCTCCAAGTTTGACGACATCATGTATTACATGGCGAAAGTCCGCCGCTTCGAGGTTTGGGATACGGAGCATGAGAACGTTACTGGTGTTACGGCTCCCCTACTTCTGGAACTTCGAGAGGCCAAGGTGGAAGCGCTCCAAGCGGAGCTCGGAAGACTGCAAGCCGTAAGTCAAGTCTTCTATTACAGAAATACTTCGGTTCCTCCTTTGTATCAGTACTTTTCAAATGGTAACTTGCTGATTTAGTCGAATAGGAGTGCGAACTGGCCTTTCCGGCGTCCGATATGCGACTTGGCCCAGATGAGGCCGTCGACAGCACGATGTTCCATACGCTCACAGTTGGGGCGCTTCGAGCTTGTGCGGTAATTGCCTGCAACCGCGCGATAGAACCCAGAGTTCGAACCAATCCGGCCTCGCAAGCAGCAGTCCTCGAGATCGTCCGCATTGCCCGCATCTTGAGGAGAACGAAATATCTCCGATCTCCTCGTTCAACCATATGGCCCCTTCCGTTATTCTTCGCTGGAATCGAGACGACTGATGAGGTATATCAGGACTGGATATTGGATTACATGAAAGACCTGAAGTCCTGGGGCTCGCATGTTGAGAGAAGCACCGCCATCATGGAACAAGTAATGGCTTGGCAAGAGAAAACGGGGACTAGAGCAAGAACACAAGATTACATTATATAAAATTTGTATATCTATGGTACGCGAGCACAATTTTCGTGAAAATAAGCTATATCTATTTTTAAGTCTGTTATCAATCTATAATTTTATTATTTCTCAATCTATTCATGCAACATTTCCTTGTCTAAGGAGTCTCAGGGCGTTGCTTCTGTTTCTCCTTTGAAGCTTTGTTCCCGGCCCCAAGCAGCGATCTTTGACCTTCTAGTTGGAATGTCTGGAATTTGCCTTGGCATGGCGGGCCCTTGCAGACCGTAATGTTCCGCTGAGTGAGGTTGTAGATGACACAGGCAACCGTGGCACCACTTCCGCGGTACGGATACCCCGGCATGCCTCCAATGACGGCGTCAGGGGAGCTGTCCGGATGACAGCAAAGTGCTTCGGGATAACTGAGATGATCCGAAAATGCTTTGATTAGCGCGTCGTGGGACAACAATCCATGCCTGTAAGGGCGGATGTTCTGCTCAAGACGCTGACGACGGAACCAACTGCTGCCGCCAGGGTAACGGTCGCTCACATCGTGACGCGCTAGGAAGCCAGTCTCGGTGAAATGATTTGAATGGATCAGATAGTGATCATCGATGTTGCTGTAGATCTTGTACACCCTGGAAGGCGTGATCTCGAAACAGATGCCAAATCCTTCGGCCGTAGCAACAGTGAGATTGTTGGAAACATGCCGAGGGAAGTTATGAACCACCGTTGTAATTTCAGCAAAATGCGCTGACTCCAAAACCATGCGGCGGAGCAGCGAGATTGGTAAAACTGGCTTCTGAGCTGCTCCATTCTTAGGGTCCCTGGGGTCAGGGGAGAAGTCCTCGGTAGACATAAGCGAATTGGCAGTGACTCCAATACCGAGAGAATTCATTCCAGAGCGACCAAGTTGCCCAGCTTCTGTCACGAAAAACATCGAAGGCTTGGCCTCAGATGGATCAGGGTGAACCTCGAGATAGATGATTGCATCATCTTGCCAAAGACGGGCGGACATATCCCAGTTCTGCGCGTTGAGTACATCTCCAGTGGGAGTCACCTCTTTGAGGAAGAAGGCGCTCGTACATTCATTCGCGATGTCTTCTTTGTCTCCATTATGAACTCCATTGGTTTGAACCGGAGTCTGGCTCGTGCCATTTGTAGTTGACTCTGGTTCGTTGAGTCTGGCTAGGTCGTATCTTGCGTTAAGCAACACGACATCTTCTAAAGACACGCCAGCTCCGTCTGCAATACCTCTCATCTCTTCCAACGCTGATGGATACAACGATGAGATATTGGGAATATAGACCTCCCGGATGATTCTCTGCATAGTCTCCCTAGCAAACGTTTAGTTTCTTCCATTGGGTCCGAAGAATAAAGTGACTTGCAGCTTCGCCAGCTTTCCTGGCCTTCTATAATACTCAACATTTTGCTTCACCTTACCAGCTGCCTGCTGGCCGTGAGCCAAACCTCGGTCATAGGGTAGACCACGGGCAACAACATGTTGGTAAAATGGGGAAGGTCCACGAGCAGCTACCATATTGACTCCGGTAGCCTCCGATTTTCTGCAAAGATAAGGGTGCTATTTTCCGAGAGCTAGCCATTGTAATTGTGCACCTGCGCGGTATTCTTATCTTATACCAGGAATATGTTCAGACCATTGCTACAATTTCCTATGAGTTGTCGCTATGACTTCCTCTCTAGGAGCCATTGCCGATTGATAGACGTGTAACTAACAAATACTGCTAGGTAAGAGGATCTCACAACCCGCTACCAATCGCTGTTCTGTTGATCGTATGGCCGTTGTAAGTCCAGCCGAGCAGTCGCTTAGAATATACCCAACTTGGCTCAGTTAGCGAGACCCAGACACCTGATAAGTTTCCCCGCAGAACTTCTGGTTCGACTGATCGTCGACCATTCCGATTACGGCTCTGTTAGCGACGACAACCGGATAGCGCGACGAGACGATTGGACGTAATTGTCACTGATTGCTACCCCAGAATCAGGAAGCTATCACCCCCAGAGACCTCGCAGTTGCGACGATCCATATAAGAAAGGAACAGGATGCGCATGTTGTTGCCATTGGATCCATTGACACCTTCTGCCATTCCAGTAGCTCGAGATCCTCCAACCTGAAATCGCAGCAACATGGCGGAAACGCACAGAGAGACTGAGACGATCGAGAAGGGCGATCTTGCCGACCTCGCTTTTGGCAAGGAGCAAGATGATGCAGCCAAGTTTGTGGATGTTGGTGAATCATTTGAGTACTCCGCGAAGGAAGCAAACATTGTTCGCTGGAAACTTGACCTTATTTTGTTGCCAATGGTATGATTGTGATCCTTTTTGCTAAGTCCTTTCGGCAATTACTCACATACTCGAAGCTGCACATCACATACCTCCTGTCTTTCATGGACAAGGTTGCCTTATCACAGGCATCGATTTTTGGCATAATTGATGACGACGTAGGCATTTCCTAATAAATTATTCCACCTCGCGCTTGAGGATAGCAGGGGACTGACCCAAGTCGACAGCACTTGAAAGGCCAGCAATACAGCTGGGCCAGCTCGATCTTCTACTTTGGTTATCTCATTGCCCAATATCCCTGCTCAATTCTTATGCAAAAGCTTCCCATCGGTCGCTACTATGGTGTGATGATCACTCTTTGGGGTGTCGCTACAACCTGCCAGGCCGCTACCAATTCCTTCGCAACGCTAGCGGTGTGCCGATTCTTCCTTGGAGCCTTTGAAACCAGCATCTCACCAGTCCACACTATTCTTGTCGGTCAATATTGGACAAGAAGAGAACATCCACTCCGAGCCGTTATCTGGTGGGCCGGTGCAGGCGTCGGAGGGTTTGTCGCTGATGGCATCACATATGCAGTTTCGGGTGGCACCTGGGCACACAGCAAGTATGCCACATGGCAGGTGAGTCACCAATGAAATGCTGTGAATGTCATTGCTCTATATTAACACCGCGCCGTAGCTTGTGTTTCTTGTTTTCGGCCCAATTTCTATCGCTTGGGGTGTGTTCCTCTTCTTCGCGATGCCGACATCTCCAATGACGGCTTGGTTCTTGAGCGAGCGTGAAAGGAGAATTTCTGTTCTACGCGTGAGTTTCCACCCACTTCTTGACTTGTTTCCGTGAGTCTGGATACTGATTGGGGTGACAGGTTATCCAAAATCATACTGGCATTGAGAACCGAGTATACAAAGTTCATCAGGTCAAGGAAGCCTTAATGGATTGGCAGGTTTGGATGCTGTGCGCAAACAGCTTCTTGCAATGTATCCCGGGAGGAGGCTTGACAGCTGTAAGTACACTCATAATACTCCACCTGCCGAAATCTTCCTCTAATTTCTTGCAGTTTGGCAAGATCGTCCTCACTGGCATGGGCTACGAGGGTCAACAGGCTGTTATAATGTCTTACCCATGTGATGCGGTTCAACTTGCATCAAACATCGTGGCTGGAATTATCACTCAAGTCCTCCCTAACTCCCGAATCATAACTATGATTGTAGTCAACATAATTGTATTAATTGGAAGTGCTCTCATCGATAGTGAGTCAATCCGCTTGCAGAAACGTTCTAAGGCAGTGTACTAATTGGAATTTTACAGCCCTTCCTGCGTCCCAGGGCTTGGGTCCAATGTTTAGTAAGTTACAGGTAAATTTTCTATCGGAAACCAAAGTTGACAGTATTGCTTAGTTCTCTATGTGAACACGATTCCCTACATCATGTGTATGAGTCTGGTGTCCTCAAACATCGGTGGCTTCACCAAGAAGGCCACTTGTGCGGTTAGTACACTATCGCAACGCTATTTCTACCACTAGCTAACTAGATAATTCACTCAGGTGATGATGTTTATGTCGTATAGCATCGGCCAGATCATTGCACCGCACTTCTTCCTTTCCCAGGAGGCCCCACGATACCCGACTGGTTTCCGCGCTTTCTATGTCTGCCTTGCGCTTATGATTGTGGTTGAAGTCATCATGATGTATGTTCTGCACTTTATTTTCTTTTACTACGAGATGCTGATCAAGAATCAAGATTTTATCTTCGAAGTCAAAATCGTAATAAGGAGCAAGCTGCCGCATCGATGTCGCAAGAGAATATTGGTGGCGTCACCGCCGACTTCATGGATCTTACGGACAAGGAGCACCCTGATTTCAGATACATGTTCTAGTCAGCCAGTGATGGGAGTTATGCAGATGGGTGTGTGTAAGCGCGGATATTCCATTGTTTTGTTCGATGTACCGATCGAACTACTCTCATGAGGGCATTTCGATCTACCTTAGTAGAAATAAGCACCCAATAAATAGAGCCATGGTCTTCATTTGCCAAGGGGTTCTTCCCTAAATGAATGGTGTCCATAGGGAAAACATATATCAACAGAGTTTCGTCCCAAAAAGCAAAAAAATCAAGACGGAGTCTTAATAGACTCCCCGAGGTGGGCTCGAACCACCAACCTCCTGATTAACAGTCAGACGCGCTAGCCAATTGCGCCATCGGGGATGATCAATTGTGTTCGATTAGGTTCACGCTATTACGTCCTATGCAGGCTAGGGAGACGAGCCTCTCGTGCTAAACCCTCAGTACCAATACTTGACAACCTAGGTGCTATATTTGGGAGAAATTTCTTTCGGAATTTGTGTGGCCGTTGACAGAATTGTGGGAAAAGATTGCTCATGTTGCATATGTCCAGAATTGACATCATTATTGTCAGAAAGTAATCCTCGTCCCCGCCCCTAACTTTGACGAGAGACAGGAACAAATCCCGCTGAGTTGGTCATCAAACCCTAGAGAATATTTCGGCCGCGAACAACGGAAGCTAATAGTCACGTCCATCTATTATTCTCTACAAAGGGAGGCCATTCCTTGATAACAAGTTTCTCCTCTGTGTTCTTCAAAGACTCATCAAGCATTCGGGATTCGTTCTCTGTACAGGCTATACCATGATGTGAGCCGTGGCAAGCAGTGCAGGTACTGGCACAGCATTTGAGGCACGTGTATGTGCGAGCATGTTTCGGAGCTGTAACTCGGTAGATTTGACCACAGTCAGGAGTTGCGCAGTGACGATAGTCAGCCTGATTTCGGCATACGTAAGACGAGAAAGAAGCATCGAGGATTTCTTCAAGTGCCCTGGATGAGAGATGCTCTTGAAGTTCGTCAAGGGGAAAGACGCGTCTGCAATGGTCTCCATCTCCAACACACTTAATCAAGACCTCAGACTCGGTTGATACCGAGGACTGGCAGAGATTCTCGAAACAACTGACGCAGTAGACGTGAGAGCATTGCGTATGAATGGGATTCCTGGCTTCCGTCCAACACGCGGCGCAAACCGCGACCGAGGTCTCGCTCCGCAACAGTGAGCTTGAATTTTCAAGTTTCTCAATAACCTCAGTGGCTTTCTCTAGATCTGCTTGCGAACCATTGATCAAGATGCACTTTGGTGTCCGGAAAATATCGAAGGCTACGACGTTATCTCTCAGAAGGGAAGAGACCTCTCGAAAGCCTCCTTCCCGCGCCCAGTTGAACTTCAGATCGCTCAATTGAATCTCGAAGAGGGAGAACGAGCAGCTCTTCTCCAAGGCGGACAGCCGTTCCTTCGCTTCCGAGCACCTCGATTTAGGCCCGTAAATTCGATGTAGCCTGTTTCTCGCATCAGATTGGATGACGACCTGAAGCTCTTGCTCGATATTCTCCATATCATTTTGAAGAAATTTACCACTTCCAAATGACTTCGCGTCGCAGAGCACTGGGCTGTCCATGACCTCACCCGTGAGTATCATATCCATCTCTTTCTTGACAGAAGCCACATCTTCGGCTCTCTGTCCCTGAATTTTGATGATAGTGAACTGATCCGACGAAGAGTAGACCACAAGTAATACGTTCCAATTCTTCCATACTTGCCGATGGTCGTCAATCTGCGGCATGACTGCTTGGAAGATCCTGTTCTGAACTTTGAATCGTGTCGAGGTAACAACTCTTACGGTGAGTTGACCACGCTTGTTGAAGGGAAGACGGGACTTGTCTAGTGTCTCCGCAGCTTTCCGCGCATCATCTTCATAGAGGTAGCGAAGCTGGATCTTGCTTCTTCGAGAAGGTGACATAGGGGCCACAGGATCTCCGTCAAATGGTCCAATCTGGATGAGAAGTGACTTTATCTTCGATATAGCCATCTCCTCACTGTCTCGATAGGCGAGTCATATATGCACGCATAGGCGTGCAAATAAAGTCACATGCTTGCGCGCACGCATAGGCGTGCAAG